>JAVJIF010006898.1:0-166045 GCA_038442645.1 Agave tequilana
GGTATACCGAGAGAGGTAGCAAGTTGATACTTGCTCCTAGGTCAAGAAGCGCTCTACTGATTCGGTCTGTCCTATGGTGCAGGAAATGGGTGGGACATCCGGGATCCTTGTATTTCACCGAATGGGACCAGACAGAATTTCTCTTATATTAGTAGCCAAGAGACACTTTCTTGGGCACATTGATCTTTCTCTTCTTAGTACACATATCCTTCAGAAATTTGGAATAAGCCGGGACTTGTTGGATAGCATCAAGAAGTGGCACATTCAATTTGACCTGATTGAACATCTCTAGCATTTTCTCCATGTGCATATTTTTATTATTGTTCCTAAGCCTATTGGGAAAGGGTGCTACAGGTCTATGAACTTGTTCAGCAGCTTTGTCCTCATCAGATGTTTATGGAGTGGATTGGGAGGAACTAGCAGAGGTGGAGGCTGAAGTGGGATCAGGATGGACTGGACTTTTCTGTTGGTAGACCTGGTTGTCTACCTGCTTTCCAGATCTCAGTGTGTGAACAGCATTGCACTGGTTAATTGATGGATCCTGAACTTCATATGCTTGGTTGGAGGTTTTTGGGTTAACTAGTGGCAGACTAGGCAAAGTACCCTTAGGTCTTTCACTTAGGGAGCTAGCTAGCTGGCTCATCTGCATTTCCAACCTTGATATGGCCTGTGAATGATTGTTCAAAGTTTTTTCCTGTGATTTTACATGAAAGCGGCTTGGGACTTAATGAAAGCCTCTATGTTCTCCTCCAATTTACTGATTTTCTTTTCCATTGGAGAGCTTTGGAGGAGGAAGAAAGGGGCTTGACTGGGAAAAGGTGGTGGAGGAGCAGGATGGTGAAAGTTGTTGGAAAAATTAGGCCTGGGAGGATTGTTTGGGGCCCGGGAGAAATTTGGTGATTCCTCCAGCCGGGATTGTAGGTCTGTGAGTAGGGGTTTGAGGCGGCTGATTGTTACACATATTTGCATATTTTACCACTTCCATACCATGCATATTGTATATAAAATGTGATTTTTAATGCTTTTCTCTATTTTTGCAGGTTCACAACTTAAAATAAAGAAAGCCCATTAATCTCTTTAATTAGCAATAATTAAAGAGATTAATTCAAATCCCAAAAGAGCCCAAGATTTGAATCTGGATTCAGGAGAGATCCGCGCGCCAACTGAATCTTCCAGAAGGCCACGTGGATAACAACCTCGTAACAAACCTGTACCAGAAAGATCAGTAACGGCCCAGATCTTGCCGCAATTTCTGGGATTTTCCCGCGTATCTGCGGCAGTTAGGAATCTGTTGGAGCCCAGATTTTGCGCCAACGACCAGGGCTCTAGATCCTTCTCACTGAGGGCTATAAATAGAGGACCAGGGTCTGCACGAGCGCGAGAAGGAAGAGAGAGAACTAGGGAAACTCTTGTATTTTGTTTTCTCCTAGGTTTTAGTCTTCATCTTCTTCCTCCTAGAGATTTTGTCAAAGAGAGAGAGTGAGTGCTGTTGAAATCTTGTAATCAAGGAGGTGACATCACTTGTAACAAGGGTTAATCAAAGCTTCGTCTTCTCTTTGCAAGCTCTAGTACGTTTTACTTTGCATTGCTTTACTTACTTTGCTTTCTTGTTTTCATTCTAGTTCATTTCCATTGCTTTACTTCTCTTTGCTTTACATCATGAATTGTAGCTTTGTTACTTGTGTAATGGAGAGCTAAATTTCTATTGCATGGCTAGCTAACAAACTTACCTAGCTAACTTCTATCTCTTTGGATGATTGCTTATCTTTATACTTGCATTGTGAGAGTTTTTTTTACTTACCAAGGAAGTAGAGTTGCTTTCCCTTGGTGAATGCTTGTACATACTCCATATGACTCATGTGTGCCTCATTTAGAGCCTTATCTAGAACAAGAGCCTTGATGGAACATGGAGATGGATCACCAAACATGTGCTACTTGTGTAGTAAGAACAACTTCTTTACTTCAAGCTAATTTGTTGTTATGTCTTGAATGTTTAAATGAATGTTGATTCTTCTAACTTAGCATTCTTTGAGTACCAATCCTAGAGTTCATCATTGAACATCTATCTAGAGAGCCAATGAATCAATATGAGGCTTCAAGCTAAGAACTAAAGGAACACTCACCTTCAAAACGGTAAAGTACTTAAACAAACAAGCAAAGTCATCTCTATTGCCAATGAATCAACATGAGGCAATCAAGCATCACCATTGAGTATAGTAAGTTAGCAAAGTAAAGTTAGCTAGCCATGTACTTTCTCATCTAAAGTTTTCCAACTTCTTTACTAGCTTCTTTTCTCTTAGCAATACACTTTACTAAAGTTCTTTTGATTTCTTTTTCATAATGCACAAATCAACCACTTCTTCTATTTTCTTTCCCATGTTTCTTGCATTTGTGTAAATAACAAAGAAGATACTTCGTTTTCATTTCTTCACTACCAACCGTAACGCTTCCATCGCAAGCTCTCCCGGAGAATCGACCCGTATAGCCATTGCTATAACGGAGATTAGAAAGGATACATTGACCTTATAAATACATTTGTGAATTAATCAAGCACAAAGGTTGACTCTAAACCTTCTTTCTTCTACATCATATCTGTGTAATCTACAACACATCTCTTTCCCAATCAAATTTTTGGCGCCATTGATGGGGAGAGCAACGGTTTTTGGTTAAAAGTGAAGAACTAAACGAATTCTCTTCTCTGTTGCAGGTTACAGGTTGAAGAAACAGCAAATTTTGCATTGCAGATACATATAAGTGGACCTGGGCCTCTTCTCTCGAAAGCAGAGACCAGGATCCCTCTGAATTGCCGCAAATTCTGGGTTTTTGCCGCAGAATTGCGGCAAGGAAAAGTTGACTACTGACCACTTTTCTGCAGGGCTTGCTTCTCTGCAAAATACTGCTGCTGCAATACATTAAATCTTGTCTGCTTCACCTTATATCTGCTAATCAACAGTAAAAATTTGTTGCAAAGTTAAAAAATTGTTTAGACATTTCCATCTCTAGGCACGTGTCTTCAATTCCTTTGCTTTTACTGTTGAAGAGTGCTGGAGGCAAGGTACGTAAGCATAGCATATAGACTAGGACTCACTCGTTGCTTGATTTAATTACGCTTTGAGTGAACCTTGTTTGTTTACATCGTACACTTGCACGAATCAACTTTAAGGGCATCACCCATAAAAAGATAAGGTGGGGATTTTATCACCCTTTCCTTAGCCCACAAATCATTTTCCCAAGCACTCACAATCCTAAGCTTCTAAATAAAAATTGCTAGACGCTGGCCCTAGGGACATCCGGACTCACTTAGGAGATTATCCTAAGGGGGAAAAGTGTTGGAAAGTGTCTTTTGTAAAATCGGTGTCTAGGAAAGGGGTTGAGGGCCGAAAGCCCGAAGGTTGCTGGTTACTTAATTAAGGAACGTCTTTGACGGAAACCTCCCACCAACCTTGACCTTCCCTGGCTGATTTGCTTATAGTCAGAGTCTACACTAAACCTCCTGTGGACGATCTAAAGTTAGGAGTCGTCTAGGTCTAGGAAACCTAGAAAGCTTGGATTGATTTTTTCTTTTTTCTTGATTGTTATTTTTCATTTTACGCTTGTGTGATCGGTGCACGTTGATTGTGTAATTGTATGCAAGAGTGGTATCGAGATCCGAATTCTGCTAGGCTTGTGAGAGTGTCTACACTAGCACATACACCACCACTCGACACAATTCCAGTCATGACCAACAACGTTTCGTTGCAAGACAAGTTCTATCCGATCCGCACATCACTTCCATCTTGCATTCTCCTCCCAAACACAAATGGAAGTAACTTTGAGTTAAAGCCCCAGTTCATAAACACTCTTCCACGATTCCATGGCCTTGAATCTGAGGATGCATACTTCTTCATCCGAGAGTTTGAAGAAGTATGCCTTATGATGAGAATTTCCCAGTTGAACGAAGATGCTATCAGACTTAGGTTTATACCTTTCGCACTAAAGGATATTGCTAAGAAGTGGCTTTATAATCTCCCAGTTAGCTCAATTTCTTCTTGGGATGATTTCATTAAAGTCTTTCTTAAAAAGTTTTATCCTATCCATAAGACAGCCCTTATGAGGAAGAATATAATGCAATTCAACAAGAAGCCAATGAACCATTCTGGAAGTATTTTGAGCACTTCAAAGACCTAGTAGCCCTGTGTCCCCATCACGGTATAGAAAAATGGCGCCAGTGCCAGATTATCTATGATGGGCTCGATTATCAGACTAAGACGCTCCTTGAAACTATGTGTCAAGGAGAATTCTTAAAGAAGGATGAGATCAGGGTTGGGATCTTTTTGAGGCTTTAGCTGAAAAGACAGTCCAGTGGGAGTCATGTACTGAGAAACCTACACCCACAACTTCCAGAACTGGTTTACACTCTATAGGATCCTCGATAGCTGCAGAAGCTAAAATCACACAATTGATGAAGAGGATTGAATTGCTAGAGTCCAGGGAAAATTCTGCTGTTAATCAGGTCAACCCATCACCTGTGGTTAATCCGGTTTGTACCTACTGCCATGATCTGAATCATCTGTTTGAGGAGTGTCCAGTTTATCAAACTCAAATGTTTCAGGAGAGTACGAATGCCGCGTACACCAGACCCACTTACAATCCTTACTCCAAAACCTATAATCCGGGATGGCGAAACCATCCTAATTTTTCTTGGAGTCAGTCTGGTCCTGAGCAGTCGAGACAACCATTTCCACGACAATACCCTGCTCAGTCTCATCCACCGACTTACCACCAGAACCCACCAAATGTTCATTCATACCAGAGTCCACCCAGATTCCAGTCATACCAAAATCCTGTGCCTTACCTAGCAAATTTTCCGCCCCAGTATCAACATCATCCACCACCCAATCCTTCAGACAAGAGACTTTCTGATTTGGAGAAAATGATAGAGACCTTATCTAAGACCCAAGCTTCTATGATGAACAATCAGCAGCAGGTCATGAACAAGTTGCAAATCCAGATAGGGCAGTTGGCTAATTCTCTGACTGAACGCCAAAAAGGAATGTTACCTAGCCAACCAGTACCAAATCCCAAAGCCCATTTTCCTCTGCACGAAGTTGAAGACTTGGCCCCAGCCAATGCCAAGCTATTCAAATCCTTAGATCTGGGAAGCATGTAGATAATAAGGTTTCAAATCAGTCTCCCAAATTTGTGTCAAAACCACCACCTTCTGTGCCAATTCAACCGATTCAAGATAGTCCTTCTTCAAGCACACAACCATCCCCTTCCCAGTCCAAAGGAAAAGAGAAAGTTGATGAGCAAACATATAAGCCTGTTGTCCCATTCCCAAATAGGCTTACAAATCATAAGATGAATGCTCACATGGAGAAAATAAGAGAGATATTCAATCAAGTACAAATCAATGTCCCTCTCTTAGATGCCATTCAACAAGTCTCATCCTACGCCAAGTTTTTGAAAGAAATGTGTACCAAAAAGAGAAAAGCAAATGTCCCTAAAAAAGTCTTCTTGGCTTCCAACATAAGTAAACTGCTCAATGGTCCAATCCTTGTGAAATACAAAGATCCATGGAGCCCTACCATTTCTTGCATCATAGGGCAGACCACCATAAATAGGGCTTTGCTAGACCTGGGTGCGAGCATCAATCTTCTCCCCTTTTCCGTATATCAGCAGTTAGAGTTAGGCAATCTTCGTCCAACCCAGATGACTATCCAATTGGCTGACCGCTCTGTAAAGATTCCCAAGGGGAGATTACAGATGTTTTAATACGGGTCGGGGAATTCATTTACCCTGTAGACTTTGTTGTTCTTGGAACACAACCCGTACAAAATCACAGAGCACAGACACCTGTCATTCTCGGACGACCTTTCTTAGCCACCGCGAATGCGATCATCAACTGTAGAAATGGATCAATGCGGCTAACTTTCGGAGATATGACAAAAGAGGTGAATGTCTTCCATCTGGGGAAGCAGCCAAGGGATTTGGACAATGACTCTTTCGAAGTGAACTTGATAGAGGGATTAACTAGTGACATGTTGAGGAGGTTGAGTATGAGTCTGAAGAAGAATTTGAGTTGGAGTCTGATGACTTAAACCTTGATCAGATTATTGAATCAAATGTTGAAAGGACCACTAATTCCACCCCTATTCTTCCCTTGAACCATGAACAACCAGTGATAGATCCTGTCCCTTCTTCTGAGATTAAGGTTCTTCCTAACCATCTCAAGTACAAGTACTTGGATGAGAAGGAATCCTTTCCTGTAATAATTGCATCCAATCTCACTGAACAACAAGAAGAGGACCTTCTGACTGTGTTAAGGGAAAATAGAGAAGCTATTGGTTGGACCATGGCTGATATCAAGGGGATTAGTCCTTCCATTGTTCAACATAGGATTCATTTGACGGAAGATGCCAAGCCTAAACGAGACCCACAGCGTAGACTTAACCCAATTAAGCAAGAAGCTGTTAGATCTGAGATTTTGAAACTATTAGATAATGGGATTATCTATCCCATATCTGATAGTCAATGGGTAAGTCCAGTTCACGCTGTGCCTAAGAAAGCTGGATTTACTGTGGTGGAAAATGAGAATAAAGAATTGATACAAACACGTCTTCCAACGAAGATTCGAGTTTGTATCGATTACAGGAAGTTGAACTCTGCCACACGTAAAGACCACTTTCCTCTTCCTTTCATTGATCAAATGCTGGAGAGATTGGCGGGACACGAGTATTATTGTTTCCTGAATGGATATTCAGGATATAATCAAATCCCAATTGCTCCCGAGGACCAAGATAAGACTACCTTCACCTGTCCTTTTGGAACATTTGCATACCGTAGGATGCCCTTCGGACTTTGTAATGCTCCTGCAACGTTTCAACGTTGCATGTTGAGCCTTTTTTCGGACATGGTGGAGAAATTTTTGGAAATTTTCATGGATGATTTTTCAATTTATGGGGATTCCTTTGAACAATGCTTGTACCATCTGAAACTGGTTTTACAACGCTGTATGGAGAAAATTTGACACTTAACTGGGAAAAGTGTCACTTTATGGTCAAGCAAGGAATTGCTCTTGGGCACAAGGTATCAAGCCTAGGAATTGAGGTGGACAAGTCTAAAGTGGAAGTCATAACGAAGCTCACTGAACCAACATGCTTAAAGGACATTAGGTCATTCTTAGGGCACGCTGGCTTCTATAGGCGATTTATTCAAGGGTTTAGCAACATTGCAAGACCCTTGACAAATCTCTTAGGAAAGGATGTACCCTTTATATTTGATGAGGAATGTCAAAAATCATGGAAGGAGCTTAAGAATAGACTTGTCTCAGCACCGATCATCTCTGCACCAGATTGGACCAAGCCTTTTGAGATTATGTGTGATGCCTCAGACTTTGCTATAGGCGCTATTTTAGGGCAGCGTATTGATACTAGGCAACACGTAATCTATTATGCTAGCAGAACACTGAATGATGCCCAATTCAATTATACAACTACTGAAAAGGAATTTTTAGCAGTTGTTTTTGCGTTGGAGAAGTTTCGCCAATATCTGCTAGGGTCCAGGACTATTATTTTCACTGATCACTCCGCCCTAAAATACTTGATGCAAAAGAAGGATGCTAAGGCAAGACTGATTCGATGGATACTTCTTTTGCAAGAGTTTGATTTGGAGATTAAAGATAAAAAGGGCGTTGAGAATGTGGTAGCTGATCACTTGTCAAGAATCCCAAATGCACCTAAGGAGAGAATACCAATTAATGACGATTTCCCTGACGAACACATTTTTGTGATGTGTGGAGAGCCTTGGTATGCTGACATAGTGAATTACCTTGCTACCAGGCAAATACCTTCTCATTGGTCAGGCCAGGAAAAACACCGTTTCATGCGTCAAATGCGGTTCTTCTTTTGGGATGAACCGTATTTATTCAAATACTGTCCTGACCAAATCATACGTAGATGCCTTCCTGAGGATGAACATCAGAGTGTTTTGACATTTTGTCACAAGCTAGCTTGCGGTGGACATTTTGGTCCACGGAAAACTGCTGAGAAAGTGCTTCATAGTGGATTCTACTGGCCCACTCTCTTTAAGGATGCATATACTTTTTGCAAGCTATGTGATAAGTGTCAAATGACGGGTCGTATCACACAGAGAGACATGATGCCCCTCACACCCATCTTGGAAGTCGAAATTTTTGACCTCTGGGGCATCGATTTTATGGGACCCTTTCCTCTGTCCTATGGTAACCAATACATTTTGGTAGCCGTAGACTATGTTTTCAAATGGGCTGAAGCAATTCCAACAAGGACAAATGACAACCATGTTGTCATTAAGTTTTTAAGAGAAAACATCATCTCTCGCTTCGGAGCCCCCCGTGCGATAATAAGCGACAATGGGAGTCATTTTTGCAATAGGGCTTTTGAAGCCTTGATGCGTAAATACTCTATTACTCACAAATTATCCACGGCTTACCATCCTCAAACCAACGGGCAAGTTGAAGTAACGAATAGACAAATAAAACTCATTCTGGAGAAAACTGTAGGACAGAACCGTAAGGATTGGTCCATCAAACTCACTGATGCCTTATGGGCATATAGGACTGAAAAACACCTAGAGGGGGGTTGAATAGGTGTGATTGCTAATCTTAAAAATTTTAACTCTCTAAATGCGGAACCTAAACAAGTGAGGCTCAACTTAGTACAATTCAACAAGTGTAGCCGAATTCCTCTTGCGAGGCTCTGGACTAAACTCCTCTTGATTCCCCTTGATATGGGTTGAGGCGCTATGTGAAGCTCTTGTTGGATGAGTACGGGATTGGCACACACAAGTAAGAAATGGATGATATGAAGAATGATGCAAGCACAATGATATATGGCAAGAATTACAAGCAAGCAAATAGTAGCACAAGAGATTTAAACAATATCACAAGTATGCAATAGAAAGCAATAAGGAACTATTGAAAAGTAAAGCAAGAATTGGACGCAAAGGCAATCGCAAACAAAGTGATTTGTTTCGAGGTTCGAGCCACCGCTCTACTCCCCGCCTTCACCTCCGTGAAGGGTTTCCACTATCCACCGAGGACGCCTTTACAATTTGGTCTACCGAAGACCGAGCACCGAGCTCCACCGAGTACAAAGGACCTCTACCGAAGAGGTTGCTCCACAAGGAAGGGATTACAAGAACAAAGTGATCACAACAAGATCACTACACTTTTTCTCAAACTCTTTTACAAACACTCTCACTTCTATTACAACTTCACTATAGAATGAGTATAGGATTTTTGGCTCTATGAAGTGTGGTGAGAAAAACTTTAGTTGTAGAGTGATATTAGTAATCAAACACAACTGAAAAACAAGCTCAAAAAGAATTGGAATGAAAGCTTTAAACTCTTTTCTTTTCTCTTTTGAAAACAACACAAACTTGAGGATTTTTCTTAGTAATATGCAAGAGAGACTTCTCCTCTATTTATAGGGTTAGAAAATAGGATAAAAATAATTTCTTTACACCTAATTTGACCTGCAAAAGCTCCCCAACAACTCTCCAAAAATCTGTTAAAGCTGAAAACAAAAACAGTTTTTCAGAATAGCCCAAAGAGGAAAGAGCCGTTAGGCTACAGCAGGCTTGGCGGTCGACCGGTCCGGTCGACCGCCAGCCCAGCTGCAAAGAGCCGTTGGCTCTCGGTCGACCGGTCCGGTCGACCATCCCAAAAGAGGAAACACAGTTTCCTTCTTCCGGTCGACCGGTCCGGTCGACCGAAAAAACCTGTGAGCAATTTGCTCTCCGTCGGTCGACCGGTCCGGTCGACCGACAGACATGCACAAACACTGCATGTCGAGACACATCGCCGGTCGACCGGGCCGGTCGGCCGGAGTTGCCTGAAACAGAAAACTGGGCTGGTTTTGAGTTAGAAAAATTTTGAGAAATATTTTAAAAATACATATAGCTAAGTATTATGCAGAAAATAGTTTATACACATGTTTTATACAAGATTTTCAAGATATAAAGCTTTTGGTACATGTATATATAAACTAAGGCATAAAACTTAGAAATAACCATTTTCAAAACATAGGAAATATATGAAACAAGTGTGTGTACAAATCCTAGAGCCAAATTTCATATACTCAAACTTTAACATTCTATTTCTTACAATGTTTCTAAGGACTTCAAGATCTTCAATAGGCTTCTTCATATAATCTTCAACACTTGTTCCTTGAGCCCAATTGGAGTTGACTTGAGTCCAAATCCTTGTATTTGTGAGAGAAGACTTCTAGAATGAATAGAAATCTGAAACACACTTAAACAACAAATGTTATTAGTACAAATAACTAATATGTTTTGTAATCATCAAAATACACTAATCATGGGTGATTGTAACCTTGGGCCAACAATCTCCCCCTTTTTGATGATGACAAAACATATAGGTTATTTAAATAAACATGGAAGAAGAGTTTGAAAAACTCCCCCTCAAATAATGCTATGTATAAAAAATTGGACTATTGAAAGCACAATACATAAAGCATTCAATGTAGAAAAGTTTTGTCAAAACTTAAATAAACAAACTTTCTTATAAACAAACTTTCTTTTTCTACATAAAATAAAACTCAAATAATATCAAAACTAAATATCAAACTAAACTTATTCTCCCCCTTTTTGTCATACATCAAAAAGGGTTAAAACAAAACAAGTTGAAAATATTATTTTTAAGAGTCCATAATGCAAACATTCAACTCACCGCAAATAAATGAAAATCTAGCAAAGTCTAATGGTTTAGTAAAAATATCGGCAAGTTGAAAATCGGTAGAAACATATTCAATAACAATATCACCTTTCTCATAGTGATCTCTAAGAAAGTGATACCTAATGTCCAATGTGTTTGGTTTTACTATGTTGATTTGCATTCTTTGTCATGTGAATAGTACTAGTATTATCACAAAATATTTTAACATGATCAAAGTGTAAATCATAGTCGAGGAGAGTATGTTTCATCCAAAGAACTTGTGCACAACAAGCTCCGGCTGCAACATACTCCGCCTCGGCGGTTGATAGGGCTACCGAATTTTGCTTTTTGGAAGACCAAGATACAAGACAATTACCTAAGAATTGACATGTTTCACTTGTGCTCTTCCTATCTACCCTACAACCCGCATAGTCGGCATCCGAAAAACTAGTCATTGAAAATTGGCCGGTTTTCGGATACCACAAACCCATTTCAATGGTGCCCTTAAGGTATCTAATTATGCGTTTAATCGCAATTATGTGAGATTCTTTAGGACAAGATTGAAAACGTGCACAAAGACAAACGGAAAACATAATATCCGGCCTACTAGCCGTCAAATACAATAAACTACCTATCATGCTTCTATAAAGTTTAATGTCTACACTTTTACCTTGTTCATCCTTGTCAAGCTTTGTAGTTGTTGCCATGGGAGTTTTGCTTACTTTAGATTCTTCAAGCCCAAACCTTTTGATTAGTTCCTTTGTGTACTTGGCTTGATTGATGAAGATCCCATCCTTCTTTTGCTTGATTTGGAGTCCAAGGAAATAGTTGAGCTCCCCCATCATAGACATTTCGAATTCATCCTTCATGTATGATTCAAAAGCTTTGCAAAGAGATTCATTAGTAGAACCAAAAATAATATCATCCACATAAATTTGCACAATAAGAATATCCTTTTCTACATGTTTTGTAAACAAAGTTGTGTCAATTTTACCTTTCTTAAAACCATTTGAAATCAAAATGAAGAAAGTCTTTCATACCAAGCCCTAGGGGCTTGTTTTAAACCATAAAGAGCTTTATCTAATTTAAAAACAAAATCCGAATGTGTAGGATAAACAAACCCGGGGGTTTGTTCAACATACACCTCCTCTTCAATAAATCCATTTAGAAAAGCACTTTTAACATCCATTTGAAATAATTTGAAATCTTTATATGAGGCAAATGCTAGTGTCATCTGTATGGCTTCAAGCCGTGCTACGGGTGCAAAGGTTTCTTCAAAATCGATCCCTTCGATTTTAGTGTAACCTTGGGCAACTAACCTAGCCTTGTTTCTAACTACATTACCCGATTCATCCAACTTGTTCTTAAAGATTCACTTAGTACCAATTGTTGGTCTATCGTGGGGCCTAGGAACAAGGTGCCAAACTTGGTTGCGCTCAAATTGATTGAGCTCCTCTTGCATGGCTAGCAACCAATATGAATCGACCTCGGCTTCGAGGACATTTTTGGGTTCAATATGAGAAATGAATGCATAGTTACCACAATAGTCATGAAGTCTAGAGCGAGTGGTTACCCCTTTTGATACTTCACCTATGACGAGGTCCTTGGGATGATGTGGATTGTATCTCCAATCCTTTGGTAGTGGTTGAGTAGGCTCCACCTCATGTGTTTGATTTTCATTTCCTTGTGCCTCTTCCACCTTAGCTTCGCTTCCTTCATCATCCTTTGGTTTGTCTCCCATAGTAGAAGCATCCTCCAAGGTCACTTTCTCCAAACCTTCATCCAATGCATCTATTTCTACAACATTCTTAACAAACTTGTTAGATTCCTCAAACTTAACATGAATAGACTCTTCAATAGTCAATGATGATCTAATGAAAACTCTATAAGCCTTACTAGTGTTTGAGTAACCTACAAAAATAGCCTCATAAGATCTAGCATCAAACTTTCCTAAATTATCTTTTGTATTTAAAACAAAACATTTGCATCCAAAAACTTTGAAATAAGAAACATTTGGTTTTCTAGAAAAGTACATTTCAAAAGAAGTTTTAGTAGTATTTTTACATAAGAAAACACGATTTGATATATAGCATGATGTATTTACGGCCTCGGCCCACAAATAATGTGGTAGACCATATTCACTTAGCATTGTCCTAGCCATCTCTTGTAATGTTCTATTTTTCCGTTCAACTACTCCATTTTGTTGTGGAGTTCTAGGACAAGATAGTTCATGCTTTATTCCATGTTCATCACAAAAAGTGGTAAAGGGTTGGTTAATGAATTCACCTCCTCTATCACTTCTTATTCTCAAAATCGAAACATCTTTTTCTTTTTCAACTCTTTTCTTAAAAGTTTGGAAATACGAAAATGCTTGGTTTTTGTGTTCAAGAAAGAAAACCCAAGTAAACCTTGAAAAGTCATCAACCAAAACATAAGCAAATCTATTCCCACTTAGACTTTTGGTTTGTGTAGGGCCAAAAAGATCCATATGGATTAACTCCAAAGGACGTGATGTCATGATATCCTTAATTGACTTGAAAGAAGACTTAGTTTGTTTCCCAAATTGACATGCGTCACAAACTCGGTCCTTTTCAAAATTCAAGCAAGGAATACCTTTCACCATTTCCTTTGTGTTTAACCTAGAAATGTGATCAAAAGAAATATGGCCTAATCTCCTATGCCACAACCAAGAGTCATCATCGAGGGCTTTCAAACAAGTAATATTACAAGACATATTTAACATATCAATCATATAAACATTATTTTCACGAAAACCAGAAAATACACAAACATTAGAAGTTCTATCAATTACTTTACAAGCAACATTATCAAAAACAACATCAAAACCTTTATCACAAAGTTGACTAACACTCAAGAGATTATGCTTGAGGCCATCAACTAAAACTACATTTTCAATTAAAGGAGAGGTGCCAAGTTTTACATTACCAATACCGATGATTTTACCCTTGGCGTCATCTCCGAAGGTGACGGTGTCACCTTCATGATATCTTGATAGGGTTGCAAAGTTGTTGATGTCCCAAGTCATGTGCCTTGAGCAACCGCTATCAAGATACCACAATCCTCTACGTCGTTGGGATTTGGAAAGTACCTACATCATTTAACATAATTATTGATTTTGGTACCCAAACTTTCTTGGGTCCTTTAAAGTTAGTGCCTCGAACCCAAACATTATGACGTGATACGTTTAATCTATCATAGCAAAAATTGGCTAAGTGCCCTTTCCGTCCACAATGTGAACATGAGAACACTCTACCATACATGAATGCATGATGTGTATGTGTAGTGTGAGCATGTTTTGGGGTTTTGCCATGTTGTTTAGGTTGTGTAGCATGAACATGAACATGAGCATGAGCATTTTTCTTTGGGGCTTGTTTCTTAGGAAACATAGCCTCAATTTTCTTCTTGTTAAACTCACAATTTTTCAAAACAACACTTAATGAGTCTAATCTTTCCTTAAGCATAGAAACTTCATTAGAATCAATTAGTGGGGCCTTACCTTTGCAAGAAATCTTATATTTTTCAAAATCATTTTTAGTAGTGGCCAAGGTGGAAACCAAATCATCCTTTTCTTTTGTAAGAGTAAAAACTTGATGACTTAAAGATTCATTTTCCTTTTTCATCTTTAAATACTTTTTCTTTAAGAAATCATAATTTTGTGACAACTCAACAAAAGCCTCTTCTAATTCATCCATAGAAAGCTCATTATCATAGGAAGGGGAAGAGGTTACCTTGCTTGTGCCTTCATTAGCCATGAAGCACATGTTGGCGGTGTCTATTTCTTCCTCGGATTCGGTCTCCGAATCCCAAGTTGCCTTCATAGCCTTCTTCTTGTAGGGCTTCTTTGATGTGGAGGGCTTAGCTTTGTCCGGACACTCCGCAACAATGTGTCCGGGCTTTTGGCAATTGAAACAAGTGATCCTTCTTTCTTCTTTGCCTCCTTGCCATCTTCTTCTACCTTGGTACTTCGCCTTGTTGTACATCCTCCGGACATTCTTAACAAGGAGTGAGAGCTCCTCATCATCTTCTTCTTCATCGTCTTCATCGGAGTGTGTAGCTTGACTCTTGAAGGCGATAGTCTTTTTTTTTGAAGGAGCCATATCCTCCCTAGCTTTTCTTTCCATCTCATGTGTTTTGAGGTTCCCAATGAGACCTATAAGCTCCATCTCTTCATTGTCGTTGAGTTCCTTCAAGGTTGTTGCTTTAACTTCCCATGAAGGAGGAAGTGCACGGATGATCTTCCTTACTCTTTGATCATTGTTGATATCTTCACCTAAAGAAGAGAGTCCATTAGTAATCTTGGTAAATCTTGTAACCATATCATCTATGGTTTCATTTTCTTGCATGCTAAATGTTTCATATTGGGACCGAAGAAGGTCAATCTTAGCCTTCTTTACTTGTGAGGTCCCCTCATGTGTGACTATCAAGTGTGACCAAATCTCATATGCGGATTTGCAATGGATAACCCTAGAAATGTCATCATCATTAAGGGCTTGTAGAAGTGCATAGTGAGCTTTGGCATTGGCATCGAATTCCTTAGTCTCTATTTCAGACCAAGTGGATTCGTCACCGGGGGGTACACTAAAGGACTTAGTCACGGCTTTTGCAACTCGGCTACCTAGAGATTGCAAAAACACGGTCATCTTAACTTTCCATATGGGAAAGTTAAGTCCATCAAACTTAGGAGGGGTCTTAATTCCATCGGCCATTTTTACTATATGAAGATGAATGAAATGATTAGCAAATTAGGATCTTCTCTAAGGTTGTTAAACCAAATCCTAGAGTCCAAGCTCTGATACCAATTGAAAAACACCTAGAGGGGGGGTGAATAGGTGTGATTGCTAATCTTAAAAATTTTAACTCTCTAAATGCGGAACCTAAAACAAGTGAGGCTCAACTTAGTACAATTCAACAAGTGTAGCCGAATTCCTCTTGCGAGGCTCTGGACTAAACAAGAGATTTAAACAATATCACAAGTATGCAATAGAAAGCAATAAGGAACTATTGAAAAGTAAAGCAAGAATTGGACGCAAAGGTAATCGCAAACAAAGTGATTTGTTTCGAGGTTTGAGCCACCGCTCTACTCCCCGCCTTCACCTCCGTGAAGGGTTTCCACTATCCACCGAGGACGCCTTTACAATTTGGTCTACCGAAGACCGAGCACCGAGCTCCACCGAGTACAAAGGACCTCTACCGAAGAGGTTGCTCCACAAGGAAGGGATTACAAGAACAAAGTGATCACAACAAGATCACTACACTTTTTCTCAAACTCTTTTACAAACACTCTCACTTATATTACAACTTCACTATAGAATGAGTATAGGATTTTTGGCTCTATGAAGTGTGGTGAGAAAAACTTCAGTTGTAGAGTGATATTAGTAATCAAACACAACTGAAAAACAAGCTCAAAAAGAATTGGAATGAAAGATTTAAACTCTTTTCTTTTTTCTTTTGAAAACAACACAAACTTGAGGATTTTTCTTAGTAATATGCAAGAGAGACTTCTCCTCTATTTATAGGGTTAGAAAATAGGTTAAAAACAATTTCTTTACACCTAATTTGACCTGCAAAAGCTCCCCAACAACTCTCCAAAAATCTGTTAAAGCTGAAAACAAAAACAGTTTTTCAGAATAGCCCAAAGAGGAAAGAGCCGTTAGGCTACAGCAGGCTTGGCGGTCGACCGGTCCGGTCGACCGCCAGCCCAGCTGCAAAGAGCCGTTGGCTCTTGGTCGACTGGTCCGGTCGACCGTCCCAAAAGAGGAAACACAGTTTCCTTCTTCCGGTCGACCGGTCCGGTCGACCGAAAAAACCTGTGAGCAATTTGCTCTCCGTCGGTCGACCGGTCCGGTCGACCGACAGACATGCACAAACAGTGCATTTCCAGACACATCGCCGGTCGACCGGGCCGGTCGGCCGGAGTTGCCTGAAACAGAAAACTGGGCTGGTTTTGAGTTAGAAAAATTTTGAGAAATATTTTAAAAATACATATAGCTAAGTATTATGCAGAAAATAGTTTATACACATTTTTTATACAAGATTTTCAAGATATAAAGCTTTTGGTACATGTATATATAAACTAAGGCATAAAACTTAGAAATAACCATTTTCAAAACATAGGAAATATATGAAACAAGTGTGTGTGCAAATCCTAGAGCCAAATTTCATATACTCAAACTTTAACATTCTATTTCTTACAATGTTTCTAAGGACTTCAAGATCTTCAATAGGCTTCTTCATATAATCTTCAACACTTGTTCCTTGAGCCCAATTGGAGTTGACTTGAGTCCAAATCCTTGTATTTGTGAGAGAAGACTTCTAGAATGAATAGAAATCTGAAACACACTTAAACAACAAATGTTATTAATACAAATAACTAATATGTTTTGTAATCATCAAAATACACTAATCATGGGTGATTGTAACCTTGGGCCAACAAGGACCGCTTACAAGACTGTCCTCGGTATGTCTCCATATCGAGTTATATTTGAAAAACCTTGTCACTTGCCTGTTGAATTAGAACACCGAGCTATGTGGGCTTTAAAGCAGCTGAACTTGGATTTAGATAAAGCCGGTGCATTAAGGAAGTTGCAGATATCCGAGCTTGAAGAGTTAAGAAACGAAGTATATGACAATGCTCGGATCACGAAACACAGAACCAAGCTTTTTCACGATAAATCCATTCACAGGAAAATTTTTGTAGTAGGACAAAAGGTTCTGTTGTATAATTCCCGACTCCACCTTTCCCTGGTAAATTGAGAACCAGGTGGTCAGGACCATACGTAGTACATAGAGTCTTCTCCCACGGTGCGATTGAGATTCTTGACCCAAATAATGGCAACAAATTCACTGTGAACGGTCAACGTTTAAAGCCATTCCTTACCACCAATTTAGTGTCACAAGAAGTTCATGAATTGGGTCTTTTCGACCCAGTTTATCTGTGACCATTCCATCTGTATAGTTTCCCGAGAATTTCCCTGCATATCATTTTGGGACCACACTTGTAAATAATTTTCTTTTACACTTTTTGTAAATAATAAATAAATAATTAAAAAAATAAAAAGAAAAAATTAGGGATTTTTGTGCTTCAAAGAGTTTCAAATTCCTAGGATTCTCTCTTCCCTAGGATTCCATTCATTTCCAAATTCCTTTTCCTAGGGTTGTAAATACACTTTTGACCTAGGGATAAATTTGGAAATCCCATTTTCCCTCCCCCCTATAAATACTCTCCTCACCAACTCTTTCTCCCTCAAACGCAGACTTACCCTCAGATCTAAACTCCTTTTTCCCGAAGCCGACCTCTGAAATTTTCCCTTCACCAGAATCCTTTGATTTGCCGCAATTTCATGTCTTCTGCCGCAAATCCACCGCACTCCGGTCACTTTTGGCGCTCAGAAAATTTCTGGCCGGCTGGTTTCTTCTTCTGGTGGCAGATCCAGAGCCATTCTTCCAGATTCTGTCCCGGGTGCCTTCTGCACACTTGTTTTTGGATTCCCCCCACGATCTCCGGGGGTGGTTTGCAATTTCCTCTTTCAAATCCTTTGCTTTAAGTTCCATTATCATACATGGCCCCAAATTTGTTTGTAGAAAGGGATTTTTCCTTACTTTTGAATAATAGTGGGGGGTATGGGCACATCTTTGTGGATAGAATACGTGCATGGAATTGGTACTCTTTGGTCTATGATAACAATGACTACGATGCATATTATTGCCCTGATCTTGTCACTACTTTTTATAATTCAATTGATCATGCATCTGTGAATCTTGACACGCACCAATTTGTAGTACACATGCCATTCTGTGACATCTTTGTCACAATCCCACTCATTGCTGAAATCACTGATGTCCCCATTCATCCCCACCATAGCGACCCTTGCCATTGCTAGATTACATACCCATCATGGGGGTCCGCTGTACAATTCAGGACCGTGAGCTCAAAGCCAACACGGCTTTTAGAAATGTTCATTACATTGGACGCTGGGTCCAACGAAACATTTTTGGGCTTGACCATCAATCCTCCTTTAATAGACCCGTGCTACAAATAATCCATGACTTAATGACACGAAATCACACGGTCTGTTTGAATAGGGCTATCTTCCATGCCATTCTTGAAAATTCCTCCCGCACTCGGGGTGCAAAACATTCCCATTCAATCTTAATCACACGTCTGTGTAAAAATTTTATATCAGACGCTGTCTTTAATACATTTGACCGAGTGCCTGTTACTGTAGAGAGACCCACAAGCTCATATAATAGTTACTTGCAGGCACTCTGGACACCCAGTGCCCAGCCTGAGGATATACCTGTGGAGTCTTCTTCGGAGGAAAGCCTAGAGGTGATAGATGAGCCACATTTTTGGAGGCAAGACCCCCCAACAGAATCAAGAGCCTTCATGTCCACCATCTGGAAGGGCATGAAGAAGATATTTAGGGGGCAGGTCCGGCTTAGGAAAAAGGTGATCAAATCCCCACCTTATCTTGATTTGGGTTTTGCCCTTAGAATTGATTCGTGCAAGTGTGCAAGATATAGGAAAGTAGCATTCAAAAGCAAAATCACCCAAGAATGTTTCCTAAACTATATGCTATGCATACATACCTTGTCTCCAGCTCTCTTCAACAGTAAAGTAAAAGAATTGAAAAGACTTGTGCCTAGAATGCAAATGTCTAATCAATTTTTAACTTTCAATCAATCTTTTACTGTTGATTATTAGCAGGCTTATGTTATGGCATATAAGAAAAATTAAAGTTGCAGCAAAATAGAATTTATAAACTAAGCAGCCCTGCAAAAAGCTGTTAGTAGTCAACTCGTCCTTGCCGCGGATCCGTGGCCTTTGCCATGGAAACGCGGCAATTCAGAGGGCCCTTGGTCTCTGCTTTTTGGAGCAGAGGCCCAAGGCCACTTGTATGTCACTGCAATAATAATTTTCTTCTTTGCTTGCCCTGTAACCTGCGACAGAGAAGAAAATTCGTTTAGTTCTAAAAAATTTGCAATAAAAATTCAGATTTCAATAAAAACCATTTTACCCTCCCCGGCAACGGCGCCAAAATTTGATTGAGGCTAAACCTGCACACAAATTACAGAATATTAGATTTAAGAATAAAAAATGTGCAAGTGCTCAATTCTTCCGCTATAGCAAGTGGCTATGCGGGTCGTGATCCACAAGGAGGGTTTGCGATGGAAGCGTTACAGTTCTTTATTGAAATCGTTAAGAAGAAAAGCGAAGATTCTTCTCTGTTTTTAAGTTAAGAAAAGGAAAAAGAATTATGTTAAAATTAGAGAGAAAGTGAAAGATGAAGAAGGTGGAAAAATCAGAACATAATGAAGCGAATATGTACAAATGAAGTGGAGAAAAAAAGAGTGATTTTGAAGAGATGGTGATTTAATTTACAAAAATGAAAGAAAGAAATAAAAGAGTTACTTACCTTCTTTTCATCAAAAGCTTACCTTGAGTTTTTAGCTTCGATGTTATCTTGAATTGGAGGCAAGCAGCGCATAGCCCATAAGAGTCGAATGTTGGTCTCTTCCACATTACATCATCAAGATACGCAAGCATGAAATGATACAGAGAGACTCACAATTCCATCATCATGAGCTATCGGTGGCACTCGCAAAGGCAAGGCTCTTTCGATGCTTTTAGACTCACTTGGAAGACAGTTGTACCAAAAAGAAAGGTAAAATAGAAAAGAAGAAGAAGAAGACTAAAAAGAAGTACATACACAAAAAGAACATCGATTTGATTTCATTACAATCAAAGAAAAGAAATAAGTCTTACACCGGTGTCACTCCAGCTTTAGCTTCAGTCTTGTTCTTCGATGAAAGTCCATCTCCTCTGAATTACATAAATGAAAACTAAAATTACATGAAAAGAAAGACTAAAAACCTAAACTAAGAAATGAAAACTAGGCTAAATTCCTATCTCTGCATGGTCGTCCCTTTTGCCTTTGAGTGAAGGTATTTATAGGAGAAATGGAGAGGGTAGAGGAGTGTGAAGATAAGTAAATCTAGCAATTTTTGAACTCCCCTTATCTTCAAACTTAATTTGAGGTGATATTCAGTTCTGATCTGCAGTTTGTTGGCATATTGATTGCTGAATATCACTTATCAAATAACAGAATTAGAGATAATGATCAACATAAGAGTTGTAGCTCTGTAAGTCTGCTTTCCAGATCATCTTGAATCATCAGAATTGAGATTCTATAGTAAAAGTTATGATTCGAATACTAAAATATATCCAGTCGGAATCTGAATCAAACTTGCTTCATCTCATCCCTTGATCTTTGCTTTAACCGATTGATTCTGAGAGGATTCTTCTCAACTAGTTTTCAACCTCTTGATTTTTCCCTGATTTAGTGAGTGTGAATTAATTCTGATTTAATTCAGAATTTTGGTGGGCTTTGGGCTCATTTCTCTTCATCTCCTTAAAGAATGGGCCTGCAAATAAATTAAGCAATTAATTAAGACAATGCAAAGTTTTATTCTAAAATAGGTATGAAAATATGATATTAAATATGCAACATTAGTGACCAATCACACCCCCATACCTATCTTTTGCTCGTCCTCGAGCAAAACAACTAAACTATACTAAGGATTATTAGACCACTTTCGCAGGTCGCGCGATTGCACTGAGCATGTGCAACAAGCCGTTAAACCTCTAGGTTTCCCCTAGAGGACGAGTTTTATCTCGTGAGGGTTTTCAGCGGATTGCACCCACAAAATCCATAAAGAAAGAGAAATAAAGAGTTAGTATTTTCGAAAAGCATTTTGAAAGGGAAAAATATTTGAAATATAATTGTAAGATCTAAGCAATCTATAAGTTATAGGAAAACTGAATTTTTCATTCCTAAACTTAGTCTCTACTCAAAAATTTGTTATCAATCAAAGTAAGGAGTCAAATTGTACTTCTCATCTAGTCTATTACTTTACCCTAAGTCATATGCACTTGTGACTGTGAAAATTTTGACTAAGGGTTCATTAACTCTAACTCTTATGCCTTATTTATATATATATTATTTAGTGGTATTATTCCTTAGTTTTATTAGGCTTTCTAATCTGCCCATGTTACGAGCCTTTAATCGATGACTCCCAAACCAGACGGTCTTAGGGCACCGGGTGAGAAAACGCCCCTAGGACTTAAGGACTCGAGCAGACAAGGCCACAAAACTAAGGATTTTATTATATGAACCTCTTTTAGGCGTGAATACTTATGCTTTATTAGGCACAAATACCCAGCTTAATCAAAGGATTTTTTTTTTCAAACTTATCTAATCATCTTTCGCATAAATACTAAGGCTTGCTTAGGCCAAAGCACCTAGCTAATCAATAATTAGATTTATTTATTCCCTTTTTTTTTATATATTTTTATAAGGCATAAGAATCTTTGTTTTTGAACCCTAAGTGTGTAAGTGTATGAGGTGTGCATACTTCATCAAGGTAAAGATCAAGACTAAATTACTTTGACAAATTATCTTCCTAACCCTAAAAATCAAACAAATAATCTTATTTTGACCAAGTATAAGAAATCCTAATTTGGATTTTCCTATTCCTTAAAATTAAATTAATTTCTTACAAAAAATATGTCAAAGTATTGTTTCTATTTTCAAAAAGTTTTTTAAAAGTAAAGAAATTTTTTTTTTTTAACAAAAAGAAAAGTTATGTTAGACCCTCCCCCACACCTATCTCATGCATTGTCCTCAATGTATGAATTAATGCATAGATGCATGAAAAAGAAGAAAGGGAAGGAAAAGGTTACCTTAAGGTGGTGGTTCCGGTGGTGGTCTGATTGGTCCACGAAACGCGGTCCAATCAACTTTTCTTGGGTCTCGGAGGAACCCACCAAAAGTATTTTTTATATAACCCATTAAAAAGATGAATCCATAAAGGATCTTTATTAAATATTTAACCCCATCTAATGTCCATATTCCATAACTAATTTCGGAGTCAAATTTGTCAACCACCTCGTCCCAGAATGGAGTATGAAATGATAGAACGGTTGACTTGGACTCAGGAAGGACAGGAACTAATACCGACTCGGGAAGGTGACTTAAGTCAAGTAAAGGTTCAGGAGTCGAAATTGGTTCAAGAAGCGGGTCCAAGTCAAGAAGTTGAAACTCTAGTCCACATGTATTTTCTAACAATGGAATGTGACTTAATGTGGGTGATTCCAGTTCAGGAATGATAGGTGGAGGAATCAAAACTGACTCTAAAATATTACTCAAGTTTGGTAACAAAACGGGAGTCAAGATTGATTCAGAAAGTTGAACTGGATCACAGATTTGAGAATCTAGGTCACATATCTCATTGAGTTCAATATCAAAAAATGGAGAACCTGCCAATTTGTCAATAGGATCTTCAAAAGTGTATAATTGGTCAAGTTCAATATGATCCTCAAAGATGGGTGATTCAATTTCATTATGAATTGGTACAGGATCCAATGTTGACTCTGGGAAAAGATTGAAGTCAGGTGAAGATACCAGAGTCATAATCGAATCAGGAAGAAGAAGTGAATCACTAAGTTGGCGTTCAAGATCATATTCATTCTCAAGTTCTATTTCATGAAAGAAATAACTTGCCAAACTGTCAATATCTTTTTCAAAATTTGGAGTTTGGGCAAGTTCAAATGGTTGTTCTAAAATAGAATCTTGATTTCCAAAACAACATGACTCTTCGGCTCTAACAGAATGGAAAGTGACATCAGGACGGTGGGAATGTAGAGATTCGACCATTATATCTATGTCACGATTTCTAGCATTTTGAGCATGAGTCATGGCTTCTAGCATCTTTTCATAGTTGATGGGTTCATTATCTTGTTGAAAAGATGAAGAGTTGTTTTGGAAGTGATATTGAAATTGTGAGTCCATCAGATTTTGTGATTATTGTTTGGACTCACGCATACTCCGTTCCATGATTGATGGTTTCCTATTTTGGACGGGTGGAACTGAGTATGAATCTTGAAAATACTGTGGACTAGGTGGAGAAGGAGGACAAGGTGGTTGGAAATTATGCTCGGTGGAGGTGAATCCCCACTGACTCGGTGAAGAGTTGAAATCATTATGAAAATTATAGTTATTAGATGGGGGTATGGGTCATATTGATTCGGATAAGACCAATCCGGCACACTAGGTTGGTCAAAGTTATGATATGCCGGGTTGGTAATATCCGAAAATGAAGTCGGTGTGTAATATGGATTATTATTGTAGTTGAAAAAATTATTATTATAGTCCATATCACACAATAGAATACAAACAAAGAAAAACAAACAAATAAACAAACAAAAAAGAAAAAAATTCTAGCCTAAGTTAGGGTAGACTTAGGACCTAGACGACTCCTAACTGGTTAGACTGTCCACGGGAGGTCTAATGTAGACTTTAACCACAAGCTAATCAGCCAGGTCAGGGCAAGGTTGGTGGGAGTTTTTCCGTCAAAGACGTTCCTTAATTAAATAACCACCAACCTTCAGGCTTTCGGCCCTCAATCCCTTTCCTAGACACTGATTTTGCAGGAGTTAGATTCCAACATTTTTCCCCCTTAGGATAATCTCCTAATTGAGTCCGAGATGTCCCTAGGGCCAACGTCTACTCATTTTAAGTTAGGCTTGGGTTAGTGAGTGCTTGGAGATGGTTTTTGGGCTAAGTAAGGGTGATCAAATCCCACCTTATCTTGATTTGGGTTTTGCCCTTAGAATTGATTCGTGCAAGTGTGCAAGATATAGGAAAGTAGCATTCAAAAGCAAAATCACCCAAGAATGTTTCCTAAACTATATGCTATGCATACATACCTTGTCTCCAGCTCTCTTCAACAGTAAAGTAAAAGAATTGAAAAGACTTGTGCCTAGAATGCAAATGTCTAATCAATTTTTAACTTTCAATGAATCTTTTACTGTTGATTATTAGCAGGCTTATGTTATGGCATATAAGAAAAATTAAAGTTGCAGCAAACTAGAATTTGTAAACTATGCAGCCCTGCAAAAAGCTGTTAGTAGTCAACTCGTCCTTGCAGCGGATCCGTGGCTTTTGCCATGGAAACGCGGCAATTCAGAGGGCCCTTGGTCTCTGCTTTTTGGAGCAGAGGCCCAAGGCCACTTGTATGTCACTGCAATAATAATTTTCTTCTTTACTTGCCCTGTAACCTGCAACAGAGAAGAAAATTCGTTTAGTTCTAAAAAATTTGCAATAAAAATTCAGATTTCAATAAAAACCGTTTTACCCTCCCCGGCAACGGCGCCAAAATTTGATTGAGGCTAAACCTGCACACAAATTACAGAATATTAGATTTAAGAATAAAAAATGTGCAAGTGCTCAATTCTTCCGCTATAGCAAGTGGCTATGCGGGTCGTGATCCACAGGGAGGGTTTGCGATGGAAGCGTTACAGTTCTTTATTGAAATCGTTCAGAAGAAAAGCGAAGATTCTTCTCTGTTTTTAAGTTAAGAAAAAGAAAAAGAATTATGTTAAAATTAGAGAGAAAGTGAAAGATGAAGAAGGTGGAAAAAATCAGAACATAATGAAGCGAATATGTACAAATGAAGTGGACAAAAAAAGAGTGATTTTGAAGAGATGGTGATTTAATTTACAAAAATGAAAGAAAGAAATAAAAGAGTTACTTGCCTTCTTTTCACCAAAAGCTTACCTTGAGTTTTTAGCTTCGATGTTACCTTGAATTGGAGGCAAGCAGCGCATAGCCCATAAGAGTCGAATGTTGGTCTCTTCCACATTACATCATCAAGATACGCAAGCATGAAATGATACAGAGAGACTCACAATTCCATCATCATGAGCTATCGGTGGCACTCGCAAAGGCAAGACTCTTTCGATGCTTTTAGACTCACTTGGAAGACAGTTGTACCAAAAAGAAAGGTAAAATAGAAAAGAAGAAGAAGAAGACTAAAAAGAAGTACATACACAAAAAGAACATCGATTTGATTTCATTACAATCAAAGAAAAGAAATAAGTCTTACACCGGTGTCACTCCAGCTCTAGCTTCAGTCTTGTTCTTCGATGAAAGTCGATCTCCTCTGAATTACATAAATGAAAACTAAAATTACATGAAAAGAAAGACTAAAAACCTAAACTAAGAAATGAAAACTAGGCTAAATTCCTATCTCTGCATGGTCGTCCCTTTTGCCTTTGAGTGAAGGTATTTATAGGAGAAATGGAGAGGGTAGAGGAGGTGAAGATAAGTAAATCTAGCAATTTTTGAACTCCCCTTATCTTCAAACTTAATTTGAGGTGGATATTCAGTTCTGATCTGCAGTTTGTTGGCATATTGATTGCTGAATATCACTTATCAAATAATAGAATTAGAGATAATGATCAACATAAGAGTTGTAGCTCTGTAAGTCTGCTTTCTGGATCATCTTGAATCATCAGAATTGAGATTCTATAGTAAAAGTTATGATTCGAATACTAAAATGTATCCGTCA
Source organism: Agave tequilana (assembly GCA_038442645.1). Taxonomy (NCBI): domain Eukaryota; kingdom Viridiplantae; phylum Streptophyta; class Magnoliopsida; order Asparagales; family Asparagaceae; genus Agave; species Agave tequilana. The sequence continues at coordinate 26,129 of JAVJIF010006898.1, forward strand.
GAATCTGAATCAAACTTGCTTCATCTCATCCCTTGATCTTTGCTTTAACCGATCGATTCTGAGAGGATTCTTCTCAACTAGTTTTCACCCTCTTGATTTTTCCCTGATTTATTGAGTGTGAATTAATTCTGATTTAATTCAGAATTTTGGTGGGCATTGGGCTCATTTCTCTTCATCTCCTTAAAGAATGGGCCTGCAAATAAATTAAGCAATTAATTAAGACAATGCAAAGTTTTATTCTAAAATAGGTATGAAAATATGATATTAAATATGCAACATTAGTGACCAATCACTTTACCTCTCAATCCACTTTCCTTAGACACCGATTTTGCAGGAGTATAGTTCTTACAATTTCCAATCTCGGTTAATCTCTTAGTGAGTTCGAGATGTCCCTAGGGCCAACGTCTATTGATTTTTAGTTAAGGCTTGGGAAAGTGTGAGTGCACTTGGAGATGGTTTTTGGGCTAAGGAAAGGTGATGAAATCCCCACCTTATCTTGTTTATTTGGGTTTTGCCCTTAAAGTCAATTGTGCAAGTGTACAGTTTATTCGCAACAAGGCAACATTCAAAGCGGTAAATCACTTCAAAATGTTGGTCCTATTCTATATGAATGCACATGTACCTTTTCTACAGCACTCTTCAACAGAAATTGAAATGAATTGAAATAGACACATGCCCTAAATGCAAAAGTCTAGTCCAAATTTCAATTAAGCAACAAATGAATTTCTGTTGAGTTTATTACACATGCATAGGGTGAAGCATTCAAGGAAATTAAAAAAAATTAGAAAGCAATTTTTTTTTAGCGGCTTTCGGCAACCCTGCAAACGAGTTTGTTAGTACTTCAATCGAAAAAACTCATTTTTACACGAATTTTTCGAGGGCAAATAAATCCTCGCGCAATATCCTTGGCCACCTCTTTTGCTTCCCTTGAAAGTGAGCTCCTTGGTACTTCTCCTACACAAAAAAGAAAAAGAACAATCTTTAGTAGTGAATAATAAAGTCGTTCCCTCCCCGGCAACGGCGCCAAAATTTAATCGGCAAAAAGCAAGCACAAGAAAAGTAGAAATGGAGTGGGTCGATGTTACTGCTTTTGTGATTCTTCCGTAGTAGCGAGGTGGCTATAGGGTCGTATCCACAAGGAGGGAGAGCGATGAAAACTTGATGCGGCTTTTATGTTCAAGAAAAGAGAATGTTCTTTGTTTCCAAATAAAGAATTGAAAAGTGAAAACAAGTTGTTTCAAGAATTGTTGGAAAATGTTTTGGTAGTTTGTAAAAGTGGGTTTTTCTTAGTGGTAAAAACGCATGGCTAACTTTCTACTAATTGCTCCCATTAATCCCTAACTTCTTGAAGATGTGCCTCACGATGGATCATAGGCAAGCTTACCCCTGATGCAATGGAACTATTCACGTGAAAATCGAGTGAAAGTTCTTCCTATAACTTTGCTTTACACGGCAAAAACTCGGACATTCCCATATCAAGATCCATTAGAAGGCGAGAATAAGGGAAGACACGAGTGCACTAATGGTATCGGCAAAGTTAAAAGGAAAGTCTCTAACTTACAACAACAAGCAAAGTACAAGACTTATAGATCATCAAAAAAAAACTATTTAAGTATGAAATATAAGAAGGTAAATACTTGTAGGTAAGTTAGAGTTAGAACCCTCGTCTTAAGATGCCATAGCTCTCGTTTGCACAAGGCTTGTTGACACTATTGACTCATGCGGGTTATCAATTAAGTAGTTAAAGATTAGTGGGTTAGTAGTTAGTTAGCCATGCTATGGAGGAGTTAGTTACACATGGTGAAGAAAAGAACAACAAAAGAAAAGAGATAAAGAGAAGGAGTTACACTAAAGAAAGAATGTAAAAGCAAATGCAAGCAAATGAAAACAACTAGTAAATGGAAAGAAGAAAGAGAAGTAATTACTTGTATTATCTTGTCACCTTCCAATACAACTTGTACACACTCACCTTCCAATACAACTTGTACACACTCTAATGGCCTAAGCTAGAACTAGAACTAGAAGAAGAAGAACAACAACAACTACAAACAAAATCAAAATTACACAACTTTGTTCTCTCCGGATTATTTTTTTCTGAAGAGCCCAGGAGGGCTTTTATAGGCATCAAGGACTAGGGGGGCCAGGGGACAAACCCTGGCCCAAAACGTGGCGCGCCGCGCGCCCACATGGCCGTGGAAACGCGGCATATGCCGCGTTTCCGCGGCAATACTTTGGCGGCGCGCGCAGCGCCGCCTGCTGCGCGCCGCCTGGTTGTCCCCTCTGTCTGCTAGATTCCCGGTTTCTGGTTTGATCGCAAAAATGCGACAAAATGCCCCGTTTCCGCGGCTTTCCTTGGGCGGCACGTGCGGCGCCACCTGCTGCGTGCTGCGCTGTTGTCCCCCTGTCGGCTAACGCTCCTGATTTTGACAGAGTCAGCTCTCTAGGTCTATAGCTATTTTACTAGCCCTTTAATCACCAAATAAATGGTGATTTGGGTCTTCTTCTTCATTTGTCCACCATGGACCTAGGATCAAGCTGACTCATGTCCCCAATCTTATAACCATAATCAAGCTGACTCATGTCCACCTTCGAAAATTATGCAAAATTAGAGACTAATCAGCATATCATAACTTTAACCAACCTAGTGTGCCGGATTGGTCTTATCCGAATCAATATAACCCATGTCCCCAATCTTATAACCATAATTTCAAGAATAATTTCAACTCTTCACAGAGTCAATGGGGATCCACCTCCCCCGAGTCCAATTTTCAACCAACTTGTCCTCCTTATCCACCGTGTCCACAATATTTCCAAGATCCATACTCAGTTCACCAGTCCAAAATAGAAAACCATCAATTTTGGAAATGAGTATGCGTGAGTCCAAACAAAAATCACAAAATCTGAGGGACTCACAATTTCACCACCAATTCCAAGACAACACTTCATCTTTTCAACAAAACGATGAACCTATCAACTATGAAAAGATGCTTGAAGCCATGACTCAGGCTCAAAATGCTCGTAATCATGACATAGATATGATGGTCCAATCTCTATGTTCTTACCGTTTGGGCAGTTCTGATGTCGGTAACCATTCTGTTAGAGCCGAAGAGTCATGTTGTTTTGGAACACAAGGTTCCATTTCAGCACAATCATTTGAACTTGCCCAAACTCTAAATTTTAAAAGTGACATTGACAGTTTGGCAAGTTATCCCTTTCCTAAAATTGAACTTGAAAATGAATATGATCATGAACCTCAACTTAGTGATTTAATTCTACTTTCTGATTCTATTATGACTCCGGTGTCTTCACCTGATTTTAATCTTTTTTCAGAGTCAACATTGGATCCTGTGCCAATTCATAATGAAATTGAGTCACCCATCTTTGATGATCATCATATTGAACTTGACCAATTTTATAATTTTGAAAGTCCCATTGATAAATCGGCAAGTTCTCATTTTTATGACATTGAACTCAAAGAGAAATGTGACCTAAATTTTCAAATCTGTGATCCAGTTCAAATTCCTGAATCAATATTGATTCCTGTTTTGTTACCCGACTTGAGTAATATTTTAGAGTCAGTTTTGATTCCCACACCTATCATTCTTGAACTTGAATCAACAATATTAAGTCACATTCCATTGTTGGAACATGAATGTGGAGTTGAGTTTCAACTTCTTTATTTGGACCTACTTCCTGAACCAATCTCGACTCCTGAACCTTTACTTGACTTAAGTCACTTTCCTGAGTTGGTATTAGTTCCCGTACTTCCTAAGTCCAAGTCAATCATTCTATCTTTTCACACTCCATTTTGGGACAAGGCGGTTGACAAATTTGACTCCGAAATTAATTATGGAATTTGGAAATTAGATGGGGTTAAATTTTTAATAAAAATCATTCATGTATATATCATTATAGTGGGTTATATTAGAGAAATCTCTGGTGGGTTCCTCCGAACTCCACGAAAAGTCGATTGGGCCGCATTTCGTGGACCAATCAGACCACCACCGGAATCACCACCTTAAGGTAACATTTTCCTTCCCTTTCTTCTTTTTCATGCATCTATGCATTAATTCATACATTAAGGACAATGCATGAGATAGGTGTGGGGGAGGGTTCTAACATAACTTAGGTTTTTCTTTTTATTTTTTAAAAAAAATATTAACATTTTTCTTTACTTTTAAAAAAACTTTTTGAAAATAGAAATAATATTTTGACATATTTTTTGTAAGAAATTGAGTCAATTTTAAGGAATACGAAAATCAAAATTAAGATTTCTTAAACTTGGTCAAAATAAGATTATTTGCTTGATTTTTAGGGTTAGGAAGATAATTTGTCATAGTAATTTAGTCTTAATTTTTACCTTAATGAAATATGCACACTTCATACACTTACACACTTAGGGTTCAAAAACAAATATTCTTATTCCTTATATAAAAAAAAGGAAAAAATAGATCTATGAAAGATGAACAAATCTAATTATTGATTAGCTAGGTGCTTTGGCCTAAGCAAGCCTTAGTATTTATGCGAAAGATGATTAGATAAGTTTGAGGAAAAAAATTTAATTAAAAAATCCTCTGATTAAGCTGGGTATTTGTGCCTAATAAAGCATATGTATTCACGCATAAAAGGGGTTCATATAATAAAATTCTTAGTTTTGTGGTCTTATTTGCTCGAGTCCTTAAGTCCTTGGGGTGTTTTCTCACCCGGTGCCCTAAGACCATTTGGTTTGGGAGTCATCGATTAAAGGCTTGTTGCATGGACAGATTAGAAAGCCTAATAGAACTAAGGAATAATACCACAAAAAAATATATATATATATAAATAAGGCATAAGAGTTAGAGTTAATGAACCCTTAGTCAAAGTTTTCACGGTCACAAGGTGCATATGACTTTGGGTAAAGTAATAGACTAAATGAGAAGTACAATTTGACTCCTTACTTTGATTGATAACAAATTTTTGAATAGAGACTAAGTTTAGGAATAAAAATTTCAGTTTTCCTATAACTTACAGATTACTTAAATCTTACAATTATATTTCAAATATTTTTCTCTGTCAAAATGCTTTTCGAAAATACTAACTCTTTGTTTTTCTTTCTTTATGGATTTTGTGGGTGTAATCCACTGAAAACCCTCACGAGACAAAACTCGTCCTCTAGTAGAAACCTAGAGGTTTAATAGCTTGTTACACATGCTTAGTGCAATCGAGTGACCTGCGAAAGTGGTCTAATAATCCTTAGTATAGTTTAGTTGTTTTGCTCGAGGACGAGCAAAAGATAGGTATGGGAGTGTGATTGGTCACTAATATTGCACATTTATTATCATATTCTCATACTTATTATAGAATAAACTCTGCTTTTTCCTAATTAAATGTTTAATTTATTTGCAGGCCCATTCCTAAAGGAAAGTGAAGAGAAATGAGCCCAAAAGCCCATCAAATTCTGAATTAAATCAGAATTAATTCGAACTCAGTAAATCAGGACAGATCAGATCGGTTCAGATCGGTTGAAAATCAGTTAGAACAAATCCCTACAAATCAATCGGTTGAAGCCAAGGATCAAAGGCCATTTCGTCAAAATTCAGGACATAAACTGTAAATTCAGCTGAAGATAAAGACAAATCAAGAAACCGGGGAGCACCACCAACAGGGTGTGGCCACCCGGCCACACCCTGGCCGCGGAAACGCGGCCAAAGCCGCTTTTCCGCGGCTTTGTTAAGTAGTTAGGGGGAGGGTTTGCTCCCCTTATCTTCTCACACCTCTCCCCTCTGAGTTTTTGCCTATAAAAGGCAGGATTTTCACTGTAAATGGGGATGACCATGCAGAGATAGGAATTAGTCCAGTTTTCATTCTTTATAGTGTAGGTATTTGTTTTTCTTTTCATGTAATTTTTAGTTTTAATTTATGTAAATCAGAGGAGATCAGAGTTTCATAGGAAAACGAGAACGAAGCTTGTGCTGAGAGTGACACCAGTGTAAGATTTCCTTCTTTTCTCTTATTGTTATAAAATCAAATTTGTAGTTCCCTTTTGTATGTACTTTGTTTTTGTGTTCTTATTCTTCTTCCCTACTTTTCTTCTTTTGGTACAATTGTTATCCAAGTGAGTCTAAAAGAATCGAAAGAGCCTTGCCTTTGCGAGTGCCACCGATAGCCCATGACGATGGATTTTGAGTTTCATTCTGTATCACTTCATACTAGCAACATCTTGATGATATAATGTGGAGGAAACGGGAATCAACTCTTTTGGGCTATACGTTGATCGCCTCGCTTCAAGGTAACATCATTGCAAAAGATTCGAGGTAGGTATTTGGCCAAAAGAAGTAAGTAATTTTCAGTTTCTTTTCTTTTCTTTTATTCTTTAGTTTAGAACACCAACAACACCCACTTCTTTTCATTTTCAATTTCTTTGTAAATAATCATTTTCCATTTTTCTCCACCTTCTCATTCTACCACTTTCTTCCTCACTTAACTTTAACCTAATTTTTCTCTTTTTCTTTTAAAGAACTAAAGAAGAACTTTAACCAAACTTTGTATCTTAAAAGAAGACTTACTAAAAAGCTTCCATCGCTAGTCTCTCCTTGTAGATCACGACCCGCATAGCCACTTGCTATTGCGATAGAATTGAGCACTTGCACTCTTTATTTTAAAGTTCTGAAATACTGTATTTTGTGTGCAGGTTCAAGCTCAATCACTTGTTGCACATGCTCAGTGCAATCGCGTGACCTGCGAAAGTGGTATAATAATTTTTTAGGTTTAGTTTTGATATTTTGCTCGAGGGCGAGCAAAAGATAAGTGTGAGAGTGTGATCAGTCACTGATATTGCATATGTATTATAACATTCTCATATTTATTATATAATAAATCCTGTTATTTAGTTTTATTTTATTTAATAATGTGCAGGCCCATTATCAGGGAGAAGGAAGAGAAAACGAGCCCAAAGCCTACCCAAATTCTGATTTAATTCAAAATAAAATTCAAATCAAGGATCAAGGCAAATCGAGGCAAATCAAAGAAGATAAAACCAGTTGAACAAGCAGTTCAAACAGATCTTCACAAATCAATTGGTTAAATTCAAAGATCAAAGGAGGTTTCGACAAATCCAAAATCTAAAAATGCAGTAAGAGATAAAAGAAGATCGAGAAACTAGGGATCAGCACCCCCCCAGTGTGGCATCTGGCCACACCCAAGCTATAAAAACACGGCCAAAGTCGCGTTTTCGTGGCAAATTGGTTAAGATACAGGGAGTGTTTGCTCCCCTATCTTCTCACCCTCTCCTCTTTTAGTTTTTGCCTATAAATGCTGGGATTTCTCAGTATATAAAAGAGGATGAAGCAGAGAGTGGAATAGATTCTTGTATAGGTTTAACCTAGATTTTTTTTCTCTTTTAATGTAAATTTTATTTTCTTTATGTAACTAAGAGGAAAGAAGAAGTTCATGGAGGAATGAGAAAGGTGCTTGTACTGAGAGTGACACCGGTGTAAGTATTCATCTTTTCTTTCATTATTATTTAATTGAATCGAAAGTTACTTTTTTTTCTTTATTCTTGTTTTCTTTCGCTTCCTCTTTTGGTTTTTGATGAGTATCTAAGCGAATCTAGTAGCACAGTATATCCTTGTCGTGTGTTTGCCATTGATATTTCGTGATGATGTTCTCCTCAATATTTTGTATCATTTCATTCTTGTGCGTCTTGATGATGTAATATGAATAGGGATTGAGTTCGATCTTATAGATTATACGTTGATCACCTTAGAAGCAAGATTAACGTGCCAACTATCCAAGTTAAGTCATCAATCAACGAAGGTAAGTATTTCTTTTAAGTTTTCTTTTTTTAATCTTTTAGTTTAGATCACTACCATCTCCCAACTCTTTTATTCACTCTTTTTAAATTCTTTGTATAAATTTATTTTCTATTTTTTCCATTTACTCCAACCTATCACTTTCACAATTTAACATAACTTATTTTCTTTTTTTTAAAGAACAAAAGAAGAACTTTAATCATTTTAAGGAACTTAAAAGAACTTATAAAACGCTTATATCGCTAGTCCCTCCTTGTAGATCACGACCCACATAGCCACTTTGTTAAAGCGGTAGTATTGAGTACTTGCATTTCTGCTGTAACACCCCGCTCCCGGAATACGTACTTAGTTGCGTATTCAGATTTTTCGATCGTATTTTTCGATTTACTTCCTGTATTTGTTTTGTATTATGAATCATTTATATGATCGTTTTGTCTTGGATCCGGATTCACGGACTCGGAGTCAGCCCTAGTCTGAACCGAGAACCCGATCCTAGTGAATTGCTCAATTTGATCTTTCTGGTATTTAGATTTGACCGATTTCAGTTTTAAACATCATTTTCCAATATTTTAGATTTTCTGTGAATTTCTGGAATTTTTCTGAATTAAAATGAAAATCTTCAAAACTGGTGTCGACTGATTTTGGTGGCCGATTTCAGGATTTTTAATTTAAAAACTATAAAGAATTTCTTGAAATGGATTTCACCATGATTCTTAGAATAATATTCTTGATTTTTGAGAATTTTTGCGGGTCGCTCCGAGATACTTGATTTTCGGACGATTTCGGTATTTTTTCGAAAGTTTTCCGCATCCGCAACCGAATCCCGGGAATCCGCTGCTCTAATTATTTTCACTTTTTCTTTCAAGAAAATATCCTTCTTTTTCCTTTTCTTTTCCTTTTTCCTTTTTCTTTCCTTCCTTTTCCTTCCACCAAATTCTCCATTCTTCCACTAAAAATATCTTCTCCAAAAATATCTCCTCCTCCAAAAATATCTTCTCCAAAATATCCCAAACACTCCAACTCCTCTCCCATCACCATGGCCGGCCAAGAGAGCCACCTCACCTTCTCCATTTTAAAAAAAACCCCTCCCTTAAACATTTTTACACCACCTTCACAAATTCCAAATCCTATATAAATCTTTCCTTCTCCTTTCCACTTCATTTTCTCTTCACCAACACCTTAACCACCACCAACTCCTCCTTCATCTCCACTACAACAACAACTACTACAACTTCTCCAACTTCCTACCTTCATCTTCTTCCACCTCCATCTCCATTTAAAGCACCACAACTTCAACAACTCCACCAAAGCCTTCACCGTCTCCTTTACTTTCTCCAAAACTACCACCACCACAAACCTCTCCACAAAACCACCACCCCATCATTTTTTTTAGGGCCGGCCACCTCCCTTGGATTGGGGCCGAGCTCTTCTTCATCGACCATATCTCCGATGATTATTCCGGTAATCGTTTACGATTATTCCGGTAATCATTTCGGTAACAACTTCAACGACAACACCAACGTCACCACCACCATCTTCACTTCCACCATTAATTTCACCATCACCCCATCACCACATCAAGAGCCAGCCACCTCCTTTGGATTGGGGCCGAGCTCTTCTTCGTCGGTAATATCTCCGATGATTATTCCGGTAATCGTTCGCGATTATTCCGATAATCATTACGGTGACGATTACAACGACAACAACTAACATCACCATCACCTCTACTATTTTCCACCACCATCTTCACTTCCACCATCACTTTCACCATCACAACACCACCTCCATCTCCACTACTTCAACCTCCAAACATCACCTCCTTCACCTTCTTTTTCATTACTCCATCAAAATCCAACTCCTCCACCAAAGCAAGCACCTTTCCCTTTCTCTCTCCCTCCTCCTCTCTGTATATTGCTGACGCGGTTCTCACCCCCGCGTCCAGGCAACACCTTAACGCGGATCTTCGCGTTCTTGGTATTTGTTTAAACGCGGCCTTCGAGTTCTTGTACCGACGCAACGCGGAGTCCATGCCAGCGTCTGTGTCCCTTTCATGTCTGCACGACGCGGAGCTAATGCCCGCGTATGTGTTCTTCTCATGCTAACGCGACGCGGAACCCATGACCGCGTCCGCGTTCTCTAATGCCCTGACTTGAACGCGGGTCTTGAACCTCGCGTCTATGGCATCTTCGCGACGCGATTCCCGCGTCTGTGGTTCCCGCGTCTGCTATTCCCGCGACGCAACTCCCGCGTCTGCAACCCCCGCGTCTCACTCGCATAACTCGCGTCTCCCTGTGCACTCTCTCTAACTCTTTCTCTCCCCTCTTCACTTTCTCCCTCTATTTTATGGCGCGTTCGCGAGTTCCATGGATTTCAGACCTTTCGGCATTTCCGGTGATTTAGGCGAGTGTCCTCGCTTCCATTTGGGTTTCCCCGCTTCGTCGGGTCGACATGTATTTTATTCCATGTTTATATGTATTTTACTGTTTTGTACTATGCGTGGCCGACCCTTCATGGTCTTTGAACTCTGGGTCTCTGCCCACTCCTGGGATGGCTGGTAACCACCGAGAGTGCGCTTAAACCCCGAGCGTTCTTGGACCCTCAGCCTTAAGCCTCCGGTCTCTCACTATCTCGAAAGGGAAGTGATTGGGACCGTCAGGTCTCTCAGCCCTTCAGCCTCCGGTCTCTCGCTATCTCGAAAGAGAAGTGAGTTGAGACCGTCAGGTCTCTCAGCCCCGCCTGGTTATCATGATCAGCGTTCAGCGCTTTACCACTAGATTCGTCTAGGCGAGATGCTGCCGGAATTCCTACTCGCACCTTAAGCCGAGTTGTCCCGGTAACCTTGCCAGACGCTCTAGTGTTAAATATTGTTTGCTGTCTGTACACTCCAGCTTGCTCAGCTACGCTTGATTGTGCTCAGCTACTATTATATCACATGCCATGTATTTCCTGATATGTTAATACTTGCCATACCTTTGCTTCATGCTTGTCATTTACATGCTACTAATTAACACCTGTTTGTATCACCTGACAAATGATGTGTTAACATCTGATACCCGTCATGCTACTACTTGACACTGACTCATGTTATACCACCAGTTCCCGGCGGATCCTGAATGGAACTAAGTGCCACACGGAGCAAAGTGCCACACCACACAAGTGGTGGGGGCCACCTCTTGAATCTGTGGGGGCCACCTCTAGAATCCATTCCCCTCAGAGCAAAGTGCCACATGGAACAAAGTGCCACACCACATACGTGGTGGGGGCCACCTCTTGAATCTGTGCGGCCACCTCTTGAATTTGTAGGGTCATCTCCTGCCTGTACCTGATCTCTTGTTATGACCAGTTATGTTCCTACTCTTTACAAAGGATAACTTGCACGGGGAATGGGAGGAAGTGATGGATGCCGGTATGATGCCTTGCTTATAGCAGTGGAATACAAAGCTGACGATTCGTGTTAGGGGGATTTCAGGCCCCCAGAAGATGCGTGTTAGGGGGATTTCAGGCCCCAAATGGCTGTGTCCCGGGCGGTCGGGAACTACTATAAGTTTGAGCTATCAGTTCTTCATCATCTTCCAGTAACGAACCTCGGCTTGCTTATATATGGATGTATGTGTGTTGGGATGTACACCAGGACACATACCTAGATATATGGGTCAGACGAGTAATAATAATAAAAGATGCCAACTATGTATCCTGTTATGCCTGTTATGAACTCCCGTTATGCTTGTTATGATTCATGTTATGCCTGTTATGTACTCCTGTTATGACCGTTGTGTGATTTGCCACGAATGCTTTCATCGGATTTTACATCGGATTTTCGGTTTTATGATTATTATCATATTAGCTACTCATACTCTGTATTATTACCCATGTTCCATTCCATCAGTCTACTTCTCTTATCTTATCATATCATGAGTAGTTCCTACTTGATATCACTTGTTTTATATCTACTTGCTCCTGCATGCTTACCTATGCTCGCCACTTGGTATTCGTATCACCACTCGCCTGGGAGTTCTATCTGACTCCCCTGGATCCTCATGTCCAGGTCCTGGAGCTTGGAGCACGTCAGAGCTTGGAGCTTATAGAATTCCAGTTACTGACCTGAAAAGCGTAGCGGTAGCGTGGATCTCCAGCGGATCATCCTGAGCTCTATCCTTCCTGGCCCCTGTGTGCCTCTCGAGTTTTCCTTTTGTAAACTCGTGAGTGCCTGTGTACTGTTCATACTTATACATCTCTTCGTAATCTCGCAATTGCGCAGATCAGTGATGTAATATTCATGTAATATTGGATCACCTCTGGTGATAACTTTGTAATTGTACTCATATGTTGGAATGTATAATGCACCACTTGCTTCCGTACTCTGATTCTTACATGTACTGATGCTTAGCGTATATACGTGAGGGTATTTCTGACCTGCGTATATACGTCGCAGTAACGTCCCCGTACACGTAGGATCGGTACGTTACAGGATGGTATCAGAGCCTAGGTTCTACATCCTCAGTACATCCAGATGGCAAATAAATGGTAAAGAGATTTGCAACTGGAATGCTTGAGTCTTGGTTATACACTCCAACTACAAGTGCAAAGTTATCTATTCTTTCTTGATCATTCTTCCTTTGATTCCTAATCCCTTCCATATATCCCCTGTTTTGGTTTTTCGAAGCCTTTATACCAACTTAAGATATGAATAGACCAGAGAGGTTGCGACTGGTTCTGAATGAAGCTATTATATGATCTCAGTTATTCTCTATTATTATCTATATTCTTCGGAGTGATCGATGCCTGGTCTTCGGAATTCTTAAATTATCGGTCTTCTTTATTATGCTCAAGACTATCAGGGTTTTCTTTATCTTCGGTATTCTGGCTCATTCTTGGAGCGACATTAAGTATGCAATACAGCGGGAATTCTAGTGCAAAGCTGTGTTATTAGTCAGTATTATTCGGCATTGTTCGAAGATTTATAGTGCCGGAAGTGCAGAAGATGTCTATATTCTGATTATTGATCAGTCAACTCGAGAGCCCTACCTATAGTGTTTCATATCTTAATTGGTATAATTTCCATCCTTGTCCTCTTTGTGTTCAATTTACCCCTTATCGAAATTGCGAGGACGCAATTTTTTATAAGGTGGATGGATAGTAACGCCCCGCTCCCGGAATACGTACTTAGTTACGTATTCAGATTTTTCGATCATATTTTTCGATTTACTTCCTGTATTTGTTTTGTATTATGAATCATTTATATGATCGTTTTGTCTTGGATCCGGATTCACGGACTCGGAGTCAGCCCTAGTCTGAACCGAGAACCCGATCCTAGTGAATTGCTCGATTTAATCTTTCTGGTATTTAGATTTGACCAATTTCAGTTTTAAACATCATTTTCTAATATTTTAGATTTTCTGTGAATTTCTGGAATTTTTCTGAATTAAAATGAAAATCTTCAAAACCGGTGTCGACTAGTGCCGCTGACCGATTCCTGGATTTTTAATTTACAAATGGAGTCAAATTTTGAGAAACCGCTTTCCCATATTTACTTAGAATAATATTTACTATCTTAATTCATTTTTTGGGAATTTTCAGAATTTATCAGATTTCTGCCAGAATTGGTGTCGACCGATATTGGCGGCCGATTTCAGGATTTTTAATTTAAAAACTATAAAGAATTTCTTGAAATGGATTTCACCATGATTCTTAGAATAATATTCTTTATTTTTGAGAATTTTTGCGGGTCGTTCTGAGATACTTGATTTTCGGACGATTTCGGTATTTTTCCGAAAGTTTTCCGCATCCGCAACCGAATCCCAGGAATCCGCTGCTCTAATTATTTTCACTTTTTCTTTCAAGAAAATATCTTCCTTTTTCCTTTTCTTTTCCTTTTTCCTTTTTTTTTCCTTCCTTTCCTTCCACCAATTCTCCATTCTTCCACCAAAAATATCTTCTCAAAAAATATCTCCTCCTCCAAAAATATCTTCTCCAAAATATCTCAAAACACTCCAACTCCTCTCCCATCACCATGGCCGGCCAAGAGAGCCACCTCACCTTCTCCATTTTACAAAAAAACCCCTCCCTTAAACATTTTTACACCACCTTCACAAATTCCAAATCCTATATAAATCTTTCCTTCTCCTTTCCACTTCATTTTCTCTTCACCAACACCTTAACCACCACCAACTCCTCCTTCATCTCCACCACAACAACAACTACTACAACTTCTCCAACTTCCTACCTTCATCTTCTTCCTCCTCCATCTCCATTTAAAGCACCACAACTTCAACAACTCCACCAAAGCCTTCACCGTCTCCTTTACTTTCTCCAAAACTACCACCACCACAAACCTCTCCACAAAATCACCACCCCATCATCTTCTTTAGGGCCGGCCACCTCCCTTGGATTGGGCCGAGCTCTTCTTCATCGACCATATCTCTGATGATTATTCCGGTAATCGTTTACGATTATTCCGGTAATCATTTCAGTAACAACTTCAACGACAACACCAACGTCACCACCACCATCTTCACTTCCACCATTAATTTCACCATCACCCCATCACCACAGCAAGAGCCGGCCACCTCCTTTGGATTGGGGCCGAGCTCTTCTTCGTCGGTAATATCTCCGATGATTATTCCGGTAATCGTTCGCGATTATTCCGATAATCATTACGGTAACGATTACAACGACAACAACTAACATCACCATCACCTCTACTATTTTCCACCACCATCTTCACTTCCACCATCACTTTCACCATCACAACACCACCTCCATCTCCACTACTTCAACCTCCAAACATCACCTCCTTCACCTTCTTTTTCATTACTCCATCAAAATCCAACTCCTCCACCAAATAAACACCACCACCAAAGCAAGCACCTTTCCCTTTCTCTCTCCTTCCTCTTCTCTGCATATTGTTGACGTGGATCTCACCCCTGCGTCCAGGCAACACCTTAACGCGGATCTTCGCGTTCTTGGCATCTGTTTAAACGCGGCCTTCGCGTTCTTGTACCGACGCAACGCGGAGTCCATGCCCGCGTCTGTGTCCCTTTCATGTCTGCACGACGCGGAGCTAATGCCCGCGTCTGTGTTCTTCTCATGCTAACGCGACGCGGAACCCATGACCGCGTCCGCGTTCTCCTCGTGCCCTGACTTGAACGCGGGTCTTGAACCTCGCGTCTGTGGCATCTTCGCGACGCGATTCCCACGTCTGTAATTCCCGCATCTGCTATTCCCGCGACGCGACTCCCGCGTCTGCAACCCCCGCGTCTCACTCGCATAACTCGCGTCTCCCTGTGCACTCTCTCTAACTCTTTCTCTCTCCTCTTCACTTTCTCCCTCTATTTTATGGCGCGTGCGCGAGTTCCATGGATTTTGGACCTTTCGGCATTTCCGGTGATTTAGGCGAGTGTCCTCGCCTCCATTTGGGTTTCCCCGCTTCGTCGGGTCGACATGTATTTTATTCCATGTTTATATGTATTTTACTGTTTTGTACTATGCGTGGCCGACCCTTCATGGTCGTTGAACTCTGGGTCTCTGCCCACTCCTGGGATGGCTGGTAACCACCGAGAGTGCGCTTAAACCCCGAGCGTTCTTGGACCCTCAGCCTTCAGCCTCCGGTCTCTCACTATCTCGAAAGGGAAGTGATTGGGACCGTCAGGTCTCTCAGCCCTTCAGCCTCCGGTCTCTCGCTATCTCGAAAGAGAAATGAGTTGAGACCGTCAGGTCTCTCAGCCCCGCCTGGTTATCATGATCAGCGTTCAGCGCTTTACCACTAGATTCGTCTAGGCGAGATGCTGCCGGAATTCCTACTCGCACCTTAAGCCGAGTTGTCCCGGTAACCTTGCCAGACGCTCTAGTGTTAAATACTGTTTGCTGTCTGTACACTCCAGCTTGCTCAGCTACGCTTGATTGTGCTCAGCTACTATTCTATCACATGCCATGTATTTCCTGATATGTTAATACTTGCCATACCTTTGCTTCATGCTTGTCATTTACATGCTACTAATTAACACCTGTTTGTATCACCTGACAAATGATGTGTTAACATCTGATACCCGTCATGCTACTACTTGACACTGACTCATGTTATACCACCAGTTCCCGGCGGATCCTGAATGGAACTAAGTGCCACACGGAGCAAAGTGCCACACCACACAAGTGGTGGGGGCCACCTCTTGAATCTGTGTGGGCCACCTCTAGAATCCATTCCCCTCAGAGCGAAGTGCCACATGGAACAAAGTGCCACACCACACACGTGGTGGGGGCCACCTCTTGAATCTGTGGGGGCCACCTCTTGAATCTGTAGGGCCATCTCCTGCCTGTACCTGATCTCTTGTTATGACCAGTTATGTTCCTACTCTTTACAAAGGATAACTTGCACGGGAAATGGGAGGAAGTGATGGATGCCGGTATGATGCCTTGCTTATAGTAGTGGAATACAAAACTGACGATTCGTGTTAGGGGGATTTCAGGCCCCCAGAAGATGCGTGTTAGGGGGATTTCAGGCCCCCAAATAGCTGTGTCCCGGGCGGTCGGGAACTACTATAAGTATGAGCTATCAGTTCTTCATCAGCTTCCAGTAACGAACCTCGGCTTGCTTATATATGGATGTATGTGTGTTGGGATGTACACCAGGACACATACCTAGATATATGGGTCAGACGAGTAATAATAATAAAAGATGCCAACTATGTATCATGTTATGCCTGTTATGAACTCCCGTTATGCTTGTTATGATTCATGTTATGCCTGTTATGTACTCCTGTTATGACCGTTCTGTGATTTGCCACGAATGCTTTCATCGGATTTTACATCGGATTTTCGGTTTTATGATTATTATCATATTAGCTACTCATACTCTGTATTATTACCCATGTTCCATTCCATCAGTCTACTTCTCTTATCTTATCATACCATGAGTAGTTCCTACTTGATATCACTTGTTTTATATCTACTTGCTCCTGCATGCTTACCTATGCTCGCCACTTGGCATTCGTATCACCACTCGCCTGGGGAGTTCTATCTGACTCCCCTGGATCCTCATGTCCAGGTCCTGGAGCTTGGAGCACGTCGGAGCTTGGAGCTTGTAGAATCCCAGTTGCTGACCTGAAAAGCGTAGCGGTAGCGTGGATCTCCAGCGGATCATCCTGAGCTCTATCCTTCCAGGTCCCTGTGTGCCTCTCGAGTTTTCCTTTTGTAAACTCGTGAGTGCCTGTGTACTGTTCATACTTGTACATCTCTTTGTAATCTCGCAATTGCGCATATCAGTGATGTAATATTCATGTAATATTGGATCACCTCTGGTGATAACTTTGTAATTGTACTCATATGTTGGAATGTATAATGCACCACTTGCTTCCGTACTCTGATTCTTGCCTATACTGATGCTTAGCGTATATACGTGAGGGTATTTCTGACCTGCGTATATACGTCGCAGTAACGTCCCCGTACCCGCAGGATCGGGGCGTTACATCTGCTTTGTATTTCTGAAATTTTGTATTTTCTGTCTGCAGGTCGGAACTCATTACACTGGCATCCCTCGCAGCTTCGTTGACCCTTTCTGCCAGAGCCATCGAGAAAGTACTCATCTACAGTCGTGACTTGTACTGCTACAAATTCGCTCTTGAAAATAGTAAAACTCTAAGAAGAGATCTTCAAGTCAAAGAGGTTCTTAAGAATTCAACAAGTCTCGAGCATAGATATTAGCGATTCCCTTTCATTGACTTCATTTTATGTGGCATATTGCCTGATGACCCCAAGCAGACAGCTGCCATCAGAAAGAAAGCTCCTCGATTTTATTACCAATATGATCATGCAAATATTATATCACCGACCGTACCTGCAACGATCCTTTCAAACAAAGAGGCGCAGGAAGCACTCAAAGAAGCTCATGATGGTATATGCGAAGCTCATCAACTCAGACACAAGCTTGGAGACCGGTTTAGAAGACTTGGTTATTATTGGCCGAAGATGATCCCTGACGCCATTACCTTTGCTAAGCGATGTCAGCGTGTCAGATCCATGATGATTTTGTCCATTAAGCACTGGGACATCTTCACCCATTATCCTTCTCATGGCCATTTGACATGTGTGTAGGTCACCTAGAGGGGGGTGAATAGGTGACATGCTAATCTAATGATGAATAATGCGGAATTAAAAACTATTTAAGCAAACTAAAACTATTAAGCTAAACACACCAAGTATAATACAAGAGTGTAGCCGAATTCACGATGAAGGTCTCTGGACTATCTCCTCAAGATTCCTCCAGATTAAGAGTTGAGGTGCCACTATGGCTCTCTTGGTTGAATACAAGTGTGAGCAAACAATCCCAAGCATATAACAATTAGGCACAAGATATATCAAGCATATAAAAAGATGAGCAGTATAAGCATGCAATATATAAACACAAGTGAGAGATAGAGAGAACAATCGCAAACACAGGAGATTTATTTCGAGGTTCGAGCTCCCTTGCTCTTTGTCCCCGCCTTCAACACTATGAAGGATTTCCACTAAAACCGATCCTACTGGATCACTCGGTGCCGCAACACCTACAACGAATTCACACTAGAAATCGTTGTACTCACTAGTCTCTCTCTTGTTCCCGCAAGAGCAACACACACAAGCACACTAGCTTGCCGAGGCCGCACCTCTACACCGAGCTCCCACAAGAACTCGAAACAATACGAACCCGCAAGTTCGCCTCCTCAAATACAAGAATGAACACTTTGGTGATCTCAACACTTTGATCACCTAAAAATACTCTCACAACAAATCTCCTATAGGAATGATATAGCAATAGAAAGCTCAAGTATATGTGAGAAAAAACTAGGATAGATTTGTGGTGAAAAACTCAAGAAATCTCTTTTGAAAAACACTCTTGAAACTCTCCATTTGATATGGAAGAATTAGCTCTAAAATAAGTAGAGAAAACCTCTTAAAGAGATAGGAAAAACTATCTTGAAAACCCACTCAAAATCTTATAGAAAACAGCCCAAAACAGCCCCAATATATAGGCCTAAAAAAACTAGCCACTGGGGTCCAACTCAGCAGAAAAGTCAGCTGTCGGTCAACCGGCCGGTCGACCGGCCAACGGTCAAGTTTTTGACCGTTGCAGCCTGCCGGTGACCGCCTGGTCGACCGTGCCAAGGTTTAGACCTACCGGTCGACCGCCGAGTCGACCGAGGCGAGATCCAGAGAGCAGAGCTCTCTGGCCGATCAACCAGGAGCAAAGGTCTCTGGACGGTCGACCGCGGTCGACCGGCCCACTAGCCAAATGGCCGTGCACGTTTTGTGAACATCAGTCGACCGCCCGGTCGACCAACTTCTGGCTCGATCGACTGGTAGAAGGCCTGGTCTGAAATATTTTGGGATTAAAACTTGGTCTTTTTAACTTTAATAAATTCCCATAAAATCATATAAAATTTAAAAAAATAGGTTCATTGAAATACTTTGATGTACAAATATGTTTGATTAAAATTCAACACATATTATAAATATTTTGTACTATTTTTGTGATATAGAAAGTTTGGCCTTAAACAAAAACCGTATTTTTAAAAACAATTTTTAATTGAAAAATGATTTTTTCAAAACTTCTTCAAATACAAAAACAAGATATTTTAAATACTTTTGAAGCTTAGCGTGTATGATTATGATCCAATACACATATGAGATGAGATATCTATGTTTTTGACAATAAACTCTAAAATCGGTTTTGATAAATCTAACACTCAAACACATGATATAGAAAACATCAAATAAATTTTTCTAAATATTTGAACCAACAATGTGTATGGATGAAATCCAAAAGACATATAAACTTGTTTTGATGAACTCTAATCATGAAACATAAAGATGTATATTTTGAAGCTTAAAAACCAAAATGGAATTTTCTAAAACTAAAACTGTTTTATGAAAACACATATAAATTTTGTGCGTGTGCATATGAACTTGAGCAATCCACAACTAATCTATCATTTACATTTTATCTAAAATAAATCTTGATACTTACAAACATGACACAAGTCTCCTAAAATCTTCTCTTGAAAATCTTCTTCTCCTTCTGGACTTGGTCCAAACCTTGATCCAAAGAGTTAGACTTCTCTTGAGTACTTGATGTGATCTTGATGCGTGAGCTTTTGAATCAACACGTGCTAGCTCCAAAACTCGACTTCAAGTCTTTTGTTGAATCTAAACACCTACTAAGATCTTGATCAAATATCTGAAACTAAATAAGCACAAGATAATTAATATAATAACTACATGAGTTAATCATCATCAAAACTAGAGCGATGGACCTTTGGGCCAACAATCTCCCCCTTTTTGATGATGACAAAACTCATGGAGTTATATATGCATGGATTAAAGTTAAGCTTCATAGAAGCTCCCCCTTAACTCATGCATAACAATAGACATAAAGATATTCGATAAAGTGTATAAACTAAACAAAAACATATATGCATAAACTTATCAAATTCTTTTCTCCTCTTTGCATAAAGAAGAAAATAAACATGCATATATAAACTCTCAAAGTTCTTCTCCCCCTTTTTGTCAATTCATCAACAAAGGGGCGAAAACAAATCAAACAATAAACATATATATGTGATATACATTCATGAAGAAGAGAGATGTAATGTTAGCCCCCTGTATACATGCATTACATGAAGAAGGGATGACAAGACCCTAATCTACATAAAGCATAATATACAATGTATAAGCGGAGATGTTAAGCTCCCCCTACACATGTGTACCACATAAAGAAGAGATGTCAAGCTCCTCAATTTCAGATACACTCAACATGAATTTATATGTAGAGAAGATGTTAAGCTCCCCTTCCATATATGCAATATATATCAACAAATTTTGAAAAATCACTTTTAAAATAAAATTTGAAATTTCTTAAGTCAACAAAGCAAATTTTGATACCAATGAAATCAAATTGTAGTTGACAAAATAAAAGTTGGTACCACTTGTAAATAAACAAAAATTTTAAGATATCAATAGTAGATTTTTGATACCAATTGAAATTGAAACATTGTAAATTTTGATACCAATTGAAATATCTTGTAACTTTTTGATACCAATTAAAATTTATTGAAATACCAATTGAAATAATGCATAAGCTTATTAAGCATATAAATTTAAGTCAAGCTTAGCATAAATGTAATTTGTGCTTTAAACATGTAAATATTGTAAAATAAGTACAATCAAATCATATATATATATATATATATATATATATATATATATATATATATATATATATATATATATGAAAGAGAAAATAAAAATTGAAATTGATATTATTTGAAATTGAAGCATACATATATAGAAAACATATATGAGTATACAAAAGTGAAATATTATGAAGATCATGTGTATTACTCATAACTATCCACCCTATTCATGTACATGATAAAAGATATTCATTTAAAGCATACAAGGCATGGTCTCCTAACCATCCGCCCTTAAAGGGTAGAAGTTTTCAAAAATAAGATTTGAAAATAGTTATAAATTGAAAACACTATCAAGTGAAGAATAAATAACTAGTTTAAAGTAATTTTTAAAAAACTAGTTAAAGATTTTTCAAATATGAAAACAAAACATATATCTCATGAATCATTGCTGAGTACACAAAAATTGTCACTCAAGATCTATAAGGCTCAAAAAAGTGCTCATAAAATAAGTATATGAGTAAATAAAAATAATGTGAGTGCACGAGAATCGTGTGAATAGCATATTCATGAAAATAATCAATAAAGCTCAAAATACCAAAGCATATGAAAATCATAAAAGTTTATTTTTCATTAAAAATAAACTTTAAGGTATATGTAGGTTTTATCAAAATTAAAAGTATACATACATATCCCAAACACAAAAGAGTTCATAATAGAATTTGCATGAAGGCAAGTGACTCTAGGGTATAACATGTATATTTATTAGTTTTAGACAAAATTAACATATACATGAAGCAAAACGTGTACAAAGATAGGAAAAATGAGTATAAATGAAAGAATCATCAAAACTGGGTTATACATGTACATGTAATGAGTACAAATGAGCATTGAAGCACAAACATATAATAATCAAGTGTACCTTACTACTTGTACAGGTATAGACACAAGTTTTAATGAAAACTACATCTAAACGAGTATTCACCATATGAAGTATAAAACCAAAACAGGCTAAAAATATATATATGAAAGCATGTAAATTAAATAGGAGTTAGAGATAGTTATCAGACCATATGAACTATTCTCTAAGTCTCCAAATCATGATGGTCCTCCCACAAACTTCCTTGATAGCGATGCATCAATAGGGTATTGATTGGTCACTAATATTGCACATTTAATATCATATTCTCCTACTTATTATAGAATAAACTCTACATTTTCCTAATTAAATGTTTAATTTATTTGTAGGCCCATTTCTAAAGGAGAGTGAAGAGAAATGAGCCCAAAAGCCCACCAAATCCTGACTTAATTCAGAATAAATTCGAAATCAAGGAATCAGGGCTAAATCTTGGCATATCAGAGAGATTGAAAACTGGTTGAGAAGAATCCTTTCTGAATCGATCGGTTGAAGCCAAGGATCAAAGGCCATTTCGTCAAAATTCCGGAGATAAACTGCAAATCCAGATAAAGATAATTACAAATCAAGAAACCGGGGAGCACCACCAACAGGGTGTAGCCACCTGGCCACACCCTGGCCGCGGAAACGCGGCCAAAGCTGCATTTTCGCAGCTCTGTTGGAGCGTTAGGGGGAGCGTTTGCTCCTCCTATCTTCATATGATCCTGTAGGTTGGGTTTTGCCTATAAATACTGGGATTTTCAGAGCCTCCAGGGGACGACCATGCAGAGATAGGATTTAGTCCATTTTTCTATTTTTTAGTTTAGGTTTTTGTTTTTCTTTTCATGTAATTTTTAGTTTTTATTTATGTAATTCAGAGGAGTCAGACTTTCATAGGAGAATGAGAACGAAGCTTGTGCTGAGAGTGACACCGGTGTAAGGTTTCTTTCTTTTCTTTTATTGTTATGAAATCGAATCTGTATTTTTTTTTGTATGTACTTCATTTTAGTGTTCTTCTTCTTCTTCTTTTCTACTTCATTCTTTTACCAATTGCTATCCAAGTGAGTCTTATAGCATCGAAAGAGCCTTGCCTTTGCGAGTGTCACTGATAGCTCATGACGATGGATTTTAGTCTCTCTGTATCATTTCATGCTTGTTTTGTCTTGATGATGTAATGTGGAAGAGACAATAATCAACTCTTATGGGCTATGTGCTGATTGCCTCCACTTCAAGGTAACATCGTCGCCAAAGATTCAAGGTAAGCTTTTGGTTAAAAGGAGGTAAGTAATTATTTTTAGTTTTTCTTTCTTTCTTGTAACTTTTAGTTTAGATTACCAACACCACATCTTCCAAATCTTTTTCATTCTTTTTCAATTTATTTGTACATAGTCATTTTCTGATTTTCTCCACCTTCTCATTCTACTACTTTCTTCCACACTTAACTTAACCTAACTCTTTTTCATTTTCATTTCTTAAAACAAAGAAGAACCTTCGTTTTTATTCACAAAGATTCAATACAAAACCTTGAACGCTTCTATCGCTAACCCTCCTTGTGGATCACGACCCGCATAGCCACTTGCTATCATGGTAGAATTAAGCACTTGCACATCTCTATTTTAAAGTTCTGAAATACTATATTTTTGTGCAGGTTCAAGCTCAATCAAATTTTGACGCCGTTGCTGGGGAGGGTAACGGTTTTTATTGAATTTTTGAACTAAAACGAATTTTTCTTCTCTGTTGCAGGTTATAGGGCAGGAAAAAACGATTGCAGTAACATATAAGTGGTCTTGGGCCTCTGTTCTAGAAAACAGAGACCAAGCACCCTCTGGATTGCCGCGTTTCCGCCGCTATAGTCGCGGATCCGCGGCAAAAAGGAGCTCACTACTGACTGGCTTTTTGCAGGGCTGCTTGCTTTGTAAAATTATAGTTTTCTACAAACTTTATTTCTTATATGCCATCACCAGAAGCCTGCTAATAAACCAACAGTAAAATATTTGTTGAAAAAGTTAAAAAATTGATTAGACGTTTTCATTTTAGGCACGTGTCTTTTCAATTCATTTACTTTACTGTTGAAGAGTGCTGGAGTAAGGTACGTTCGCATTGCATTTAGAATAGGACTCATCTCTTGGTTGATTTACATCGCTTTGAGTGAATCTTGTTTGCATATTTTGTACACTTGCACAAACTGATCTTAAAGGCACCACCCCATAACAAGATAAGGTGGGGATTTAATCACCCTTCCTTGGCCTAAAAATCAGACTCCAAGCACTCACTAACCCGAGCCTAACTAAAAATGAGTAGACGTTGGCCCTAGGGACATCTCGGACTCAATTAGGAGATTATCCTAAGGGGGAAAGGTGTTAGAATTTGACTCCTGCCAAATCAGTGTCTAGGAAGGGGATTAAGGGCCGAAAGCCCGAAGGTTGGTGGTTATTTAGTTAAGGAACGTCTTTGACGGATAACCTCCCACCAATCTTGCCCTGACCTGGCTGATTAGCTTGTGGTCAAAGTCTGCATTATACCTCCTATGGACAGTCTAACCAGTTAAGAGTCGTCTAGGTCATAGGTCTACCCTAACTTAGTTTAGAATTTTTTCTTTTTATTTGTTTGCTTATTTGTTTGTTTTTTTCTTTGTTTGTATTTTATTGTATGATATGGCTTATAATAACAATTTTTCCAATTTTAATGGTAATCCATATACACACCAACTTTTTCCGGATATTACCAACCCGGCATATCATAACTTTAACCAACCTAGTGTGCCGGACTGGTCTTATCCGAATCAATATAATCCATGCCCCCAATCTTATAACCATAATTTTCAGAATAATTTCAACTCTTCACAGAGTCAGTGGGAATTCACCTCCCCGAGTCCAATTTTCAACCAACTTGTCCTCCTTATCCAGTCCACAATATTTTCAAGATTCATACTCAGTTCCACCAGTCCAAAATAGAAAACCATCAATTTTGGAAATGAGTATGCGTGAGTCCAAACAAAAATCACAAAATCTGATGGACTCACAATTTCACCACCAATTCCAAGACAACACTTCATCTTTTCAACAAAACGATGAACCAATCAACTATGAAAAGATGCTTGAAGCCATGACTCAGGCTCAAAACGCTCGTAATCGTGACATAGATATGATGGTCCAATCTTTACGTTCCCACTGTTTGACCAGTTCTGATGTCACTAACCATTCTATTAGAGCCAAAGAGTCATGTTATGTTATTTTGGAAATCAAGGTTCCATTTCAGAACAATCATTTGAACTTGCCCAAACTCCAAATTTTGAAAATGATACTGACAGTTTGGCAAGTTATTCCTTACCTGAAATTGAACTTGAGAATGATTATGATCATGAACCTCAACTTAGTGATTCAATTCTACTTCCTGATTCAATTATGACTCCGGTGTCTTCACCTGATTTCAATCTTTTTCTCGAGTCAACATTGGATCCTGTGCTAATTCATTATGAAATTGAATCACCCATCTTTGATGATCATATTGAACTAGACCAATTTTACAGTTTTGAAAGTCCTATTGACAAATTGGCAAGTTCTCATTTTTATAACATTGAACTCAATGAGAAATGTGACCTAGATTCTCAAATCTGTGATCCAGTTCAAATTTTCAAATCAATATGGACTCCTGTTTTGTTACCCGACTTGAGTAATATTTTAGAGTCAGTTTTGATTCCCACACCTATCATTCTTGAACTTGAATCACCAATATTGAGTCACATTCTATTGTTGAAAAATAAATGTGACTTGAGTTTCAACTTCTTGACTTGGACCCGCTTCTTGAACCAATCTCGACTCCTGAATCTTTACTTGACTTAAGCCACCTTCCTGAGTCAGTATTAGTTCCTGTACTTCCTGAGTCCAAGTCAATCATTCTATCTTTTCACACTCCATTTTGATACAAGGCGGTTGACAAATTTGACTCCGAAATTAATTATGGAATTTGAAAATTAGATTGGGTTAAATTTAATAAAAATCCTTCATGGATACATCATTTTAATGGGTTATATTAGAGAAATTTCTGGTGGGTTCCTCCGAACTCCACGAAAAGTTGATTGGGCCGCATTTCGTGGACCAATCAGACCACCACCAGAACCACCACCTTAAGGTAACATTTTCCTTCCCTTTCTTCTTTTTCATGCATCCATGCATTAATTCATACATTGAGGACAATGCATGAGATAGGTGTGGGGGAGGGTTCTAACATAACTTAGGTTTTTTTTCTTTTTATAAAAAAATTAAAAAAAATTAACATTTTTCTTTACTTTTAAAAAAAACTTTTTGAAAATAGAAACAATATTTTGACATATTTTTTGTAAGAAATTAAGTCAATTTTAAGGAATAGGAAAATCAAAATTAGGATTTCTTAAATTTGTCAAAATAAGATTATTTGTTTGATTTTTAGGGTTAGGAAGATAATTTGTCAAAGTAATTTAATCTTGATCTTTACCTAATGAAATATGCATACTTCATACACTTACACACTTAGGGTACAAAAAAACAAAGATTCTTATGCCTTATATATAAAAAAAAAGAAAAAAATATCTATGAAAGATGAACAAATCTAATTATTGATTAGCTAGGTGCTTTTGCCTAAGCAAGCCTTAGTATTTATGCGAAAGATGATTAGATAAGTTTGAGAAAAAATATATATAAAAATCCTCTGATTAAGCTGGGTATTTGTGCCTAATAAAGCATAAGTATTCATGCCTAAAAGTGGTTCATATAATAAAATCCTTAGTTTTGTGGCCTTGTTTTCTCGAGTCCTTAAGTCCTTGGGGTGTTTTCTCACCCGGTGCCCTAAGACCGTTTGGTTTGGGAGTCATCGATTAAAGCTCGTTACATGGGCAGATTAGAAAGCCTAATAGAACTAAGGAGTAATACTACAAAAAATATATATAAATAAATAAGGCATAAGAGTTAGAGTTAAAGAACCCTTAGTCAAATTTTTACGATCACAAGGTGCATATGACTTAGGGTAAAGTAATAGACTAAATGAGAAGTACAATTTGACTCCTTATTTTGATTGATAACAAATTTTGAATAGAGACTAAGTTTAGGAATGAAAAATTCAGTTTTCCTATAACTTATAGATTACTTAATTCTTACAATTATATTTCAAATATTTTTCTCTTCAAAATGCTTTTCAAAAATACTAACTCTTTGTTTCTCTTTCTTTTTGGATTTGTGGGTGTAATCCACTGAAAACCCTCACGAGACAAAACTCGTCCTCTAGGGGAACCTAGAGGTTTAACGGCTTGTTGCACATGCTCAGTGCAATCGCGTAACCTGCGAAAGTGGTCTAATAATCCTTAGTAATTTTAGTTATTTTGCTCGAGGACGAGCAAAAGATAGGTACGGGGTGTGATTGGTCACTAATATTGCACATTTAATATCATATTCTCCTACTTATTATAGAATAAACTCTGCATTTTCCTAATTAAATGTTTAATTTATTTGCAGGCCCAGAGAGTGAAGAGAAATGAGCCCAAAAGCCCACCAAATCCTGACTTAATTCAGAATAAATTCAAAATCAAGGAATCAGGGCTAAATCTTGGCATATCAGAGAGGTTTAAAAACCGGGTTGAGAAGAATCCTCCCTGAATCGATCGAATGAACCCAAGGATCAAAGGCCATTTCGTCAAAATCCCGGAGATAAACTGCAAATCCAAATAAAGATAATTATAAATCAAGAAACCGGGGAGCACCACCAACAGGGTGTGGCCACCTGGCCACCCTGGCCGCGGAAAGGAAACGAGGCCAAAGCCGCGTTTTTGCGTCTCTGTTGGAGAGTTATGGGGAGCGTTTGCTCCCCCTATCTTCATATGATCGTGTAGGTTGGGTTTTGCCTATAAATACTGGGATTTTCAGAGCCTCCAGGGGACGACCATGCAGAGATAGGATTTAGTCCATTTTTCCATTTTTTAGTTTAGGATTTTGTTTTTTTTCATGTAATTTTTAGTTTTCATTTATGTAATTCAGAGGAGATCAAACTTTCATATGAGAATGAGAACGAAGCTTGTGCTAAGAGTGACACCGGTGTAAGGTTTCTTTCTTTTTTTTATTGTTATGAAATCGAATCTGTATTTTCCTTTTGTATGTATTTCGTTTTAGTGTTCTTCTTCTTCTTCTTTTCTACTTCATTCTTGTACCAATTGCTATCCAAGTGAGTCTTATAGCATCGAAAGAGCCTTGCCTTTGCGAGTCCCACCGATAACTCATGACGATGGATTTAAGTCTCTCTGTATCATTTCATGCTTGTTTTGTCTTGATGATGTAATGTGGAAGAGACAATAATCAACTCTTATGGGCTATGCGCTGATTGCCTCCACTTCAAGGTAGCATCGTCGCCAAAGATTCAAGGTAAGCTTTGGTTAAAAAGAGGTAAGTAATTATTTTTAGTTTTTCTTTCTTTCTTGTAACTTTTAGTTTAGATCACCCAACACCACATTCCAAATCTTTTTCATTCTTTTCAATTTATTTGTACATAGTCATTTTCTGATTTTCTCCACCTTCCCATTCTACCACTTTCTTCCACACTTAACTTTAACCTAACTCTTTTTCATTTTCATTTCTTAAAACAAAGAAGAACCTTCGTTTTTTCTCACAAAGATTTCAATACAAACCTTGAACGCTTCTATCGCTAACCCTCCTTGTGGATCACGACCCGCATAGCCACTTACTATCGCGGTAGAATTGAGCACTTGTACATCTCTATTTAAAGTTCTGAAATACTATATTTTTGTGCAGGTTCAAGGTCAATCAGGTATTTCCATCTAACTTATGCATCCACCACCAAGGCACCAACCCTCTCCGTCATGTGAGATCCCGAACCTACATCAAACACAAGTGGTGGGGATTTTGATACCATTTTTGTTAGGGTCCACGGGGTTTGCATCATGAGGAACCCAAATATTTTTATTTGCAAAATTTGTAGAATTTAATCTATCAAAGCAAAATCTTACATGATGGCCTTTGCGGCCACAATGTGTACATTTGTACACTCTAGCATGCATATGAGAATGAGTGTTAATGTGAGCATAGTGTGCATACGTATGCTATGGGTTATGTGTATGAATATGTGGAGCGTGTTTCTTTTGAAACAAGTTTTCCAATCTAGAATGGTTAAATGCACAATTTCTCAAAGTTGAGCTCAATAATTAATTCTATTTTTCAAGACTTGAATCTCACTTTTATTAATAGTAGCATGAAGAGCATAGAAAGAATGAGAATCAGCAATCTTTTTCTTTTTAGACATGTTTTCTTTTCTTTTAAAACAATTTTTCTTTTCAAAGAGTTATTTTCATCCAAAACAATTTCTTTTCTTTTTCCACCAAAAAAAATTATTTTTCAATGAATTATTTCCTTCACAAATATCATTTAATTTAAAAGATAAGGAAATATTCTCCTTTCAAAAATTCATTTTTCTTTGAAACATATTCAAATTTATTTTTAAAAGAAACCTTTTCTTTTAACAAAGAAGTGTTTACCTTTTTCAACTTATCATTTTTCATTTTTAATAAATCATACTTACTAAGAAGTTTTTGACAAAAAGAAGCAAGCTCATCATAGGGCATGTGATTGGTAGTGAAAAGTGCATTTTTATCATGACATTTACCATCACATTTTGATATTTATTCATATAATTCTGCACATTTACTAATATTTTATGATTTATTGTGTGCAGGCCTTGAGTTCTTATTTTAATAATAAATAAAGCCTAAAAGAAGCCCAAAAGCCCAATCCAAGCCCAAGTGCAAAAGTGCAAATATCAATTGTCAAAAGTGCAAATACACAAGGGCTAAAGTTGCAAGTATTAAAGAAGAGGGAAGGATAGACTTTTATCTAACCCTAAACACTTGCAGGATGAGGATAAAAGCCAAAGAAGAGAGTGCAAAGATAAGGAATTTCGTTTAAAAAGATATTGGGATATTTGAGATCTAGGTAACTTGATTTCTAAGTTATCTTAAAATCCCAAGATAAAGAGCCAGGATCAAGCTTCCAGAAAGAAACGACCAGATGGACGGACCAGGAGAAGCCACGTGCCAAAGCGCGTAGCCAGCCGCCACTACCAGGCCGCGGAAACGCGGCCCAAGCCGCATTTTCGCGGCAATACAGTCTTATCTCGGGACCCGTTTTCGTGGAGGAGTTCGATCTGGACTCTACTTCCTTCTGCACCTATAAATACCCCCTGCAGTGCAACACAGAAAGCGTCCAGAGCCAGAGGGCCAAATCTAAGGTTTAGGTTTTTTCTTTTCTAGTTTAGGTTTTCTTTTCTTTTAATTTTTATGTAAGTGAGGGAGAGGGCTATGTTGAGCGTGACACTGATGTATGCTTCTCTTCTCTGCCATTGTATCAAGTAATAAAGGTAATCTTTTTCTTTTGTTCATTGTTCTTATGTGCATTGTTTTACTTTTCTTTTTGCTTTCTTTTCTTTTTCTCTTTCATCTCTGTTGGTTGTTGATGACATGCAAGTGATTTCCAATGCATAAGTATAACTAATCTTGGTGGGTGCCAACGATATTTCATGGAGATGTTCTCCTCCTCAAGACGTATCACTTCATGCTTGTGCGAGACTTGATGATATAATGCGAACAGGGGACTGATATCGATCCTATGGTTTATGCGTTCAACGCCTCCTAAGCAAGGTAGAAAGTGTTAGGATTTCACGTTTTTCTTCAACCAAGGTTAGTGTTTATTTCTTTTCTTTTCTTTTATTTATATTTTGTAGATTAAATCACTATTTCCCAACTCTTTCTTTCTGACTCATTGTAAATACCGCTCTCTTTCTAACCTAACCAATATTTTCTTATTAATAACTAAAAAAAGATAAATTTTTAGAGAATCTTACAAACGCTTCCATCGCTAGTCCCTCCCTGAGGATCACGACCCGCATAGCCACTGCTACCGCGGATTCGAATTGAGAACCTTGCACTATTATTTCTAAATCTAAACTTCTTTATTTGTTGCACAGGTAAATCTCAATCAGCATGTCAATATCTTCTTCTATCTCGAATTCGGAATTTACCTCAATGGGGTCATCCCCTTGGACCATGTAGCATATGTTGGAAGTCTCACTTCCATCATCCGAGTCGCTCCCCATATAATATTGCTTTTGTTCATCAAGGGATATAAGTGTGTTCCATACTACGAAAGCCGAATCAAAGTTAGAAACCCTACATAATAATCATTATTTAGGGTACTCTTTAAAGTAATGATGGCTTTTGTATTAGCCTCTAGATGTTTGCCATTTAAACAATATGAATCTTTAATGTGGCAAGATAAACATGAATTCCTAGGGCTTTGAGGTACATAGACATCTTAACTTTCCAAGTTTGAATGTTAAGAATATCAAACATAGGATGTGTCATGAAATCCATATGTGTGTGTAAACAAATATTGTGATTAGCTAAAAATGAGAATCTTTAACTCAAGGTTGTTAGACCCAAATCAAGAGCACCAAGCTCCGATACCACTTGTAGGTCATCTAGAGGGGGTTGAATAGGTGACAAGCTATTCTAATGATGAATAATGCGAAATTAAAAACTATTAAGCAAACTAAAACTATTAAGCTAAAACACCAAGTATAGCACAAGAGTGTAGCCGAATTCCCGGTGAAGGGCTCTGGACTATCTCCTCAAGATTCCTTAAGATTAAGAGTTGAGATGCCACTATGGCTCTCTTGGTTGAATACAAGTGTGAGCAAACAATTCCAAGCATATAACAATTAGGCACAAGATATATCAAGCATATAAAGAGATGAGAAATATAAGCATGCAAGATATAAACACAAGTGAGAGATAGAGAGAGCAATCGCAAACACGGGAGATTTGTTTCAAGGTTCGAGCACCCTTACTCTACGTCTCCGCCTTCAACACTATGTAGGATTTCCACTCTAAATCGATCCCACTGGATTACTCGGTGCCGCAGCACCTACAATGAGTTCACACTAAAACTCCTTGGACTCACTGGTCCCTCTCTTATTCCCGCAAGAACAACACACGCAAGCACACTAGCTTGTCGAGGCCGCACCTCTGCACCGAGCTCCCACAAGAGCTCGAAATAACACGAATCCGCAAGTTCACCTCATCAAATACAAGAATGAACACTTTGGTGATCTCAACAATTTGATCACCTAAAAACACTCTCACAACAAATCTCCTATAAGAATGATATAGCAATGGAAAGCTCAAGTATGTGTGAGAAAAACTAGGAAAGATTTGTGGTGAAAAACTCAAGAAATCTCTTTTGAAAAACACTCTTGAAACTCTCCTTTTGGTATGGAAGAATTATCTCTAAACAAGTGGAGAAAACCTCTTAGAGAGATAGGAAAAACTAACTTGAAAACCCACTCAAAATCTTATAGAAAACAGCCCAAAACAGCCGTATAGGCCACCAAAAACTAGTCGTTGGGGTCCAACTCAGCAGAAAAGTCTGCTGTCGGTCGACCGGCCGATTGACTGGCCAACGGTCAAATTTCTGACTGTTGCAGCCTGCCGGTCGACCGCCCAGTCGACTGTGGCTAGGCTTAGACCTACCAGTCGACCGGGGCCAGATCCAAAGAGCAGAGCTCTCTGGCCGGTCGACCTCCCGGTCGACCAGCCCACTAGCCAAATGGTCGTGCACGTTTTGTGCACATCGGTCGACCACCCGGTCGACCGACAGAAGGCCAGGTATATTTTGGGATTAAAACTTAGTCTTTTTAACTTTAATAAAATCCCATAAAATCATATAAAATCTACAAAAATAGGTTTATTGAAATACTTTGATGTACAAACATGTTGATTAAAATTCAACACATATTATAAATATTTTGAACTATTTTTGTGACATAGAAATTTGACCTAAACAAAAACCGTATTTTTCAAAAACAATTTCCAAATTGAAAAATGACTTTTTCAAAACTTCTCCAAATACAAAAACAAGATATTTTAAACATTTTTGAAGCTTAATGCGTATGGATATGATCCAATACACATATGAGATGAAATATCTGTTTTTGACAATAAACTCTAAAATCGGTTTTGATAAATCTAAAAATCAAACACATGGTATAGAAAACATCAAATAAGTTTTTCTGAATATTGAACCAACAATGTGTATGGATGAAATTCAAAGCACATATAAATCATATAAACTGTTTTGATGAACTCTAATCATGAAACATAAGATGTATATTTGAAGCTCAAAAACCAAAATGGAATTTTCTAAAACTAAAACGGTTTTAAGAAAGCACATATAAATTTTGTGTGGTTTTGTATATATGAACTTGAGTAATCCACAACCAATCTATCTTTTATATTTTATCTAAAATAAATCTTGACACTTACAAACGTGACACCAGTCTCCTGAAAATCTTCTCTTGAAAATATTTTTCTCCTTCTTGACTTAGTCCAAACCTTAATCCAAAGAGCTAGACTCCTCTTGAGTACTTGATGTGATCTTGATGCGCGAGCTCTTGAATCAACACGTGTTAACTCCAAAACTCAACTTCAAATCTTTTGTTAAAGCTAAACACTTACTAAGATCTTGATCAAATATCTGAAACTAAATAAGTACAAGATCATTAGTACAATAACTACATGAGTTAATCATCATCAAAACTAGAGCGATGGGCCTTTGAGACAACAATGTGGGAATAAATGTGATTGGTCATATCAGCCCTCCAACATCCAGAGGATATTGCTTCATCTTAGCCATAACGTATTACTTCTCTAAACGGGCAGAAGTTGTTCCCCTGAAGGAAATAAAGATACCAAACATGATCAAGTTCATCAAGCATCACATGCTTTACCGCTTTGGTGTACCCCCGACAAATCGTCCACGATAACGAGGCTCAATTCGTCAGCCAAGCATTTCAGAGGTTCTGTAACAAATTCAGAATCCAAAGTGTGTTATCAATGGTATACTATCCAGCCGCTAATGGTCTCGCAGAAGCCTTCAACAAGATTATTATTAAGCTTCTCAAGAAATTCGTCTCGAAGAGTCAACGTGACTGGGATGACAAATTAGAGGAATACTTATTGGCTTACTGCATAACAGTGAGAACCCCAACAAAGCCATGCCATTTTTCTTGGTGTACAGATATGAAGCTGTACTCCCACTAGAGATCCAGATTCCATCTCTGTGTTGTCTAGACAACCGGGATGGTAGATGAGAAGAAGCACCGACTGCACCTCCAGGTTGAAATCTTTAAATGACAAACGGCTGCAAGTCAAACAGCTAATCGAGCTCTATCAAGCTCGAATTTCCAGAGCCTTCAACAAGAAAGTCAGAGAACAGATTTTCAAGAAAGGTGACCTTATCTTAACAGTCAGAAGACCTATGGTCATAACTCATAAGACAAAGGAAAAGTTCCAACCCAAATGGGAAGGACCGTTTGAAGTAGGGCCAGTCTACTCAAATAGAACATACCGCCTTATAACTCCAGACGGCAATACACTCATGATGCCAATCAACGGCAAATTGCTGAAGAAGTATTATCCTTAATAGCACTCTTCTCATGATCAGGTTAACATTACACTGTGATAAAGATTTCTATATTCAAGATGTTTAGAAGAGCGCCTAAGAAGAGCTTCTTCCTTCAACAGGTCACATCATGGTCGATCGACACCGAGCCGACCGATCATCATTAACATAACTGTTAGCCCAAGGCTCTTCACCTTAGTTTTTATGATGACTAACTTATGAAGGGTGGTTCACTAATGATCTTATGTTTATTAAGTTTCAGATATTGATCAAGATCTTAGCAAGTGGTTAGCTTCGACAAAGGATTCAAAGCCAGTTTTGGAGCAAACATGTATTGATTCAAGTGCGTCAAGATCAAATCTAGTACTCGGATGGAGTCAAGCTCTTTGGATCGTATTTGGATCGAGTCATCTTAGAGATGAAGGTCGACGAAAAGACTTCAATTTATTTAGTTTAGAGTTTTAGATCTTGTGTAAGGATAGTCAGTTTTGATAAGTTCAAGTTCATACACACATAAGTTCAAAAGTTTATTGGTTTCGGTTTAGCCGTTTTGATTTTCAAGAACATATTTTTCGTTTTCATATATAGATGAATCAAAAGAAGTTTACATGATTTTATATATGTTGAATTTCTTCCACATACATTGATAGTTCATATGCTTAAAAACTTATTTTTATGATTCTATTTCATGTGGTTTCAAAATTTATTTTTAACAAAACTTAATTTGGATTTAATGTCAAAAACATGGATATATCTTATATATGTGTATTTGATTCTATCCATACACACTATGTTTCAAAAGTGTTTAAATATCATATTTTTATATTTATACAAGTTTTGGAGAAAACGTATTTTCATTTCAAAATTCAAGTTTTGAAAATACAATTTTTGTTTAAAGCTAATATTTTCATGCCTCAAAAATAGTTCAAATAGTTTGCACTATGTGTTAATTTTTTATCACACGTATTTGTACTTCAAATATATACATGAACTTATTTTTGTGGATTTTATGTGATTTTATGTGATTTTATAGGAATTATTAAGTTAGATTTCATATCCTATAACATTGTCTTGAGCCTGTTTGCGGTCAATCGACCAGTCCACCGGACTAGAGCTCAATCGGCCAGTCGGTCTACTGATGTGCATAGAACATGCACAACAGCCTTGGACTTGGGCCGATCGACCGCACGATCGACCAATCAAGAGAGCTTGCTCTCTGGATCTGGCCTAGGCGACCGGTGAATCGACCGACCCAGAGAGGGAACTCTCTGGTTTAGGCGTCGGTCAACCGGGCGGTCGACCGTTAGGAAAGTTTGCTGGAGGCGGTCGACTGAGCAATCGACCGGTAACCCCGACAATCAAAAATCGGATCATTGGCCGGTCGACCGGGCGGTCGACCAGTAGGCCAATCTGGCCTGGTCTGGACCCCAACGGCTATATTTTCAAACCCCTATATAAATGGGTCTTTCAGGGCTGTTTTCACCAAGATTTTCAAGAGCAAAATTTTCTATCTTCTTAAGTGTTTTCAGCAAGTTTTAAAAGAAGTTTTTGTGCTACAAATCTCTTATCTTTTATTCGTTTCGAAGTTTTTGAAAAAATCAAAGAAAACCAGTATTTGAGAATTCTAGTTTGCTCTTTATTTATTAATTTATCAAGAAGTTTTTCTCAAGAGTTTTTTCTTTGTTGTCTTTTTTAAAACACTTTGTTTTCTCACAATTAAGTTATAAATTCAAATCTATCTTTAGGATCTTTTTGTGAGAAAAATTATTTGTTATCCTTTGAGAACACTAAGTGTTGTTTGTGATCATAGGATCACTAAGTTGTAATTTTTCTTTACTTTGTGCTGGCTAAGCACCCACCTCTTGTGTAGAGGTTTGTGTATTGATAGAAGAGTTGTGTATTTCTAGTGTAGAGTTGTAATTCTTCAGTGGAGGTGCCTTTGTGGAAGGTCCTGTGTGGACATAATGAAAATCTTTCTGTGTGAAGGCGAGGACGTAGAGCAGTAGCTCGAACCTCGAAACATATCTTTATGTTTGCATTTGATTCACTATCTCTCAACTCTATCTCTCTTATATCTTGCATTGATTTACATTGCTCATATTCATATACAAGCTTGGTATTGTTTGTGTGCCCACACTTGTGTTGAACCAAGAGAGCTTCCAATAACATCTCAACTCTTAATTTAAAGGAATCTAGAGGAGTAGTTCCAAAGCCCTTCACGGGGAATTTGGGCTCACTCTTGGTTACACATAATATATTTATAATTTAATTTTTAATTCCGCATCATTTGTCCTAAATTAGCTTGTACACTTATTCATCTCCTCTAGGTATACTTTCAATTGGTATCAAAGCTAGCACTCCTGATATTCGGTTTAATCACCTAGGAGTGTGATCTTTGGATTGCTAATCTAGATTTGTCTTTGCGCACATATTAGTTTAAACTCATAGATTATCTTTTTCCACCCATGTATGATATTTCTAACATCGATATGTGAAAGTTTAAGATGAGTGTCTATATTAAAGCCCTAGGATTGCATGTCTACCTTGCAACTATCAAGAAATCATATATTTGTAATGAAAAGTATTTAGGGCCTAATGCACAAGCCATAAATGCATTAAAGCACACATTATGTAAAGAATATCTTTCTTTAATTTCTCATTGTGATTCTGTTTTTACAGTGTGGAACACATTATCCTCTCTTAAGGAACAAATGACAAATATTTTGGAGAAGGAACCTATTAGAGATGAGTCTGATGAGGCATGCTACATGGTCCAAGGGATTGACTCCCTTGAGTTAAAATCGAATACCCATCTCGATGATTATGCTAGTTCTTCAATTGATGACAATGTCATGGATGCTCATGCCTTAAATGAAGAACTTTCAATATTTTGTGAAAACTTATTGAGAAAGTATAAAGCTTTGAAAAATAAGAGTTTTAATTTAAAGAAAAAAATGAGACTTTATTTTTAAAACTCTATTTGATTTGCAAGAAAATGTAGAAGTTTCCAATGGAAGGGACTCATTGAAAATCCAACTCGATCTTGCTTTAAAAAAAATAAAATTTAAAGAATAAAAATAATTTTGATAATGTTCTAAAGAAAAATGATGTTTTGTCTTCAAAACTAGATTTTGTTTAAAAGAGAATGATTCCTTATAAAATAAAATTGTTTTGATTTTCAAAGAATTATATTGTATTTAAAAAGAAAAAGTTTCTTTTAAAAATGATTTAGATTCCCATGTTTGTCATGCTACTATAGCTTCATTTTCTTGTGAAAAGAATTTTGTTTCTATTTCTAGCTCTATTTCTTCTTCCACTATTGATAATGATATTCATTCTTTGAAGAAGAGTGTAGATTGATTGGGCTTCACTTTGAGCCAATGTGCTATGGATCACAAGAGATTGAAATTCATGTTTTGAAAGAAACATGCTCCACTTATGCATGAACACCCAGCATAGCAAACACATGCTCATCATGCTCACATACATGATTCTATGTATGCTCATGTGTGCACTTGTACACATTATGAACGTCGGGCCACCTTGCAAAATTTTGTTATAATAGTATAAATATTTCAAATTTTGCAAGTAAATTTGTTTGGGTTAGGAAAGGTGCTAACCCCATGGACCCAAAAAGTTTGGGTACCAAAATCCACTTCTATTGTATTTGATGTAGGTGTGGGCTCTCACACGATGTGATGGTATTAGTGCCTTGGTGATGGATATGTTTGAGCTCAATGGATGCAACTTGGGATGCATCGCTATTAAGAATGTTTGGTGCAAGAACCACCATGGTTTGAAGATATAGAGAATTGTTCACTCAGTTTGGTAACTATCTCTAAACTCTTATTTTTGTTTACATGCTTTTATATGAATGTTTTTTTTCATGTCTTGATTTTAATGCTCATTATGTTAAATGCAATGTTAATTAGGCATGGATTCATATTTTTGGTTTTGTTTGGTATTTTCATGTCTTAATTTTAATACATATAGTCTTTAAGATACACCTATGTTCATATGGATTCATATTTTTGTGTTTCACTATAGTTTAGCTATTATGTATATCTTACTTCTAAAGCAATTACATTTAGCCTAATGATCATGTTTGTTTATGTTTTTGCATTTCATATTTTGATTACTTGTTTAGATATAGTTTTCATTAAAACTCATGTTCACACTTATACAATTAGTGAGCTACACTTGATTATTATCGGTTTGTGCTTCATTGCTCATATGTACTCATTAGATATATTTGTATAATCTTGTTCTGATGATTCTAGGATTTTTTGCTTGTTTTCTCTATTTTTTACATGTTTTTTTTTGTTTAGCTTCATGTATGCGTTAATTTGTCTAAATTATTGCTATACATATCTATCCTAGAGTCACTTGTTGTACATGCAATATACTATTTTTGTGGACTTGTTTATGTTTCGATAAGTATATATACTTTAGTTTTGACAAAATATACATATACCTTGAAGCTTGTTTAGTTTTAATAAAAATAAAATTTCTTGTGTTTTAAGGTTTCATATTTATGAAAAAAAAATTCATATGAGCTTAATATATATATTTTTAAGGACTATGTTTATTACATGATTTTTGCATATATAATCTCATAAGTTTTGT
The DNA here is from genome assembly GCA_038442645.1 of Agave tequilana. Taxonomy (NCBI): domain Eukaryota; kingdom Viridiplantae; phylum Streptophyta; class Magnoliopsida; order Asparagales; family Asparagaceae; genus Agave; species Agave tequilana. The sequence continues at coordinate 65,091 of JAVJIF010006898.1, forward strand.
CATCATCAAAAAGGGAGAGATTGTTGGCCCAAAAGCTCTTCACCTTAGCATTGATGATGATTAACTTATGAAAGTTAGTTTACTAATGATCTTATGTTTATTAAGTTTCAGATATTGATCAAGATCTTAGTAGGTGATTAGCTTTAACAAAAGATTCAAAGCCATTTTTAGAGCTAACAAGTGCTTGATTTAAGAGCTCGCGTGTCAAGATCATATCTAGTACTCGGATAGAGTCAAGCTCTTTAGATCGTGTTTGGATCGAGTCGTCTTAGAGATGAAGATTGATGAGATGACTTTAGTTTGTTTAATTTAGAGTTTTAAATCTTGTTTAAGGATAGTTTTTGATATGCTTAAGTTCACACACACATACAAGTTCAAAAGTTTATTGGTTTCAGTTTAATCCTTTTGATTTTCAAGAACATATCTTTCATTTTCATGAATAGATAGAATCAAAAGAAGTTTACATGATTTATATATATTGGATTTCTATCACATACATTGATAGTTCATATTGCTTAAAAACTTATTTTGACGATTCTATTTCATGTGGTTTCATGTTTTGTTTTTAACAAAACTTAGTTTGGATTTAATGTCAAAAACATAGATATATTTTTTATATGTGTATTGGATTCTATCCATACACATTATGTTTTAAAAGTGTTTAAATATCATGTTTTTGTATTTAGACAAGTTTTGGAAAAAAAACATATTTTTCATTTCAAAATCCAAGTTTTGTAAAATACAATTCTTGTTTAAAGCCAATATTTCTATGCCTCAAAAATAATTTAAATAGTTTGTAATATGTTTTTATTTTAATTACACATATTTGTACTTTAAATATATACATGAACTCATCTTTATGGATTTTTTGTGATTTATTAGATTTTATAAGAATTTATCAAGTAAGATTTCATATTTTATAACCCTGTCCTTAGCTGTTGGCGGTCGACCGGACCAGAGTTCGGTCGACCGTCGGTCAACCGATGTGCACAGAACGTGCACAGCAGCCTTGGCCTTAGGTCGGTCGACCGCACGGTCGACTGATCCAGAGAATTTGCTCTCTGGATCTGGCTCCAGTCGACCGACCCAGAGAGGGAACTTTCTGGTTCTGGCCTCGATGGACGGGGCGGTCGACCTTTAGGCAAGTTTACCTTGGGTCATCAACTGAGCAATCGACTGGTAACCCCGACGGTAAGAAATCTGATCATTGGCCTGTCGACCAGGCGGTCGACCGACAGCTAATCTGGCCTGCTCTGTACCCCAACGGCTTTATTTCCAGACCCTTATATAAATGGGTCTTTGAGGGCTGTTTTCACCAAGATTTTCAAAGGCAAAATTTACCGTCTTCTTAAGTGTTTTCAGCAAATTTTAAAAACAGTTTTTGTTCTACAAATCTCTTATCTTTTATTCGTTTCAAAGTTTTTGAAAAATTAAAGAAAATCAATATTTGGAATTCTAGTTTTGTTCTTCATTTCTTTATCTATCAAAAAGTTTTTCCTAAGAGTTTTATTTTGTTGTTTCTTTTCCTAAACACTTTGTTTTCTCACATTTGAGCTATCAATTCAAATCTATCTTTAGATCTTTTTGTGAGAAAAATTGTTTGTGATCCTTTGAGAGCACTAAGTATTGTTTGTGATCATAGGATCACTAAGTTTTAATTTTTCTTTACTTTGTGCTTGGCTAAGTGCCCACTTCTTGTGTAGAGATTTGTGTATTGAGAGAGGAGCTGTGTACTCCTGGTGTAGAATTGTAATTCCTCAGTGGAGATCCCTTTATTGAAGGTCCTATGTGAACATAGTGAAAATCCTTCTGTGTGAAGACGGGGACGTAGAGCAGTGGTTCGAACGTCGAAATATATCTTTGTGTTTGAGTTTGATGTACTATCTCTCAACTCTATCTCTCTTATATCTTGCATTGATTCACATTGCTTATACTTATATACATGCTTGATATTGTTTGTGTGCCCACACTTGTGTTAAACCAAGAGAGCTTCTAATAGAACCTCAATTCTTAATCTAGAGGTATCTAGAGAAGTAGTTCCAGAGCCCTTCATGGGAAATTCGGGCTCACTCTTGGTTACACATAGCGTGCTTACAATTAGTTTTTTTAATTCCGCCTCATTTGTCCTAAATTAGCTTGTATACCTATTCAACCCCCTCTAGGTATACTTTCAATCGCCTTGCATGATGTTAATATTGAGAGACAAAGTGTGAAATTTCAGTTGTACCCTTGTTACTCTTATCATGATCAAGTTAACACTACACTTCTGATCAAAACTTTCAGATCCAAGATGTTTGGAAATGTGCCAAAGAAGAGCTTCTTCCTTCAACGGGTCGCCTCTAACCGGTGATCTCAGTGCAAGTATGAAAGTGGCATAGTACTTCCATATTTGGAAGTTAACACTACACCTCCAACCGGTGATCAAGTTAACACTACACCTCCAACCGGTGATCTCAGCGCAAATATGGAAGTGACATAGTACTTCCCAATATGTTGCATATACCAGAGGAGCACTATCCTCCATCAAGTGCAGTTCTTTGACTGAGGGACATATTCTTCATACGAAATGTTTCCCCATCACTAGTCCAGAGACTTCATACATCTCATGAAGAGTTAGCCCCATCTCCCCAATCGGGGTGAATAATGTACATGTCTCCGGATTATAATGCTCCAGCATGGTGAAGAAGTGATGGCTGCTTGGTGCGATGCCATACTGAATAGCCCAGACCGTAGTATAAAGTCTGGTCTGTAGTAGTTCATCCTTCAAATCTTCAAGGACGAAGACCACCATCTTGGACCACTAATACTTGTCCGAAGAATGGACCCATCCAATGCTCAAAACTCACTCGATGGAAGTCACCTTTAACGTCCATGAATGGTTAATGAACAAGGATGCCTGATGAGGAGTCTCACCTGCAGGGCATTCCACCTCTAAGGAACCCCGGTAATAGTCCAACAACATTGTCATGATCCATCGGGGATGTCGTGTGTTGAATGATCCGCCAAAAGAAACTTCAGACTGTTCTTCTGTTAGATCCCACTCCATTGATCGCCGAAGAGATAGTGTCTGGATAAACGCTACGAAAAACATCCTTTCCATGTCGGGAAGGAGGAAGCGATGCTCCTCAAGTCGACGGAGCCATTTGTAACTGCTGTCAAGCATCATCTCCACATCCTCATTGATAGAGTCTCCAAACAAAAAAATTTGGCTTTTATAGCAGTGAACGGGCCTTTGATTCAAGTCTCCCATCTGTAATGAGTGTTCGGAGAACTTGTGAGCTTGCCTGACTTATCTTGGCTCTCCGCTCCCGGTTCTTTCCAGTAAAGGCTGGCACAGCCTTATTAAGTTTGGAGACTGCATCCAGATCTAGTCCACCTACAAGGCCAAAATGACGCCTCTTCGCCAGAGGAATCGAGGAGTACGTCACTGCAAAAAGGAGAACACGGTATCAGTACTCTGAAAAATAGTGAAACTACAATTTTAGAGTCCAAACACGAGGTCCAACACATGAGACCGCGTCCTACGACTAAAATATGAAGCTTACATGAAGTCCGCATCTAGACTCCATACTTTAAAAAAAAATTAAGTCTACAGACTTAAACGCGAGTCTCCTAAACGAGACCCGCATTCAGAAGTCTCAAGATGCAGATCTACTAGACCTGCATTCAATTCGCACATGCGAACGTCATGTTAACAAAGCAAAGAAACGCCAAGATAGGCAGATCCGTGTTCTGCTTATCAACGTGAGAACCGTGTTCACAAATCAAACATGGACCAGCAAGATCCGCGTTAACTAATCAAATGCAACAGAAGTTTTAAAACTTCAAAGAGAAGTTAAGAGGACAGAGCCTCTTCGTGTTCTCAATGGCAAAAACCATTTTAAGATTTGTTACCTGAAATGGGGGCTTATTGATTGAGATTCACCTGCACACAAAATATGGTATTTTAGATTAAGAAGTAAAGGTATGCAAGGTGCTCAATACTATCCGCGGTAGCAAAGGCTATGTAGGTCGTGATCCTCAGGGAGGGACTAGCGATGGAAGCGTTTAAGTAAGTTCTCTAAAAATTCTTCTTTTAGTTATAAGAAAATATTAGTTTTAGAAAGAAAGCGGTATTTACAATGAGTCGGGAAAGAAAGAGTTCGTAGATAGTGATTTAATCTACAAAAATAAAAGAAAAGAAAATAGAATAAACACTTACCTTCGTATGGTCAATGAATTACGTGAAAAACCTAACACGTTCTACCTTGCTTCGGAGGCATTGAATGCATAAACCATAGGATCGATCTCAGTCCCCTGTTCGCATTATATCATCAAGCTGGCAAGAATGAAGTGATACGTACCTTGAGGAGGAGAACATCTCCATGAAGTATCGTTGGCACCACCAAGATTTGTTATACTTGTGCTTTGGAAATCACTTGCATGCTCATCAAAGACCAACAGAAATAAAATAGAAAAGGAAAAGAAAACAAAAAGGAAAATAAAGCAATGACATAAAAACAAAAGTTACCTTTATTACTTGATACAATGGAAGAGAAGAGAAGCATACATCGGTGTCACTCTCAACAGGGCCCTCTCCCTCACTTACATAAAAATTAAAAAAGAAAAGAAAACCTAAACTACAAGAAAGAAGAAAGCCTAAAACCCTAGATTTGGCCCTCTGGCTCTGGACGCTCTTCTCGGTTGCACTGCAGGGGGTATTTATAGGAGCAGAAGGAGGTAGAGTCCCAACACAACTCTCCCACAAAAACTCATATCCAGATATGACTGGATTGCCGCGAAAACGCGGCTTGGGCCGCGTTTCCGCGGCCTTATGGTGGCGGCTGGCCACGCGCTTTTGGCGCGTGGCCTCCCTGGTCCGTCCATCTGGGCGTTTGCTTCTGAAAGTTTGATCCTGGCTCTTTATCTTTGGATTTAGATATAACTTGGGAATCAAGTTACCTAGATCCCAAATCTTTTATCCACGAATTTGTGATCTTAAATTCTCCTTCTTTGGCTTTTATCCTCATCTGCAAGTTTTTAGGGTGAATAGAAGTCTATCCTTCCCTCTTCTTTAATATTTGCAACTTTGGCCCTTGTGTATTTGCAATTTTGACAATTAATATTTGCACTTTTGCACCTAGGCTTGAATATGGGCTTTGGGCTTCTTTTAGGCTTTATTTATTATTAAAATAAGAACTCAAGGCCTGCACACAATAAATCATAAAATATTAGTAAATGTTCAGAATTATATGAATAAATATGAAAATGTGATGGTAAATGTCATGATAAAAATGCACTTTTCACTACCAATCACACCCCCACACTTATCTTTTTACTCGTCCTCGAGTAAAAATCAAAGAAAAAGAAAAAGAAAAGAAAAATTAATCTAACCTAACTCACTTTCGTAGGAATCACGATTGCACTTAGCATGTGCAACAAGCCGTTAAACCCTAGGTTACCCTAGAGGACGAGTGTTGTCTCGTGAGGGTTTTCAGCGGATTACACCCACAAAATCCATAAAAAGGAAAATTTTTGAAATACTTTTGAAAAGACTAAGTAGTCTATAAGTTTTAGGATTATCATTTTTATTCATTCTTTAAACTTTAGTCTTTATACAGTAAATTATTTTCCATTTTAGGTAAGATTTAAAATTGAATTTCTAATATAGTCTTTTTCGTTACCAAAAATCATATGCATCCTTATGAATTTTTACTAGGAATTTCTTAACTTGGACTTTCATGCCTCTTTATTTGTTTAATTTTTTTTCTTTTTTTAAATATGTATAACTCATCTAATTTTCTTTCGTATAAGCATCAAGGCTTCTTGAGGCCCCCATACCTAACTAATTGATTATTAGATGTGTTAATACATATATAATATTCTCAATTTTTCTTTGGCTTCTAATCCATCCATGTAGCGAACTTATAGTCGGTGGCTCCCAAACCGGTCGGCTTTAGGGCACCGGGTGAGAAAACACCCCGCGACTCAAATTCGAGTGAACTAGGCCACAAAACTAAGGACTTTATTTATTTAGAACTCACCTTTAGCGTGAATACTTATGCTTCTTGAGGCACATGTATCCAGCTTAATTGGTGAAAAAAAAAATTTATTCTTTTTATTTTTATGAGGCACAAAGGTCTTTGTCTTAGAATCCTAGATATGCATTAGGTGTGCATATTTCATTAAGGTAAAAATTAAGACTAACTACTTATTCAATTTCACCTCCTATACCTAAAAATTCTACAATTTATTTATTTTGACCAAGTTTTTAGAAATCCTAATCATGATTTTCCTAATTCTTAAGATTAACTTAGATTTCTTTCAAAAGATAAGTCAAATATAGTCCTTTTTATATATATATATTTTTTAATTAGAAAATTTTGGTTAGTTTCTAACTATGTTAGTATGTTAGTAGAGCCTACCCCCACACTTATCTCATGCATTGTCCTCAATGTATGAATGAATGCATATATGCATGAAAAAGAAGAAGGGAAGGCAGAAGTTACCTCAAGGTGGTGGTTCCGGTGGTGGTCTAATTGGTCCACAAAATACGGCCCAATCTACTTTTTGTGGAATTTGGAGGAACCCACCAGAAATTTTTCTTATATAACCCACTAAAATGTATGTATTATCATTTTTTATTAATTCCATCCCATCAAATTTCCAAATTTCATAATAAATTTCAGAGTCAATTGTATCAACCGCCTTGTCCCAAATGAAGTATGAAAAGATGGAATGATTGACTTGGACGTCATAGGTACGGGAATGAATACCGACTCAGGAAAGAAACTTAAATCAAGTAAGGGTTTAGGAGTCGGGCTAGGTTCAGGAAGTGGGTCCAAATCAATAAGTTGAAATTCAAGTCCACAATCATCTTCCCACAATGGAATGTGACTCAATATTGGTGATTCAAGTTCAGGAATGATAGGTGTGGGAATCAAAACTGACTCTAAAATGTTACCTAAGTTGGGTAACAAAACAGGAGTCAATAATGATTCAGGAATTTGAACTTGATCATAGATTTGAGAATCTAGGTCACATATCTCATTGGGTTCAATGTTATAAAAATGAGAACTTGCCAATTTATCCATGGGACTTTCAAAATTGCATAATTGGTCAAGTTCAATATGATCATCAAAAATGGGTGATTCAATTTCATGATAAATTGGCACAGGATCCAATGTTGACTCGGGAAAAGTAAAATCAGGTGGAGACACCGGAGTCATTATTGAATCAAAAAGTAGAATTGAATCACCAAGTGGAAGATCATGATCATATTCATGCTCAAGTTCTATTTCAGGAAAGGAAGAACTTGCCAAGTTATCAAAATTTGAAGTTTCGGCAAGTTCACATGATGGTACTGAATTAGAATCTTGTTGTCCAAAGCAACTTGGTTCGTCGGCTCTAACAGAATGGTTAACCATATCAGAAATGGCCGAACGGTGAGAACGTAAAGATTGAACCATCATATCTATTTCATGATCACAGGCTAATCTAGCCTGAGTCATGGCTGCAAGCATCCTTTCATAGTTGATAGGTGCATCATGTTGTTATTGGACTTGAAAGGATGAAGTGTAATCGTGATGAAGTTGTAAGTCGGTGGACTCACGCATCATCATGTCTGCGATTGATGGTAATTGTTGCTTGGACTCATGCATACTCATCTTTCCTGGATAGATTGTAGTCTATTCTGACTGGGTAGATCTGAGTATGAATCTTAGGAATATTGTGGACAAGGTGGATATGGAGGACAAATTGTTGAGAATTAGACTCGGGGGAATCGAAACCCCATGAACTCTGTGAAGAGTTGAAACAATTATGGAAATTATGGTTATAAGATGGGGGGTGTGAGTTATAATCATTCGGATAAGACCATTCCGGCACACTAGATTGGTCAAAGTTATGATATACCGGGTTGGTAATATCCAAAAAATAGTTAGGTGTGTAATATGGATTAAAGTTGAAAAAATTATATTATATGCTATATCACACCAAACAAACAAAAGAAAAAAGAAAACAAAACAAATAAACAAACAAAAAAAAAGAAAAAAATATTCTAACATAAGTTAGGGTAGACCTATGACCTAGACGACTCCTAACTGGTTAGACTGTCCACGGGAGGTAGGGTGCAGACTTTGACCACAAGTTAATCAGCCAGGTCAGGGCAAGAGTGGTGGGAGGTTTTCCATCAAAGACGTTCCTTAATTAATAACCACCAATCTTCGGGCTTTCGGCCCTCAATCCCCTTCCTAAACACTGATTTGATAGGAGTCAACTTCCAGCACTGTTCTCCCTTAGGATAATCTCCTAATTGAGTCCGAGAAGTCCCTAGGGCCAACGTCTACTAATTTTAAGTTAGGCTTGGGTTAGTGAGTGCTTGGGATATGATTTTTGGGCTAAGGAAGGGTGATGAAATCCCCACCTTATCTTGTTAATGGGTTATGCCCTTAGAATAAATTTGTGCAAGTGTACAAAATATGTAAATAAGATTCACTCAAAGCATGAAAATCAACCAAGAGATGAGTCCAATTCTACATGCAATGCGAACGTACCTTGCTCCAGCACTCTTCAACAGTAAAATAAAGGAATTGAAAAGACATGTGCCTAATATGCAAACGTCTAATCAATTTTTATCTTTAACAATAATTATTTTACTGTTGATTCATTAGCAGTAAGCAGGGTTATCACAGAACAAAGTTTAACAGAGCAGTAGACAGATATTGCAATTTGCAGCAACCTGCAAAAAGATGGATCAGTAGGGAACTACTCAGGCCGCGGTTTCGCGACAATGGCCGCGTTTCCGTGGCTCTGAAGTAGGCTCTTGTGCTCTGCCTTCGAGGGCAGAGGCACAGAGTTGCTATATGTCCACTTCTGCTGTCAGTTTCCCTGTTCTCCAAACCTGCAAACAGAAAGAATAAAATAATTAGTTAAAAAATTTTATTTTTAGAGAAAAACTTACCGTCCCTCCCCGGCAACGGCGCTAAAATTTTGATTGAGATTCACCTGCACACAAAATATGGTATTTTAGATTAAGAAGTAAAGGTATGCAAGGTGCTCAATACTATCCGCGGTAGCAAAGGCTATGCGGGTCGTGATCCTCAGGGAGGGACTAGCGATGGAAGCGTTTAAGTAAGTTCTCTAAAAATTCTTCTTTTAGTTATAAGAAAATATTAGTTTTAGAAAGAAAGCGGTATTTACAATGAGTCGGGAAAGAAAGAGTTGGTAGATGGTGATTTAATCTACAAAAGAAAAGAAAAGAAAAGAAAATAGAATAAACACTTACCTTCGTATGGTCAATGAATTACGTGAAAACCTAACATGTTCTACCTTGCTTCAGAGGCATTGAACGCATAAACCATAGGATCGATCTCAGTCCCCTGTTCGCATTATATCATCAAGCCGGGCAAGAATGAAGTGATACGTACCTTGAGGAGGAGAACGTCTCCATGAAGTATCGTTGGCACCACCAAGATTTGTTATACTTGTGCTTTGGAAATCACTTGCATGCTCATCAAAGACCAACAGAAATAAAATAGAAAAGGAAAAGAAAACAAAAAGGAAATAAAGCAATGACATAAAAAGAAAAGTTACCTTTATTACTTGATACAATGGAAGAGAAGAGAAGCATACATCGGTGTCACTCTCAACATAGCCCTCTCCCTTACTTACATAAAAATTAAAAAGAAAAGAAAACCTAAACTACAAGAAAGAAGAAAGCCTAAAACCCTAGATTTGGCCCTCTAGCTCTGGACGCTCTTCTCGGTTGCACTGCAGGGGGTATTTATAGGAGCAGAAGGAGGTAGAGTCCCAACACAACTCTCCCACGAAAACTCGTATCCAGATATGACTGGATTGCCGCGGAAATGCGGCTTGGGCCGCGTTTCTGCGGCCTTATGGTGGCGGCTGGCCACGCGCTTTGGTGCGTGGCCTCCCCTAGTCCGTCCATCTGGGCGTTGCTTCTGGAAGTTTGATCCTGGCTCTTTATCTTTGGATTTGGATATAACTTGGGAATCAAGTTACCTAGATCCCAAATCTTTTATCCACGAATTTGTGATCTTAAATTCTCCTTCTTTGGCTTTTATCCTCATCTGCAAGTTTATAGGGTTGAATAGAAGTCTATCCTTCCCTCTTCTTAATATTTGCAACTTTGGCCCTTGTGTATTTGCAATTTTGACAATTAATATTTGCACTTTTGCACTTGGGCTTGAATATGGGCTTTTGGGCTTCTTTTAGGCTTTATTTATTATTAAATAAGAACTCAAGGCCTGCACACAATAAATCATAAAATATTAGAAAATGTGCAGAATTATATGAATAAATATGAAAATGTGATGGTAAATGTCATGATAAAAATGCACTTTTCACTACCAATCACTTATTGAGGAGGAATATCGCCTATGTGAGGCTCTGCAGTGACGATGCTGGAAGAGGAAGCGATAGTCTTTGATTTTGGAGCCATTACCATGGTGAAAATCTTCGAAAAGATTGGAAACAACGCAGAAGTTTTATGAGTTTTGAGAAAGCACAAGAGCTTTAATCGCGAGTCTAGTTGAAGATGATGAACAGTCAAAGTGGATTGACTGTTGAAAGACCCAGGTTTTTATAGGCCTCCCAACGTTTGAGATTCGCGGCGCGTATCTCGAGCTCAATCAAAGCCGAGCACACATCCCAAGCAGCGTTGCGTTCGTGTCTCGAAGCATCTAACACGATCTTCGTGTTCCAAGTGCCACGTCTGAAAAACGGCCATGTCCCAACATCAACCAAGGGTCGCGTCCCAACATCAACCAAGAGCCGCGTCTTAGTAAGGGCCGCATCTCAACAATAATTGAGGCCGTGTCTCAACAACAATCAAGAGTCGCGTCTCTTCAGTATTGAGGGCCACATCTTCACAGCAATCAAGAGTTGCGTCTTAACCCCCACTGAAATTCGGGTCTCCACTTAATCAATGTGATAACCGCGTATGTGAGGGCGGCGTTCTCTCACGGACAAGGAGTATGTCCCTGCTGTTGGCCCAAAAGATTACACTCTCCATTTGTTTAAGTTTTGATGATAACAAAACACATAGAAGCTATATGGTACTAATAAGTTGTTTAAGATGAGTTTCAGGTTAGTACCATTCATGATAGCCATTACTTAGCTATTGCAAGGTTTGCAAGGTTTATGGTGCTAAAAGGGCAAATGGCACAAGATAAAGTGTTCATAGAAGTGAAGGCTCTAGCATGGTATAGCATGGCTCAGAGACTTCATTCATTGTGGCTTAGCGACTTCATTATTTGTTTTTAGTTTTATAGTTTGTTAAAGATTAGTGAATAGGTTTGAAGCTCAAATTCCTACACACAAGTATTTGTGCACATGATTTTTCTAAAAGAAATTTCTCCTATATATACAAAATATTTTTAAACATAGTTTATACTTACAAACTCTATTTTGTTTATTATACCAAGTCTTGATCAAAATTATTTTGAAAAAATATCAAGAGTTCTTCAAAACCTTTTCAAAAATCAGTTTTTGGCCTGCTGCGGTCGACCGGCTCTGTTTCAGGTCAGATCGGTCGACCGACCGGTCGACTGGGCTTCTGACCGTTTGGGTTCGTGCATGTGTGCACGTCTCCCAGTCGACCGGGCGGTCGACCGGACCCCATTTCAGTCGACCGACCTTCGGCCGACTGAAAGTCATCAACTCTCTGTTTGTTTCGGTCGACCGGGCGGTCGACCGTGGGCCTGCAACGACCATATTTTTTTGAAAACCCGGTCGACCGGCCGGTCGACCGAGGCTGTATTTCATCCTTAACGGCTACTTTATTTAACACGTTTTTAAACATGTGTTTTGTCTCTAAACGAGTTTAGAGGCTGGTTTTTGAGTCAAAAATTTCCTAATTACCTATTGTATTAGTTTAGTCTTTAATCCCTAACTCTATCCTATAAATAGGGTTGATTAGGGTTGAGGTTCTTACTACAAGCATTTGCAAAAATATTCAAGTTTAAAGCTTTCAAAAGAAGTTTTTGTTCTCTGTTTTTATGCTGAAAAATCTCTCTCTTTACTGATGTTTTTGGTTCTAAACTCTCTTCTATTTTACTTTCTTTTTCACTTACAAAACTTGAGCTTCAATCCTACACATTGTTCTATAGGATTTAGGTTTTTCAAAAGAGGGTTTGTGGTCTTTTGATCACCAAGAGAATCTTGTATTTGTGGCTCCACTACCTCTGAACTAGAGGAGTGTGTTGAGGAGTTGGGTACTTCTGTGTGGTTGTAACTCTTTGTGAAAGTTATAGTGGTTGAAAAATTCTTCTGGGTGAAGGTGGGGACGTAGAGCTGGGTGCTCGAACCTCGGAACAAATCTCTGTGTTTGCGATTGGTTTACTTGCTTTATATTCATTGCTTCATTTACTTGCTCTATATTCATTGCTACATTTACTTGCTTCATAATCATAGCTATATTGTCGATCAATACTCACACAACAAGATTACATTACACACCTCAAACTCTTATCTAGAGGAATCACGAGGAAGGAGTTCAGAGCCCTTCACGGGGTATTCGGCTTCTAGTCGTGTTACGGGTGATCGTTGCATCATAACATTTTTAATTTGTGCATTGATTAGCATTATCACCTATTCACCCCCCCTCTAGGTGATTTCAATTGGTATCAGAGCTAGGACTCTAGTTTTTGGCTTCACATCCTTAGAGAGATCCTAAAATTTGCTAATCACTATTTGCATACTTTCATTCATACACTAGTAAAGATGGCCGACAACATTAAGTTCCCTCCCAAATTTGATGGACTCAACTTTCCCATTTGGAAAGTTAGGATGACTATTTTTCTACAATCTCTAGGTAGTCTAGTTGCTAAGTCCTTGACCAAGCCTTATAGTAGACCTGAAAGTGAGGAGAACACTTGGTCCGAATTTACCGATAAGGAATATGAGGCTAACTCTAAGGCTCAAAATTCCCTTCTCACAGCCTTGAATGAGGATGACCTTACACGAGTCATCCATTGCTAATCCACCTATGAGATTTGGCAACACTTATTGGTCACTCATGAGGGGACATCACAAGTCAAGAGAGCCAAAATAGATCTCTTGCGTTCCCAATATGAAAGTTTTAAAATGCTTGAAGATGAGTCTATTGATACTATGATTATCAAGTTTATTAAGATTACCAATGCTCTTTCTTCTCTAGGTGATGATATAAGCAACGACCAAAAGGTGCGCAAAGTGATTCGTGCTCTTCCTTGTCATGGGAGATCAAAGCTACCACCTTAAAGGAGTTGAATGATAAAGATGAGATGGAGCTCATAAGTCTTATTAGAAACCTTAAGACTCATGAGATGGAGAAGGCAAGAGAAGAAGCGGTACCTCAAAAGAAGAAGTCCATAGCTTTCAAGTCTTCCTCTTCCAACTATGATGATGAAGAAAATAATGAAGAGCTATCTCTCTTTGTAAGAAATGCAAAGAGAATATACCACAAAAATAAGCTCAACTATAGAAGACAATGGGAAGGGAAGGAGGAGAAAAGGATCATATGCTACAACTGTCAGAAACCCGGTCACATCATGGCCGATTTCCCTGATTTCAAGAAAAAGATGATCTCCTCCTTGAAGCAAAAGAGGCCGTTGAAAAGATGGTATACAAAGCTGCTTGGGATTCGGAAAGTGAATCCGAAGATGAGGTCGACACAGCAAATATGTGTTTCATGGAAAACACACCCAAGGTAACTTCTCAACCACTTGATGTTGAAAATGAAATAAGTAGAGAAATGTTAGATCATGCCTTTGTTGAACTTTCAGAAAGTTATGATGATAAAAAGGTAGAGTGTTCAAAATGAAAAAGAAAATTGAGATGCTTAAAAATCAACTTGCAATTGTTTCAAAAGAAAAGGAATAACTTTCTTCTAATCTTATTTCAACTAAAAGAGAGTTTGATGCTTATAAAGTTGCTTGTAAAGCTAAATTTTCAAAAATTGATGAAAATGAATTATCCTTGTTAAAAACTAAAATCAATGATTTTGAAAATGTTTTAAAAGAATGTGCTTTTAATACTAATAAATTAGAGAAAATGTTTTTAAAGAAGCATTTGCACACTCCACATGCTAAGAATGATAAATCTACTCATGCTAAAATTCTCATATTCATCATGCCAACACTTCACATGACACTCATATTAAAACTACTCATGCTCATAATTCACATGTTCGCAAGCCACACACTCATTATGCATTTAAATATGGAAGAGTTTATAGATGCACTTATTGTGGTTAGAATGGTCATTTAGCTAAATTTTGCTATGATCAAATAAATAGGACAAATAATCTTGTGTGGGTTCATGACACTAACTCTTTAGGACCCAAGAAAATATGGGTACCAAAATCAAGTCCTAAATTATTTGATGTAGGTACACACCAAGGCTCCAAGACGTAAGGAGCAGTGGTACCTTGATAGTGGTTGTTCAAGACATATGACATGGGATATCAACAACTTCACAACTCTATCAAGGTACGTTGAAGGTGGCACCGTCACCTTCGGAGATGACTCCAAGGGCACCATCATCGGTATAGGTAACATTCAAATTGGTGCATCTCCTTTAATAGAAAATATTGTTCTTGTTGATGGACTTAAACATAACTTGCTTAGTATAAGTCAACTTTGTGATCGTGGTCTTAAAGTTGTGTTTGATGATTTTTCTTGTAAAATTTCTGATTGTAAAACCAATGATTGTATTCTCACCGGATTTCTTGATAATAATGTCTATATTATTGACATGCTCAATTTGGATTATTCTACTAAATGGTTGAATGCTTTTGATGAGATTTCATGGCTTTGGCATAGAAGATTAGGACATGCATCTTTTGATCATCTTGCTAGAATTAATTCTAAGGAATTGGTGAAGGGTATTCCTTACTTGAAGTTTAAAAAAGACCGCATTTGTGGTGCGTGCCAACTTGGGAAACAAACCAAGTCTTCTTTCAAACCAATTAAGGATATCATGTCAACTAGGCCATGGATCTTTTTGGACCAACTAAAACTAAAAGCTTAAATGGATGTAGATATGTTTTTGTTTTAGTTGATGATTTTTCTCGTTTCACTTGGGTTTTCTTTTTGGAACACAAAGATCAAACTTTTTCACATTTTAAGATTTTTCGAAAAAGGGTGGAAAAAAAAAAGGATTTTCGATTTTAAAAATAAGAAGTGATAGAGGTGGTGAGTTTGTTAACCAACTCTTCATGACTTATTGTGATGAAAAGGGAATTAAGCATGAAATGTCATGTCCTAGAACTCCACAATAAAATGGAGTAGTTGAAAGGAAGAATAGAACTCTTCAAGAAATGGCTAGGACTATGATAAGTGAATATGGGCTCCCTCAATATTTATGGGCCGAGACCGTAAAGACCGCATGCTACATATCAAACCGTATTTATTTGTGTAAAAATACTTTCAAAACCTCTTTTGAAATTTTTCACTTAAGAAAACCAAATGTTTCATACTTTAAAGCTTTTGGATGCAAGTGTTTTGTTTGAACACTAAAGATAACTTGGGTAAATTTGATGCTAAGGCTTATGAAGCAATATTTGTTGGATATTCTAGTACTAGCAAAGCTTATAGAGTATTCAATAAATCTTCTCATACTATTGAAGAATCCATGCATGTTAAATTTGAAGAATCTAATACTATTGTTGAGAATGTTGTAGAGATTGACTCATTAGAGAACATGGAGAAAATTTCCTTGAAGGACTCACCCATTCAAGAAGACAAGCAAGAACCCATTGGTGAAGTTCAAAAGGATGAAGTGGAAAACTCTCAACCACTTCCTAAAGATTAGAGATGCGCTACAAATCATCCCAAGAATCTCATCATAGGTGATGTATCTAAAGGGGTAACAACTCGCTCCAAACTCCATGAATTGTGTGGTAATTTTGCATTCATTTCTCATTTTGAACCCAAAAATATTCTCGAAGCCTAGGGTGACTCATATTGGTTGCTAGCAATGCAAGAAGAGCTCAATCAATTTGAGCGCAATCAAGTTTGGCACCTTGTTCCTAGACCCCACGATAGACCAATAATTGGTACTAAGTGGATTTTTAGCAACAAGATGGATGAGTCAGGAAATGTTATTAGGAATAAGGCTAGGTTAGTGGCCCAAGATTACACTCAAGTTGAAGGAATCGACTTTGAGGAGACCTTTGCACCCGTAGCACGGCTTGAAGCCATACGGATCACACTAGCTTATGCATCTTTTAAAAACTTTAAACTTTTCAAATGGATGTAAAAAGTGCATTTTTAAATGGTTTCATTGATGAGGAAGTTTGTGTTAAACAACCTCCCGGTTTTGTAGACCATGTTCATCCTAATTTTGTTTTCAAACTTGATAAAGCTTTGTATGGTTTAAAACAAGCTCCAAGGGCTTGGTATAAAAGGCTTTCTAGTTTTCTTCTTTCAAATGATTTTGTTAAAGGCAAAGTAGACAAAACCTTATTTACTAAGCATGTTGAAAGTGACATTCTTATAGTTCAAATATATGTTGATGATATAATTTTTGGTTCTACTAATGAGTTTCTTTGCAAGGAGTTTGAACAGTGTATGCAACGTGAATTTGAGATGTCATTAATGGGTGAATTAAATTATTTTCTTGGACTCCAAATCAAGCAAATGCGAGATGGGATTTTCATATGTCAAGCCAAGTACTCCAAAGAACTCATCAAGAAATTTGGACTTGAAGGTTCAAAAATTGCAACACTCCCATGGCAACTACCACCAAACTTGATAAGGATGACCAAGGTAAGTGTGTTGATATTAAGTTATATAGAAGCATGATTGGTAGTTTGTTGTATTTAACGGCTAGTAGGCCGGTTATTATATTTAGTATGTGTCTTTGTGCTAGATTCCAATCGTGTCCTAAAGAATCTCATTTAATTGCGGTAAAACGCATCATTCGTTATATTAAGGGCACAATTGGAATGGGTCTATGGCATCCGAAAATTGGAGATTTCTCAATGACGAGTTTTTCAGATGCTGACTATGCGGGTTGTAGAGTGGATAGAAAGAGTACTAGTGGAACATGTCAATTTCTTGATAATTGTCTTGTTTCATGGTCTTCTATGAAACAAAATTCGGTAGCCCTCTCAACCGCCGAGACGGAGTATGTTGCGGCGGGAGCTTGTTGTGCACAAGTCCTTTGGATGAAACATACTCTCCTTGATTATGATTTGCATTTTGACCATATAAAATATTTTGTGATAATACTAGTACTATTCATATGACTAAGAATGCAAATCAACATAGTAAGACCAAGCACATTGAGATTAGATATCACTTTCTTAGAGATCATTTTGAGAAAGGTGATATTGAGATTGATTATGTTTCTTCCAAATTGTAACTTGCCGATATTTTCACTAAACCACTTGACTTTAATAGATTTTCTTTTATATGTGGTGAACTTAATGTTTATGTTATTGAATAAGAAAGTTTTCTTACTAATTTATCCCTTTTTGATGTATGACAAAAAGGGGGAGAAATATGTGTTGTTTTGTTATGATTTTTGGTAGTGTTTTATTTGATGCTTTTGTTTCATTGATGTGTTTTTTTATTGTTATGAAAAACTTATTTTTAAATAGAGCATTATTTGTTTTTAAATAGAGCATTATTTGAGGGGGAGTTTTACCTCTCACTTTTATATTTTGTGATATAGCCTATATGTTTTGTCATCATCAAAAAGGGGGAGATTGTTGGCCCAAAAGGTTACACTCTCCATTTCTTTAAGTTTTGATGATAACAAAAACACATAGAAGCTATATGGTACTAATAAGTTGTTTAAGATGAGTTTCAGGTTAGTACTATTCATGATAGCCATTACTTAGCTATTGTAAGGTTTGCAAGGTTTATGGTGCTAAAAGGGCAAATGGCGCAAGAGAAAGTGTTCATAGAAGTGAAGGCTCTAGCATGGTATAGCATGGCTCAGAGACTTCATTCATTGTGGCTCAGCAACTTCATTATTTGTTTTTAGTTTTATAGTTTGTTAAAGAATAGTGAATAGGTTTGAAGCTCAAATTCCTACACACAAGTATTTGTGCACATGATTTTTCTAAAAGAAATTTCTCCTATATATACAAAATATTTTTAAACATAGTTTATTACTTACAAACTCTATTTTGTTTATTATACCAAGTCTTGATCAAAACATTTTTGAAAAATATCAAGAGTTCTTCAAAACCTTTTCAAAAATCAGTTTTTGGCCTGCTGCGGTCGACCGGGCGGTCGACCGGCTCTGTTTCAGGTCAGATCGGTCGACCAACCGGTCGACCGGGCTTCGATCGTTTGGGTGCGTGCATGTGTGCACGTCTCCCAGTCGACCGGGCGGTCGACCGGACCCCATTTCGGTCGACCGACCATCGGCCGACTGAAAGTCATCAACTCTCTGTTTGTTTCGGTCGACCGGGCGGTCGACCGTGGGCCTGCAACGGCCATATTTTTTTGAAAACCCGGTCGACCGGCCGGTCGACCGAGGTTGGATTTCAGCCTTAACGGCTACTTTATTTAACACGTTTTTAAACGTGTGTTTTGTTTCTAAACGAGTTTAGAGGCTGGTTTTTGAGTCAAAAATTTCCTAATTACCTATTGTATTAGTTTACTCTTTAATCCCTAGCTCTATCCTATAAATAGGGTTGATTAGGGTTGAGGTTCTTACTACAAGCATTTGCAAAAATATTCAAGTTTAAAGCTTTCAAAAGAAGTTTTTGTTCTCTGTTTTTGTGCTTAAAAATCTCTCTCTTTACTGAAGTTTTTGGTTCTAAACTCTCTTCTATTTTACTTTCTGTTTCACTTACAAAACTTGAGCTTCAATCCTACACATTGTTCTATAGAATTTTTGTAAGGGAAAAGGTTTTTCAAAAGAGGGTTTGGTCTTTTGATCACCAAGAGAATCTTGTATTTGTGGCTCCACTACCTCTGGACTAGAGGAGTGTGATTGAGGAGTTAGGTACTCCTGTGTGGTTGTAACTCTTTGTGAAAGTTATAGTGGTTGGAAAATCCTTCTGGGTGAAGGCGGGGACGTATAGCTGGGTGCTCGAACCTCAGAACAAATCTCTGTGTTTGCGATTGGTTTACTTGCTTTATATTCATTGCTTCATTTACTTGCTCTATATTCATTGCTACATTTACTTGCTTCATAATCATAGCTATATTGTCGATCAATACTCACACAACAAGATTGCATTACGCACCTCAAACTCTTATCTAAAGGAATCACGAGGAAGGAGTTCAGAGCCCTTCACGGGATTTCGGCTTCTAGTCTTGTTACGGGTGATCGTTGCATCATAACATTTTTAATTTGTGCATTTATTAGCATTATCACCTATTCGCCCCCCCTCTAGGTGATTTCACCTGCTTCTGCAATCAGTTCAACAGTATACTGACAAGAGCAGTGACAACTCTTCCAGTTCAATAGTACACCGACAAGCAAATCAGCGCTCATGACAAGTGCTAGACTGAGTTTCTACGACACTTCTGATGATCTTTCTTGGAGGCTTGATTAGTCACTAAAACTACATATTTCATATCACATCTTCACATTTTTTAATGTTAAATTCTGTTAATAACACCTCTCTTGCATGTTTCTAGGTCCATGGTGTGTAATGAAGAAGAAGACCCTAAATCACTATTTAATGGGTGATTAAAGGCCTAAAAGATAGCCATTGACATAGGAGACTGATTATGTCAAAAATAGGGGCTGCAAAATAGAACCCGGGCACAGAAACTGACAGGAGACAAACAGGACAGCGCGCGGCTCAAAGCACCGCGCGCCCGGCCAGCATAGGGCCGCGGCGCGCGCCTGGCTTCGGGCCAGGGGTTGTCCCCCCAGCCTCCGTTCCCCTGGTGCCTATAAATACCCCCTTGGGGTTCAGAGTAGGAGATATGCAGAGTTTAGGATAGTTTTCATTTTCCATTTTGTAGTTTAGGGTAGTTTAGGTTAATATTCTTTTTCCTCCTCCATTGTATTTTTCATTTTGTTTTAGATCTTGTAATAGGAGAGAGAGAGAGAGTGATACATGAGTGGAATACAAGAGTGCTTGTAATAGAAGGTGACAAGCTATGAAAGGTGCTCTCTTTACCTCTCTCTGTTTTCTATCTAACTTTTTTACATGTTTAGTCAAACTTTTCTCTCTTGGCAACTAACTACAAACCACTAACTAGTCTAACTTCTTTTATGATAATCCACATGAATCTAATAGCCTCTACTTAGCTTTGCTCTTGCAAGAGCCATTGATGGCTCATGATGATGGATCTAACACTCTAACTTCCTAACTCTCTAATAAGCTAACATTACTTTACTCCATGCTTACTTTTAATTTTGATGGTTTAAGTGTAGCTTGAACTTGTTTTGTTTAGTTGGGATGTGATGAGTTACATATGGGCCATGCTTTGTAAAGCTCTTGAACCGAGGACTAGTGATGGCCAATGATACATGTGAGGCAACTATCACTAAGAGGTTAGCATGTTGGTGGAGTCATCAGTAGTCAGGAGCACTGGATTTTCTTTCTTTTTCACTTTGTTTTAGACATACAAGCAAAATCACAAAAATAATTCCTCTATGTTTCTCACTTCTTTGTTTTCACCCTACTCTTCTATTTCCTTTATTTTCTTTCCTTTTCATTCTTTCAAACATTGAAGAACTTTTAACATACACGTGAATAAACCTGTAAAGCTTCATCGCCTCCCGTCCTTGTCTCGTTTTAGCCTCTATGCTATAACAGAAGTATCGAGGAAGCCCAAGCACACACACTTTAAATATTAACTTCAAAACATATACTTTTGTGCGCGATTTTTCCCTCGATAAAATTTTGGCGCCCTTGTCAGGGATGAGAACGGTTTGATTTTCACGTTTTTGTTAACCTTTCTTCTTTGTTTTGGTGTGCAGGTTAAATTTTTAGCGTTGCAGAAGTCCACACTTGCTCTTGTGTGGTCGGGTAACTTCTTGTATATTTGTATACTCTACTGCTAATTTTTATATTACCTGTATACTGTAAATAATTTTATGAACTAAAATACGGTAATTGGATGCTTTAAAACGGTTTAGACATTTGCATCTAGGCACGTGTCAATTTCAATTTCAATATACTATATTTTATTCTTGTATTGTTGTGATATTGATAGGAGGTGTACATATTGCATTGCATATAGTTAGGACAAACACTTCAGTGATTTACTCACTTTTTTGTGTTCATTCTCATCTATATTGCACACTTGCACAAATTAAACTTAAGGGCAAAACCCAAGACAACATAAGGTGGGGAAGTCATTACCCTCCCTTAGCCTAAAAATCACCTCCCCACTCACATAACCAAAGCCTAAATAAAAATTGTTAGACGTTGGCCCCAAGGGATATCTCGGACTCATTTAAGAGATTGACCTAAGGGGGAAATTGTTAGAAGTTGACTCTTATCAAATCGGTGCCTAAGGTTGGGGATTAAGAGGCGAAACCTCAAAGAATAGTGGTTTGGCATAATTAGGCCTGTTACTCCGGCACGGATACCTCCCACTGATCTTGTCCCTACCTGGCCGATTAACTCGTGGTCAGATTATGACAATGTATCCCCCGTGGACAGTCTAACCGTTAGGAGTCGTCTAGGTCTAAGTCAACCCTAGCATAAGCTTGTTTTCTTTTCCTTTTTCTTTATTTGTTTGTTTGCTTGTTTGTTTGTTTTCTTTTTTTGAATACTGTGAAATGAATTTTAACAACAATAATTCTTTCAATCATATGAATTCAGATTTCATTCCGACCTCATTTGACTCGGATAACTCCAACTCGGCTATGTACAACATAAACCAACAATATATGCCGAGTTGGGATTATCCAACTCATTATGACCCATATCTCCAATCCTATAACCAAGATTTTTAAAATAATTTCTACTCTTCACAGAATCAATGGGGATTCACCTACCCCGAGTCAAATTTTCAATAGCCTTGTCCACAATTTTCACAATGTTCATTCTCCAATTTTGGTTCATATACACCTTTTCTTGTTCCACCAACCGAAGAAAAATCTGATTTGGAAAGGAGTATGGAAGAGTCCCTACAACAAGTTCAAAATTTGATCAATTTACAATCCTTCCCACATTAAACTCCACATACCCATTTTCTAGAGCATCCAATTGAAGAAGAATTTGAGCTAGAAAAGCGTTTGAAAGTCTTTTGTGAAAGAATGCAAAACATGTTGGACTCATCATCTCAACTAATTTTTCAAGAGTCCTACTCATCTTTTTTAGTCTCACCGATTCAAAATGAACAACCATCAATACTGGACTTGAGTATGGAACCCTTGCGTGAGTCTGAGCAACAATCAATGGACTTACAATTTCACCACAATTTCCAAAATCAACTTCCATACTCACCTTTTCAAGAACCCATTGCAATGAGTATGGAAGATATGATTCTGAATCCAAATTCTGTTACACGGCCTATCAGTAGGTTAGACTCACATATGAGTGAATTGATCAATGAGAGCGAGAAAAGTCTTTCTTGTCAACCTTTGACCGATCCTTATATCCCTAACTCTACTGATTGGACCCATGAATCATGTCATTTTGGGAATCCAGATTCAATTTCAGAACATACATTTGAACTTGACCACACTCCAAGTAATGAAAATCGCTTGGACATTCTGGCAAGTTATCTCTTTCCTGAAATTGAAATCGAACCTGAATGTGATCTTGAACCTCATGTTAGTAATTCCATTTCACTTTTTGATTCAATAATGACTCCGGTATCTTTACTAGATTTTTTCTCTTTTTCGGAGTCAACATTGAATCCTGTACTAGTACACCGTGAAATGGAATCACCAATCTCTCATTATCACACTTCATTGATGGGGAAAGTGTGTGAACATCAATTCTTCAGTTTAGACCCCATTTTTGAACCAATTTCGACTCTCATTGTTGACTCTCGACTTGATCTGAGTCAAATTCCCGAGTCGGTGTCAGTTTTTACTCCTGTTCCAATTGAGTCCAAATCAATCATCTCCCAAAATCACACATCATTGTTGGATAAGACTATTGATGAAAATGACTCAGTAATTATTTTTGAAAATTGAAAATTAAATGGGGATAATTTTTTAAATAAGACCATTCATTCAATCATTCTTTTATTGGGTCATATTAGAGAGGTCATTGGTGGGTTCCTTCAAGATCCACGATATCTTGATTAGATAGTAACGCTTGGCCAAGTCAGACCACCACCGGAGCCACCACCATGAGGTAATCTTCCTCCTCTCTCCATTTGTTTCATGTCTATACACATTCACAATGCATTGAGGACAAAGCATGAGATAAGTGTGGGGAGGGTTTACTAACATAATTAGTTTTACATTTTCTTTCTTTTATACTTCTTTTTAAATAAAATAAATAAATAAATAAATTTAAAAACTCTTTTCTTTTCTTTTTACAAAACTTTTTGAATTAAGAGAAATAGTTTTGATCAATTTTTAAGAAAATTAAGATTATCTTAGGAATTAGGAAGACCTAAAATTATGAAATTTTAAACCAAGTCAAAATAAATAGATCTTGTTTAAATTTTATGATAAGAAAGTAAGATTGAAAAGATAATTTGATCTTAAATTTTTTGCTTTAAATTTATGCACTTCACACTTACAGAATTTTTAGGATTGAAACAAAAACTGAAAATGCTATAAAAAATATATAAAAAATATATTAAAAACTGCATATTTAAAAAAACATTTTGATGATAATAAAAAACACTTATTGAAGTTGGGTAATTATGCCTCAGGAAGCATGATTATTCATACCTAAAATGGTGGACAAAAATAAAATAATTCGCTTTAATTTTGTGACCTTGTTTACTCGAGTCCTTAAGTCCGAGGGATGTTTTCTCATCTGGTGCCCTAAGATCATCTGGTTTGGGAGTTACCGCTAAAGGCTCACTACCCAGGTAAATAAGAAAGCCTAAGAAAACTAAGGGAAGAAAAAATATATATATATATATATACACATATATATATAATAATGTAAATAAATGGCATGAAAGTTAGAGTCGATATCCCAAAACATTCAATGTTCACAAAGTGCATATTTTTCTAAGAGGTTTATGAAAGATTAAAGAGTCAATTCAATTTTAAATTCTTACATTTAATTTATAACAAGATTTTGCATTTCGACTTAGTTTAAGGAAGATTAATTTTCTGGTTAACCTATGACCTTGGATCACTTATATTTTCACAAAAATACTTTAACACTTTTCTCTATTTCAAAAAATGCGTTTTCAAAATACTAACATTTGATTTCTTTCTTTATGGATTTTGTGGGTCTAATCCGTTGAAAACCTTCAGGAAACAAAACTCCTCCTCTAGGAGAAACCTAAAGGTTTAACGGCTTGTTGCACATGCTCAGTGCAATTACGTCACCTGTGAAAGTGGTGTAATAATTTCCTTATTTTTTTGTTTTGCTCGGGACGAGCAAAAGATAAGTCTGAGGGTGTGATTAGTCTCTAAAACTGCATATTTCATACCACATCTTCACATTTTTTTAATATTAAATTCTGCTAATAACACCTCTCTTGCATGTTTCTAGGTCCATGGTGTGTAATGAAGAAGAAGACCCTAAATTACCATTTAATGGGTGATTAAAGGCCTAAAAGATAGCCATTGACCTAGGGGTTGATTCTGTCAAAACCAGGGGCTGCAAACTAGAAACCGGGCACAGAAACAGACAGGAGACAAACAGGACAGCACGCGGCTCAAAGCGCCGCGCGCACGGCCCCCATAGGGCCGCGGCGCGTGCCTGGTTTTGGGCCAGGGGTTGTCCCCCTGGCCCCCATTCCCCTGGTGCCTATAAATACCCCCTTGAGGTTCCAGAGCAGGAGATATGCAGAGTTTAGGGTAGTTTTCATTTTTCATTTTATAGTTTAGGGTAGTTTAGGTTAGTATTCTTCTTCCTCCATTATATTTTCTATTTTGTTTTAGATCTTGTAATAGGAGAGAGAGTGATACTTGATTGGAATGCAAGAGTGCTTGTAATAGAAGGTGACAATCTATGAAAGGTGCTCTTTTTACCTCTCTTTATTTTCTATCTAACTCTTTTTACATGTTTAGTTAAACTTTTCTCTCATGACAACTAACTACTAACCACTAACTAGTCTAACTTCTTTTATGATAATCCACATGATCTAATAGCCTCTACTTGGTCTTACTCTTGCAAGAGCCATTAATGGCTCATGATGATGGATCTAACACTCTAACTTCCTAACTCTCTAACAAGCTAACATTACTTTACTCCATACTTACTTTTCATTTTGATGGTTTAAGTGTAGCTTGAACTTGTTTTGTTGAGTTGGGATGTGATGAGTTACTATGGGCCATGCTTTGTAAAGCTCTTGAACCAAGGACTAGTGATGGCCAATGATACATATGAGGCAACTATCACTAAGAGGTTAGCATGTTGGTGGAGTCATTAGTAGTCAGGAGCCATGGGTTTTCTTTTTTTTTCACTTTGTTTTAGACATACAAACAAAATCACAAAAATAATTCTTCTATGTTTTTCACTTCTTTGTTTTCACCGTACTCTTCTATTTCCTTTCTTTATTTTCTTTCCTTTTCATTCTTTCAAACATTGAAGAACTTTTAACATACATGTGAATAAACTGGTAAAGCTTCTATCGCCTCCCGTCCTTGTGGATTCGACTCATTTTAGCCTCTATGCTATAACGGAAGTATCGAGGAAGCCCAAGCACACACTTTAAATCTTAACTTCAAAACATACACTTTTGTGCGCGGTTTTTCCCTCAATCAAGGCTTCTAGCAGTTCAATAGTACACTCATGAAGTCCCCATCCAGGGAAGATCGAGCTTAGGGCATGTCAAAAGATTGCCAGTCCAATCATGGGAAGACCAAATTCAACCAAGTCCAAAGTATTTTGAAATCCGTCCCAGTCAACCGCAGAGTATTAAAAACTTTAGAGGGAGTTCTTTAGGCTGTTGATCAGGGCGGAACTAGCACTCGAAAACGTGTATTTTATGAAATCAATGAAAATGCATATGTGCTAATGTTCCCTCGATATTTCCGTTATAGCATTGGCTCAACGGGTCGAATCCATAGGGACGGGAGACGATAGAAGCATTAACAGTCCGTTCATGTGTTATGATAACAAGTTCTTCTTTTTTAAAGAATTAGAAAAGAAAAGAAAAGGAAAGAAATGTAGAAGTGATAGGTGGAGAAGGCGATGAAACGGCGATGTGAAAACAAGGAGAAGTGATTTGGAAAACAAATAGAAAAGAAGATGAAGCTTATGGTAAAGAAAATGAAACAAAGGTGAACTAAGAAGATGGTGAAAACAACAATGGGAAAATGATAAAATATTTTGGAAATAATTTTTAAAGCAAAGTAAAAAGCGAGAAGAAAACTATGAAAGAAAACTCATGGCTACTAACTACTAATTGCTCGACTAACCATGCTAACCTCTTAGTGATAGTTGCCTCACATGGATCCTTGGCCATCACTAATCCTTTGCTTCAAGAGAAAGCATGGCTCATAAGATTGTTCTTCTACATTTAAACGACACATCAATACCACATAACAAGTTGTAAGCTACTGTCAAATCATCAAAACCGGTTAGAGGTGAGCATGAAATAAAGAAGACATTGCAAGTTAGCAAGTTAGTGGGTCAGATGTTAGAAATGTTAGAATGTTAGAATCCATCATCATGAGCCATCAATGGCTCCTACAAGAGCAAGCCTTGTAGAGGCTATTAGATTCAAGTGGATTATCAAGTAAGTGTTAGATGGTTAGTGGTTAGTAGTTAGAGTGCCATGAGAAGAAAAATTAGCCAAGCATCATGTAGAAGATGGAGAAGAATACATTGGAGAAGAAAGGAGGCACCTTTACATAGATTGTCACCATCTATTACATCAATCCCTCTCTATCTCTCTCTGAATCTCTCTGCCTTACTACAAGATCTAAAAAGGAAATGAAAATACAAAAGAAAAGAAAGGAAGAACACCTACACTATCCTACACTAAAACATAGAAACCCTAGCTTAAAATCAAAAACTTCCTCGTTTTGGCCGACCCCTGCCCTTTTTATAGGCAAAAGTAGGTTCCAGAAGACGAGACGGGGCCACGCGTCGAAGATCGACGCGTGGTCCCACTAGATTGCCGCGAAAAGGTGGCATTTGCCGCGTTTTCGCGACAAAACCAGGGAGTTAAATCCCTAGTTTTGGTGAGAAACATCTTCAGGCTTCGAGGACCTACTCGGTATATTCAGTTTCAGGTATATTCGTCCGGATCTTCGTCTGACGTGCGCAAAGGTCTAGATTTAATGCATCTTCTAGAAATTCCCTTGCTTGGCCTCCAAGAAATCCGGATTTAATTACCCAAAAATGGGTTTAATTAAGCTCTTATTACTCCTTTGCCCTTAAACTCCTGATTTATTTGCAAGAGAGACCAAAATACGGTTTAGACCGACATTTTATTCATAAATCGTAAGAAAATGCGATATAATAATGCAGAATTGTAGACTAATCACACCGCCACACTTATCTTTTGCTCGTCCGGAGCAAAACAAGAAAAGAAAAACTATACTATACATGTTATTACACCACTTTCGCAGGTGACGCGATTGCACTGAGCGCGTGCAACAAACCGTTAAACCTCTAGGTTACCCCTAGAGGAGGAGTTTTATCTCCTAAGGATTTTTAGCGGATTGTACCCACAAAATCCATAAAGAAAGAAGGCAAATATTAGTATTTTGAAAACACATTTTGAAAGAGAGACAAGTTTACAAAATATTTTTTGAAAAATATAAGTGATCTAAGGTCATAAGTCCTCCAAAAATTAGTCTTCCTTAAACTTAGTCTATATGCAAGATCTTGTCTTTAATTAAGGTAAGAATTCAAAATTGGATTGAATATTTTATCCTTCATAAAACCTAGATAATATGTACTTTGTGATAGTGAAAATTTCTGTGATTTCAACTCTAACCATCAAGCCATTTATTATATATATTTTTTCTTTTTCTTTTTTTTTCTTCCATTAGTTTTCTTAGGCTTTCTAGTTTACCCAGGTAATGAGCCTTTAACCGATGACTCCCAGACCGGACAGTTTTAGGGCACCAGATGAGAAAACATCCCTCCGGTTTAAGGACTCGAGTAAACAAGGCCACAAAACTAAGGGGGATTATTTTTTTCTTTTGACCACCGTTAGGCGTGAATAATCATGCTTCTTGAGGCATACTTACCCAGCTTAATAAGTGATTTTTTTCTTCATATATATATTATTTATTTATTTTTTTCTTTATCTTGCTTTATGGCATTTTAGGCTTTTGTTTCCATCCCAAAAATTGTGTTAGTGTGAAGTGCATACTATCTAAGGCAAAAAATCTAAGGTAAAATTATCTCTCCAGTTTATCTTACTTAGCCTATAATTTTAAATAAGATCCATTATTTTGACTAGGTTTAAGATGTCATAATTAAGGTTTTCTTAATTTCTAATATCATCTTAATTTTCTTGAAAATAGATCAAAACTTTGTCTCTTGTTTCAAAAAATTTTTAAAGAAAGAAAAAAATCCTATACAAAAGAGAAGATTTCTAAAAGTATCCTAAAAGAAAAGGGAAGATTTTTTAAAAGTATCCTAAACGAAGTGTAAAAGAAAGAAAATCTAAAAGCTCTATATTAGTAAACCCTTCCCCACACTTATCTCATGCATTATCCTTAATGCATCGTGAATATATATATGTATGCATGAAACAAATAGAGAGAGAAGGAAAAATCACCTCAAGGTGGTGGTTCCGGTGGTGGTCTAATTGGTCCACGAAATGCGGCCCAATCCAATGTACGTGGAATCCGGAGGAACCCACCAGAGACCTCTGTAATACAACCCACTAGAATGATGTATATATTTATGATTTTTATTAAGAATTTAACCCCATCTAATTTCCAAATTTTTAAAATAATTTTAGAGTCAAATTTATCAAGATCCTTGTCCCAGAATGGAATGATTGATTTGGACTCAGGAAGCATAGGAACAACTATTGACTCAGGAATTTGACTTAAGTCAAGTAAAGGTTCAGGAGTCGAGATTGGTTCAGGAAATGGGTCCAAATCAAGAAGTGAAAACTCAAGTCCACATTCATTTCCCATGATGGAATGTGACTTCCTAAGGTTGGTGATTTCAGTTCAAGAATGATAGGTATGGGAACCAAAATTGACTCTAAAATGTTACTCAATTTGGGTAACAAAACTGGAGTCAATATTGATTCAGGAATTGAACTGGATCACAAATTTGAGGATCAAAGTCACATTCTTATCTGAGCTCAATTTCATAAAACTGAGAACTTGCCAATTTGTCAATGGGACTTTCAAAAGTATGAAATTGGTCAAGTTCAATATGATGATCATAAAAGATTGGTGATTCAATTTCACAATGGACTGGCACTGGATTCAATACTGACTCGGAAAAAGGCCCGAATTCAGGTAAAAACACCTCAGTTAATATTGAATCAGGAAGTAAAATTGAATTACCAAGTTGAAGTTCAGGATCATATTCATACTCAAGTTCAATTTTAGAAAAAGGAAAACTTGCCAAAATGTCAATGGAGTTTTCAACATTTGAAGTATGGTCAAGTTCAGATGGGTGTGCTAAAATTGAATCTTGGTTTCTAGAAGAACAAGAGTCCTGGGTCAGAACAATAGAGTTAGGGATAGCTGAATTATTTAAAGGTTGATAAGATAGAGTTTTCTCATTCTTATAAATGCTAATCAATTAACCCAATTGTGTTTCCAACCTATTGATAGACTGGGCAGAAGATTTTTGAAATTGTAGTGCGGACTCCTGTAAGATTTCTATACTCTTTTCTAGATGTGATATTTCTTCAAGTGGACGCTCCAGAATGGGAGTGTAGGAATCTTGGTTTCCAAAACATCAAGAGTCATGAGTCAAATTGATAGAGTCAGAGATATTTGGATTGGTCAAAGGTTGAGAAGAGAGAGTTTCTTCATTCTTATAAATGTTGACCAATTGACTTATTTGTGTTTCCAACCTATCAATAGACAGAGAAAAAGATTTTGAAATTATAACGCGGACTCCTACAAGATATCTATACTCTTTTCTAGACTTAATTTTTCTTCAAGTGAATGGTCCAGAAAGGGAGTATAAGAATCTTGGTTTTAGAAAGATAGTGAAGATTGTGAGACCAACATATTTTGAGATTGAAGCTCAGACTCACTAAAGCATTTCATACTCATTTTCAGGGTAGATGGTTGGTCATTTTGAATAGGTGAAACTAAGGATGAATCATGAAAATATTGTGGAATTGGTGAATTGAGCTTCTTTTGTTGGGACTCAAGCATGGCTTGTATGGCCTCTATATTTTTTTCGAACTCAGATTTTTCTGCAAAATTGGGAAATAGAGATTGTGAAAATTGTGAAAATTGTGGACAAGGTGGTGGAAAATTAGATTCAGGAAAGGTGAATCCCCATTGACTCTGTGAAGAGTGAAATTATTTTAGAAATTATAGTCATGAGATTGGGGGTATGGGTTGCATTGATTCGGATAAGTCCAACTCGGTATATTTGGTTGGTTCATATTGTAAAAATTCGGGTTGAAATTATCCAAAACAAATGGGGTCGTTGTGAAATATAGATTCATATTAGGATTGAAAGAATTGTTATTGTTGAATTCTATTTCACAAACAATCACAAACAAAAAAGAAAAATCAAACAACAAACAAAAAGAAAGAAAATCAAAACCAAGCCTATACTAGGGTTGACCTAGACCTAGATGACTCCTAACTGGTCGATTACCTAGGGGAGGTTGTTGCTCGAATCCGACCACAAGCTAATCGGCCAGGTAGGGGCAAAATACGGTGGGAGATATCCGTGTGTAAGTAACGGCCTTAATTACGCCAAATCACGGTATCTTCGAGGCGTAACCTCTTAATCCCTAACCTTAAACACCGATTTCATAAGAGTAAGATTCAAAACAAGTTTCACCCTCGATCAATCTCTTAATGAGTCCGAGATGTCTCTAGGGGCCAATGTCTATCAATTTTTATTAGGGCTTGGGTTGTGTGAGTGGGGAGGTGATTTTTAAGCTAAGGAAGGGTGATAAAATCCCCACATTATCTTGTATGGGTTTTGCCCTTAAGTTCAATTTGTGCAAGTGTGCAATATAGACAAGAGTATAACACAAAGCGAGTAAATTACCCACGTGTTTGTCCTATGCTATATGTAATGCCATATGTACACCTCAGTCCAGATCACAACAACAGAACAAAATACAATATATTAGAATTGAATTGACGCGTGCCTAAATGCAGACGTCGAAACCGTTTTAAAAGCATCAAAGTACCATATTTTAGTTGTTTAATTATTGCAGTGCGTAGGCAATCGAAACAGAAAAGTAATAGTACAATCAACTAGCTATTACAATTAACACAGCCCAGCATAATAAGATACACAATTATCACAAAATAGCCGCGATTCCGCGACAAAAGTCGCGTTTGCGCAGCTTTTGTTTAGAAGCTGGGTCCCTGCTTTCAAGAGCAGGGAGATGCAAAGCTAATGTTTGTTCTGCAATGTTAAGCTCCTGTAAAGATTATCCTGTACACCAAAACAGAGAAGAAAATGTTAACAAAAACGTGAAATCAAAACCATTCCCATTCCCCGGCAACGGTGCCAAAAATTTTATTAGGGCGGAACTAGCACTCGAAAACGTATATTTTATGAAATCAATGAAAATGCATATGTGCTAATGTTCCCTCGGTACTTCCGTTATAGCATTGGCTCAACAGGTCGAATCCACAAGGACGCGAGGCAATAGAAGCATTAACAGTCCGTTCACGTGTTATGTTAACAAGTTCTTCTTTGTTAAAGAATTAGAAAAGAAAAGAAAAAAAAAGAAATCTAGAAGTGATAGGTGGAGAAAGCGATGAAAACGGCGATGTGAAAACAAGGAAAAGTGATTTGGAAAACAAATAGAAAAGAAGATGAAGCTTGTGGTAAAGAAAATGAAACAAAGGTGAACTAAGAAGATGGTGAAAACAACAATGGGAACATGATAAAAGATTTTGGAAATGATTTTTAAAGCAAAGTAAAAAAGCGAGAAGAAAACTATAAAAGAAAACTCATGGCTACTAACTACTAATTGCTCCACTAACCATGCTAACCTCTTAGTGATGTTGCCTCACATGGATCCTTGGCCATCACTAATCCTTAGCTTCAAGAGACGATACAAAGCATGACTCATAAGATTATTCTTCTACATTCAAACAACACATCAATACCACATTACAAGTTGTAAGCTACTGTTAAATCATCAAAACGGGTTAGAGGTGAGCATGAAATAAAGAAGACATTGTAAGTTAGCAAGTTAGTAGGTTAGATGTGTTGGCCCAAGAGGTTACACTCTCCAATTGTTTTGTGTTTTGATGATGAC
This sequence comes from Agave tequilana, assembly GCA_038442645.1. NCBI lineage: Eukaryota > Viridiplantae > Streptophyta > Magnoliopsida > Asparagales > Asparagaceae > Agave > Agave tequilana. Next base: position 97,502 of record JAVJIF010006898.1, read on the forward strand.
AAACCAAAGTAGAGCTATTTGGTACTAATAAGTTTGTTAAGATAAGTTTCAGGTTTGTACCATGTTTAGAGACCATTCGCTTAGCTATTGCAAGAACTTCTAAGTTCCACCAAGCAAGGAAGGCAAATTGCACATCAAGGAAGGATCATAGAAGAGAAGGAACTAGCAAAGCATTGGATGGCTCAAAGACTTGAAGATAGCTCAAGAAGTCTTCATGTAATTTGTTTTTCAGTTTATAGTATGTTAAAGAATAGTGGATAGGTTTGAAGCTCTATCACACACGTTTTTGCGCACATGCTCATTCCAAAATAATTTCTTATAAATTATACAAAAATATTTTGCATACAAGTTTTTGCCTACAAATACATCTTTGTGTTTAATTCTATTCCCTGTTCAAAAGTATTTTTGTTAAAATCAAAATCCTCTTTGTTTTCTTTCTTAAAATGATTTTTGACCTGATCCGGTCGACCGGGACAGTCGACCGAGTCTGTGTCAGTCTGGTCCGGTCGACCGGACCTGTCGACCGCAGTTCTGGCAGAGGCACGTATCAGTGTGCATGTCTGCCAGTCGACCGGGGCGGTCGACCGAGATATTGTTTTTGCTCACAGGTTTTCTCAGTCGACCGGGTCGGTCGACCGCTAGCCTATAACGGTCAAATTTTTGATCTACCGGTCGACCGGCCCAGTCGACCGATGTATCCGTTGAACAGTAACGGGCAGATTTTAAGTGAGCTGTTTATTTTTGTCTTTTGTGTTTAAAAATTCGTTTAAGGATATATTTTGATCTAATTACCTCCTAAACATCAGTAATTATGTTTTATCCCTAAACCCTAGCCCTCTCCTATAAATAGGGGTGTTTGGGGAGAAATTTGTTACAACAATTTTTGCTAGAAAATTCAAAAGTTTAAGGCTTTCAAAAGAGACTTGTTTCTTGGTTTTTGTGCTGAATTTCTCACTGATTTTCTGAAGGGTTTTCAAATACTCTCTGATTTAATTTTCTTTCTTCACTTACAACAAGAGCTTCATTCCTACTCAATATTCTCTAAGGACCTTTGTAAGGGAAGAGATATTTGAAAGAGAGAGTTTGTGGTCTTTTGACTACCAAGGAAATTACTTGTTCTTGAGATTGTAGGAGTTGGGTACTCCATTGTATTTGAGATCTTTGTGATAGTGGAAGTGGTCGGAATCCTTCTGGGGAAGGCGGGGAGTAGAGCTGGGTGCTCGAACCTCGATAACATATCCTTGTGTTTGCGATTGGTTTACATTCTTGCAATTCTTACTCTACTTTGATTGCACTTATTACTTGCTCATCATATTCATTGTCATACTTACTTGCTTGCATTCATCTTGTGATTCTTGTTTGTAATTGTTGTAGCTTTAAATTTTTATTTGCCCTTTGATTAGCATTGTCACCTATTCACCCCCCTCTAGGTGACTTTTCAAGATGTTAGAAATATTAGAATGTTAGAATCCATCATCATGAGCCATCAATGGCTCCTATAAGAGCAAGACCTTGTAGAGGATATTAGATTCAAGTGGATTATCAAGTAAGTGTTAGATGGTTAGTGGTTAGTAGTTAGAGTACCATGAGAAGAAAAGTTAGCCAAACATCATGTAGAAGATGGAGAAGATTACATTGGAGAAGAAAGGAGGCACCTTTACATAGATTGTCACCATCTATTACATTAATCCCTCTCTATCTCTCTCTGAATCTCTCTGCCCTACTATAAGATCTAAAAGAAAATGAAAATACAAAAGAAAAGAAAGGAAGAACACCTACACTACCCTACACTAAAACATAGAAACCCTAACCTAAAATCAAAAACTCCCTTGTTTTGGCCAATCCCTGCTCTTTTTATAGGCAAAAGTAGGTTCCAGAAGAGGAGACAGGGCCACGCGTCGAAGATCGACGCGTGGCCCCACCAGATTGCCGCGAAAATGCGACATTTGCTGCGTTTTCGCGACAAAATCAGGGAGTTAAATCCTTAGTTTTGGCGAGAAACATCTTCGGGCTTCGAGGACCTTCTTGGTATATTCGGTTTCGGGTATATTCGTCCGGATCATTGTCTGACATGCGCAAAAGTCTAGATTCAATACATCTTTTAGAAGTTCTCTTGCTTGGCTTCCAAGAAATCTGGATTTAATTACTCGAAAATCGGTTTAATTAAGCTCTTATTACTCCTTTGCCCTTAAACTCCTGATTTATCTGCAAGAGAGACCAAAACACGGTTTAGACCGACATTTTATTCATAAATCGGTAGGAAAATGTGATATAATAATGCCGAATTGTAGACTAATCAGCTGTCCAAATATCACCAAGGACAAGTCATCAGACGCAAACCTCACTTCACTGCGAAGGTCGCGTTTTAAATTGAAATGCGGACCTTGTATCTAGAGGAGCATGAAGACTTCAGACGCGGGCATGAGTAAACCCGTGTTCAACGCGGGTCTGAGCACCTCCGCGTCCCACCAACGCGAGTTTGAATAACTTCGCGTTCTAGGTCAAGGCGAGTCTGAGTAACTAGGCGCTCCATTTCAGACGCAGGTCTGAGAAGCCCTGCGTCTTACTTCAAACATGAGTCTGAGCAACTCCGTGTTTTGAGATGCCCACTACAACAAGCAACGCGAGACCCGCGTTTCTATTATAAATACCCCCATTACTGGGTCAATTAACTCCCCATGTAATAGGAGAGTTAATCCCCATTATGGAGGATTTTAGGGAATGACAATACCCCTATGACTCCCTTTAAATAGCCTGAATTGCTATGAATGGAGAGCTACGGGACTTTTTATGGAGAATAGGAGAGAGGACTAGTCAGTGGACTCTAAACACTTCACGTGTTAAAAACAGAGCTCCCTTCTAATTAGTCTTCGAGAGCATTCTGAAGAGAAGTTAGACAGTCGGTCGGTCAACGGAGAACAAAAATCACTTTCTATCGCCACTCAAAGAACCCAGCCATAAACAAAAGGGATAACCGAGTCTTCTTCACTTTTTTGTAGTCGAAATCGTTCCATTGTAATTTTTCAGCCATTCAAAAAAATCTTACACCGACTCAAGAACCTTTTTTTGAGGCAAACACTTAGTGATTTCCTTCTCGCCTAGTTACGAAAATCCTTTAAGGGAGGAAGATCGTTAGGGTGTTAGCACCCTGAAAGAGAGAATCAAGGTTCTCTTAAAGATCTCGGAAGCTGGAGATTCTTCTCTTTAAAAAGCCCTCTTGGTCTTCAATTTCTTGATGAGGAGAACTCCAGTCTCTTCTTGAGAATCTCCCGTCGGCAGTTAGCCTTTAACTTGCCTAGCAATGGGATATATATGTATGCATTATGGGGTGTAATAACCCCTCTAAAAATTAACAGATTGACTTGATTTGGTCAATCTGATTTAGCCTCGCTCCTGGAGCCAAAATAGCTTTGCGGCGAAGCTAATCGTACCTGGAGCGAAGTTAGAGACCCCTGCGCGGAGTCACTTAGCCAGCTGGCTTAGGATTTGTTGCAACAATCTCATGGTTCTCTCCACTAATCAGGAGATTTGCCTTGACTCTCTACAACTGATTAAGGAGTGATTGGTGCAAGGAAAATAACTGCTAAATATGAGATAAAGATCACGTCAATCTTGTGCTGAGATTTAAATGGTCAAAAATGACCATATTAGCTCGCAGCAGAGCTGGCTCAAAGCAGAGCTAAGGAAAGAGCTCCATGTGAAGCTAAGCTCAAGCGGAGCTACTGATCTATCTACAAAGCTTGCAGTGAAGCTCAACAATGAGCTCTCAGTGGAGCTAGACGATAGCTCTCAACTGAGCTATAAAGAGCCTCAGGCGAAGCTAGAAAACATAGCTTGCAGTGAAGCTAGATGTTTAGCTTCTTGGGTTTTCTTCAGACGACAGCAATTAGCTCACTGTCTGCATCACTGGATCAGTGAAATCCAAATCACTATCTTGTCCTGCGACTTATCTTTTGGAAGTGTTGACTGATTTTTCCTGCACACAAAATATGGTATTTTAGTTTTAAAAATAGATGTGCAAGTTTCAGTTCTAATCCGCGGTAGCAGGGCTATGCGGGTCGTGATCCTCAGGGAGGGACTGCGATGGAAGCGTTAAGCAAGTTTCTCTAAAGTTTTTATTTTTATTTGTTAAGTTAGAAAGGAAGTGGTATTTACAATGGGTGGTAGAAAAGAATATGGAGATGAGTTGTATTTAATCTACAAAAAAGAAAAGAAAAGAAAAAGAAAGAAAACTTATCTCTTTAGTCTGCTTGCCGTTTGAACCGTTGCGATGATTTCCCTTTTCTTGGAAGGCGTACAAGCACGGCTTATGGGATCGTCCGCCTTCTTAATCTACTCTACGAAATGAAAAACAAGCTATGAAGACCTGATCATCGCCATGGGCCGTCAAGGTTCCTTCTTCGGCTAGGTATTCTCGAAGCAGTTGGATCTCATGGTGGGTAAGACATTAGAGAAAGAAACAATGTAGAAAAACAATGATAGACAAAGATAGAGACACAATAAAACATAAAAAGAACAAAACAAGCTTTGATTTGATTTAAACAATGGAGGAAAATTTACAACTTACACCGGCTGTCACCATTGGTACAAGAGGATCCCTTCCTCCATGAATGCATCATCTCCTCTCAGCTTTCACAAAAAGAAAATAAAATTTACAGAGGAAAGAAAATCTAACCTAAAACCTAAAAACCCTAGCTTTTGGCCCTTGGCTCTGCCTCTGGACGACGCTGTACGTTGCACTGCAGGGGATATTTATAGGTGCAGAAGGCAGAGGAGTCCTGGATGAACTTGCCCACGAAATCTGGGATTCTGGATCAACTAGATTGCCGCGGTTTTGCCGCGGTTCCGCGGCACTTTTGTGGCTTCTGGCCACGCGCTTTGGCGCGTGGCTTCGTCTGGTCCGTCCATGTGGGCGCCAGCTTCTGGAAGTATGATCCTGGCTCTTCATATTGGGATTTCGATGTAACTTGATAATCAAGTTACCTAGATTTTGAATTCTCCCAATCTCTTTTAAACGAATTTCCTTCTCATCTTTGGCTTTTATGCTCATCCTGCAAGAGTTTAGGGTTGGGTAGAATTCTATCCTTCCCTCAACTTTAATAATTGCAACTTTAGCCCTTGTATATTTGCACTTTGACAATCTGATATTTGCACTTTTACACCTGGGCTTCAAATGTGGGCTTTTGGGCTTCATTAAGCTTTATTTATTATTAAAATAATAATTCGAGGCCTGCACACAATAAATAACAAAATATTAATAATTGTGCAGAATTAAATGAATAAATATGAAAATGTGATGGTAAATATGATGATAAAAATGCATTTTTGACTACCAATCACACCCCCACACTTATCTTTTTGCTCGTCCTCGAGTAAAAACAAAGAAAAAGAAAAAGTTAATCTAACCTAACTCACTTTCGTAGGAATCACGATTGCACTTAGCACGTGCAACAAGCCGTTAAACCTCTAGGTTACCCTAGAGGACGAGTATTGTCTCGTGAGGGTTTTCAGCGGATTACACCCACAAAATCCATAAAAAGGAAAATATTTGAATTATTATTGAAGAGACTAAGTAGTCTATAAGTTTTAGGATCCTCATTTTTATTCATTCTTTAAACTTAGTCTTAATAAAGTTAATTGTTTTCCATTTTAGGTAAGAATTAAAATTGAATTTCTAATATAGTCTTTTTCGTTACCAAAAATCATATGCATCCTTATGTTTTTACTAGGAATTCCTTAACTTGGACTCTCATGCCTCTTTATATATATTTTTTTTCTTTTTTTTTAATATGTATAACGCATCTAATTTTCTTTCGTGTAAGCATCAAGGCTTCTTGAGGCCCTCATACCTAACTAATTGATTATTAGATGTGTTAATACATATATTAATTTCTTAGTCTTCTTAGGCTTTCTAATCCACCAATGTAACGAACTTAAAGTCGATGACTCCCAAACCGGTTGGCTTTAGGGCACCAGGTGAGAAAACACCCCGCGGACTCAAATTCGAGTGAACTAGGCCCCAAAACTAAGGACTTTATTTTATTTACTCACCTTTAGGCATGAATACTTATGCTTCTTGAGGCACATGTATCAGCTTAATTGGTGATTTTTTTTTCTTTTTTTTTCTTTTTTTTATGAGGCACAAGGTCTTTGTCTTAGAATCCTAGATATGCATTTGGTATGCACATTTCATTAAGGTAAAAATCAAGACTAATTATTTATTCAATTTCTCTCCTATACCTAAAATTTAAACAATTTATTTATTTTGACCAAGTTTTTAGAAATCCTAATCATGATTTTCCTAATCCTTAAAACTAACTTAGATTTCTTTCAAAAAATAAGTCAAAATACTTCCTTTTTATAACATTTTTTTTTAATAATTTTTTTTTCAGATTTTTTTTTTTGTTTTTTTTTTTAGAAAATTTTTGTTAGTTTCTACCTATGTTAGTTTGTTAGTAAAGCCCACCCCCACACTTATCTCATGCATTGTCCTCAATGTATGAATGAATGCATATATGCATGAAACAGAACAAGGGAAGGCAGAAAATTACCTTAGGGTGGTGGTTCCGGAGGTGGTCTAATTGGTCCACGAAATGCGGCCCAAACAAGATAACGTGGTAGTTCACGGGACCTACCTTTATTGACCTCTTTTTTATTTACATATTTACAGTCCCCAGAATGAATAGGATCATGGAAGATCCTCTCGTGAAACTTACTCCCTTTACATGACCAATCCTGGAAAATCATCACAGAGTCATGGTCTATACCTATGTCCAACAAAAGAATGTGACTTGGTAGAATGGTTGACTTGGACTCAAGAATGATAGGTTCAGGATCTAATACTGATTCAGGAAAGAAACTCAAATCAAGTAAAGGTTCAGGAGTCAGGCTAGGATCAAAAAGTGGGTCCAAGTCAAGAAATTGAAACTCAAGTCTACAATCATTTTCCCACAATGGAATGTGACTCAATGTTGGTGATTCAAGTTCAGGAATGATAGGTGTGGGAATCAAAACTGACTCTAAAATATTACCCAAGTCGGGTAACAAAACAGGAGTCAATAATGATTCGGGAATTTGAACTTGATCATAGATTTGAGAATCTAGGTCACATATCTCATTAGTTTCAATCTCATAAAAATGGGAACTTGCCAATTTTCCATGGGACTTTCAAAATTGCACAATTGGTCAAGTTCAATATGATCATCAAAAATGGGTGATTCAATTTCATGATCTATGGGTATGGGAATAAATGTTGGCTCAGAAAATTGGTCCAAATTGGGTAAGGATACCGGAGTCAACATAGATTCGAAAATGAAAACTGAATCGCAAAGTTGGGGATCGGGTTCACATTCACAATCTAATTCAATCTCATTGAAATTAAAACTAGCCAACTTGTCCAAGGATTGGGGTTGAGCAAGTTCATATTGATGTGATGAAATTGAATTTTGATCAAGGTCTTCTAGACAGAATGATTCTTGGTTCCTATCAACTTGGTTGGTTCGCTCAAGAATGTTTGAAAGTCTAGAAATTTGATCATTCATTATATCTTGCAACCGATCCACTTTTTCTTCTAACCCATCAAATAGATCAATGGTGGACTGAAACCTTGGTGATGTAGGAAAAGACGTATATGAAGATACTGGTTGAACAGGTGGTTGACCATATGGCTCAGGGGTATTGAATCCCCATTGACTCTGTGAAGAGTAGTGATGATTATTCCAATCTTGTTCATAGTATTGGGACTGGGGCATGTAATGATTCGGATAAGACCAATCTGACACACTAGGTTGGTCAAAGTTATGATATGCCGGGTTGGTAATATCCGAATAAGAGGTTGGTGTGTAACATGGATCCTCATTAAAATTGAAAAAATTGTTGTTATAAGTCATATCACACAATCACAAACAAAAGAAAAAAAACAAACAAAAAAGAAAAATTTCTAACCTAAGTTAGGGTAGGCCTAGACCTAGACGACTCCTAACTGGTTAGATTGTCCACGGGAGGTAGGGTGTAGACTTTGACCACAAGTTAATCAGCCAGGTCGGGGCAAGAGTGGTGGGAGGTTTTCCGTCAAAGACGTTCCTTAATTAAATAACCACCACACTTCGGGCTTTCGGCCCTCAATCCCCTTCCTAGACACTGATTTGGCAGGAGTCAACTTCCAACACCGTTCCCCCTTAGGATAATCTCCTAATTGAGTCCGAGTGTCCCTAGGGCCAACGTCTACTAATTTTTATGTTAGGTTTGGGTTAGTGAGTGCTCGGGATATGATTTTTGGGCTAAGGAAGGGTGATGAAATCCCCACCTTATCTTGTTAATGGGTTATGCCCTTAAGATGAATTAGTGCAAGTGTACAAGATAAATAGATAAGAATCACTCAATGCAGAAAATCAACCAAGAGATGAATCCTATTCTACATGCAATGCGTACGTACCTTGCTTCTCCAGCACTCTTCAACAGTAAATAAAAATTATTGAAAAGACACGTGCCTAATATGCAAACGTCTAATCAAATTTTATTTTTAACAACCAATGATTTACTGTTGAATTATTAGCAATTTACAGGTATATCACAGAACAAAACAGAATAGAGCAGTAAGCAGTAATCTCAAATTTCAGCAATCTGCAAAAAACTGAATTAGTAGTTCACTGCACTTGCCGCGGATCCGCGGCTCTGGCCGCGTTTCCGCGGCAAACTTGCAGGCCCTCGTGCTCTGCCTTCGAGGGCAGAGGCACTGGGTTGCTTTATGTCCTTGCTGCTGCTCTGTTTCTGTTTCCTGTTCTCCAAACCTGCAAACAGAAAAGAATAAAGAATTATTTAAAAATTAAATTTTTGTTTTAGAGATAAACTTACCGTCCCTCCCCGGCAACGGCGCCAATTTGTTGACTGATTTTTCCTGCACACAAAATATGGTATTTTAGTTTTAAAAATAGATGTGCAAGTTTCAGTTCTAATCCGCGGTAGCAGGGCTATGCGGGTCGTGATCCTCAGGGAGGGACTGCGATGGAAGCGTTAAGCAAGTTTCTCTAAAGTTTTTATTTTTATTTGTTAAGTTAGAAAGGAAGTGGTATTTACAATGGGTGGTAGAAAAGAATATGGAGATGAGTTGTATTTAATCTACAAAAAAGAAAAGAAAAGAAAAAGAAAGAAAACTTATCTCTTTAGTCTGCTTGCCGTTTGAACCGTTGCGATGATTTCCCTTTTCTTGGAAGGCGTACAAGCACGGCTTATGGGATCGTCCGCCTTCTTAATCTACTCTACGAAATGAAAAACAAGCTATGAAGACCTGATCATCGCCATGGGCCGTCAAGGTTCCTTCTTCGGCTAGGTATTCTCGAAGCAGTTGGATCTCATGGTGGGCAAGACATTAGAGAAAGAAACAATGTAGAAAAACAATGATAGACAAAGATAGAGACACAATAAAACATAAAAAGAACAAAACAAGCTTTGATTTGATTTAAACAATGGAGGAAAATTTACAACTTACACCGGCTGTCACCATTGGTACAAGAGGATCCCTTCCTCCATGAATGCATCATCTCCTCTCAGCTTTCACAAAAAGAAAATAAAATTTACAGAGGAAAGAAAATCTAACCTAAAACCTAAAAACCCTAGCTTTTGGCCCTTGGCTCTGCCTCTGGACGACGCTGTACGTTGCACTGCAGGGGATATTTATAGGTGCAGAAGGCAGAGGAGTCCTGGATGAACTTGCCCACGAAATCTGGGATTCTGGATCAACTAGATTGCCGCGGTTTTGCCGCGGTTCCGCGGCACTTTTGTGGCTTCTGGCCACGCGCTTTGGCGCGTGGCTTCGTCTGGTCCGTCCATGTGGGCGCCAGCTTCTGGAAGTATGATCCTGGCTCTTCATATTGGGATTTCGATGTAACTTGATAATCAAGTTACCTAGATTTTGAATTCTCCCAATCTCTTTTAAACGAATTTCCTTCTCATCTTTGGCTTTTATGCTCATCCTGCAAGAGTTTAGGGTTGGGTAGAATTCTATCCTTCCCTCAACTTTAATAATTGCAACTTTAGCCCTTGTATATTTGCACTTTGACAATCTGATATTTGCACTTTTACACCTGGGCTTCAAATGTGGGCTTTTGGGCTTCATTAAGCTTTATTTATTATTAAAATAATAATTCGAGGCCTGCACACAATAAATAACAAAATATTAATAATTGTGCAGAATTAAATGAATAAATATGAAAATGTGATGGTAAATATGATGATAAAAATGCATTTTTGACTACCAATCAGGAAGTGTCAAAAAAGTTAGACATCATTCAGACCGGTTGAAATGCTGCCTGGGACTTTGTCTTTTCGGAGTGTCTACAGGGTCCGATCAGCACTGTCAGGTAGTTGCTTCTGCGGTCCTCATTAATGTAGATGGCCTTCTCTCTTAGATGGTGCCCTCTAGTAGGGAAGCACTGAAAATGGCATCCACCTCTCAGTAACTGATGAGGAGGCGGCTCGTCAGACTCCCCTACCGTGGAGTTTCAAGGGTCGGAGTTACTTTCGGAGGAAGGCACAGTTGATAGTGTGATGTCCCATCCCGTCATGAAGTATACAGTAATCGCCCACTCCGAGACCCTTCGGGTTATGTGGGAGTGGCCTTGAGTGCCTCACCTAAGATTCGTCCTGGATAGCACTGAAGATGCAGTCGACATGGATCTTGAACAGAGTGAAGTCGACATCACCTCCGTAGACCTCTAGGGGATTCTGGATGGACTCGATTGGGAGCGCTTCTTTTACCATCCTGCCCCTGATTCTAAGTCTTTTTTGGAGGAGCAGGCAGTCGCTTAGTCTTCTCTTCTTCACTCTTTTGCTTAGGAGGTCGGCTCATGGAACCCCGCATCGTCTTTTCCAATTGTATGTACTTCTAGGCTCAAGGCAGAATATCCTTCATGCGAGTGATGTCATGTTTCACCAGGTGCTTGTAGAAGGAGTGGTCAGTTTGGAGTCTGGCAATGAATTTGTCTGCAGTAACATCATCACTGCAGATATAAAATAGTGTTATATGGCTCTGAAAATAACTAATGTAGCGCTTAAGGGTCTCTACCTACTTCGCCTTAATGGTAAGGAGATAGTTTTTGTTCTTCTTAAACTCCTGTCATGAAGCACTCGATTGGTTGAAGAAGGCATCAATGACCACCTCAATGTTTCATAGAGACCGTGATGGGAGAGACTAGAACCAGTCTAGGGCCAAGAACTGAAGACTGGAAGGAAATACTCGACACAAGAAGAGATCATCGTGAAAGTGGACCGCCATCATGACCTGATAGGCTCGAAGGTGCTGGACGGGATTGGTCACTCTGGGATAACAGTCGAAGCTCAGTGTCACAAATTCTTCGGGAATTGGTGAGACATGATCTCCTCCGAAAGAGTGGAATTGGAGATCTGCAGGATGGAAGATCCTAACCCATCGTGGGACTGCGGCCTATCTTCATCGATCCGCTTTCTGACCATCTCCATCAGATCTTCGATGCGACGAGTCTTTGTGGGTTGTCAGGTTTGCTCCTATCGAATCATTCCTTGCGGTGTGGGGATGCAGATCAGTGACATCTTCAGCTGCCTCTGGTATAGGCGGTATCTGTCGCGGGTGGCTATGAGGAATTAGCATGGGACTTCTCATCCGAGCCCCTTGTCTGGTCTTTCAGAGTACCTCAATTTGAGCGAGAGTTGGTTATAGACGCGCGCAGCGACATCTCACTCTTGGGCAGTCTTCTCCCACGCACGAGTTTCCTCCTCCTCTTGCTTGTCTAGCTACTTCTGTAAGCGGACTGGAACCTAAAGGAGTTGTCCTTCAGCGGACAATCGAGATTTGTGCTCATCGGCTGCCCTCCCTGTTGTGAGCGCTAGGGATGAATGCTCTTCTTCAACTGATTGAAGAACAATGTTGTGGTTCTGGGGAAGGTGATCGGTGTTACCCGTGCCCACAATGGCGATCTTCTTACCTTTGAAGGCAGCAGATATAGCAGCATTCTGCGAGAAGGTTTTCTTTTGAGGGGCCATCACCGTTGGCGAGGCTATTTGAGTAGGAATTTTTAAGCAAGTGTTTGGCAATGAAACTTTGATCATATACTCAAGAAATCTCAATGAAAGCACAATATGGTGGGGATTTTTCACCACAAACAATTGGACGCTCCCGATTGAACCTGCCAAGAAATATAAAAGAAGAAAAAACATCTTTCAGGTCAGGAGCACCAGTGTGGTATCGGCCGAAAACCCACGGGCATGAGAATAAGTATCCTCATAAAGAGAAGGCAAAGAGACTGCTTATGTGTGTGATTTTGGCGTTAATAAGAAGCGAACCCCTTCTCCGTTGGGGAAGAATCAATATTAATATCAAACTGAGTTGTTGATGCACACGTGGTTATTTTGAATCTTAGCAACTACATGATTGGCATGTCGTGATTTTCTCGTAACTGCCCTAATCACGCTACTTGATTGTTAGGATTGTCATGCAGAGATATCTGCCACTATTCATAACATCCCGCATTGAAGTAAGAGCATTGTAATGTTTTGAACATGGGGATGATCTGACAATGTAACTGAATCCGTGAATTAAGGGTACCTTGTCGGTAAGTTGTAACTAGCGTAGAAACAACAGTCCTTGTGGAGGGTTTTCGTTTTGGAGGCTGGGGCCTCCGGACTGCTGAGAGACAATTGATTGGTCGAGGGTTCGGGAGAGTGACTCCGGACTAAATGTGGCATCGCGATGGAACCACAAGAATTTTCTCATCTGTCCGTGTTGGACTCAATGGAAGAACCGTTGATTGCTCGGGGTGCCTTTCGGTAGCTAGACACGTGTCATGATCGTGAGGAAAGATGAAAACTGACCACTACAATTAGATTTGACTACTTACATGTATAAAATTTATAATATACATTCAATGAAAACTAATTACACATAGTAGTTTATTCCTTTTTCCACAACAAGTCAAAAAGATTGCGCTTTCAGCTTGCCCTCTCTGACCAACAAGAGACTTTGAAACTTCCATGTAGAAAACTGTCTGTGGAAGTCCAAATCAAATTAATTGCAGTGGCAAGACCGGTGACTTGAGGAAAATGCCAAGTGTGCTTCCTTATCATCTTCTGTGGCTTGGATAACTTGGAAAAGTCCAAGTCTTCCCAAGCCTTCCCATTGAGTCATCCATTGATTTCTCTGAATCCCATTCTGTTATTCCCATTGTATTTGGTTAATTAAGTTTGGACGATGGCAGCTATAGTTTTTCCATATGGTTTCTAGAGTTTAATAAATATAACCTATGCTAGTTTTTTTTCCCATACAAAGCATGATTTGTGTTAACAGATATTGGTTTGCACCATAGCCCGGAATTGATTTCTGGCAGCCTCAAGAATTATTTGTTACTTCACTAATTTCCATAACAAAGGTCATGTATGTGAGGTTGTTAGTCTTTTCATACATCAGATCACAAAATATTTGAGCTCGTGTCATGTAGACTACTAGAAGGGGTGCAGAAAATTCTACTGATGAACAATTTTATTTATATCAGTCATTAAATTGATTGTGATGTCGCAGATAATTTCCTTCCGTCTTGGTTTTTAAAATTTATACTGTGAAAATAAACCGAGCAGTAAGATACTTTTTTTAGTTGTCGTCGTCCATATTCTTGTCACCCCTGAACACTGTAATTTCTTGTGATTACTTTTCCACATCTTGTCCAGAGTGAACCCTCTATAAGAGGGAGGGCAAGCAGACTGAGACTCCTTACACAACAGTCCAAAATGCCCAGTTCAGACATTGCCCTCAAGAAACCTTGGCTTAATGTTCCTTGTTTCTTTCTGTTCCTCACAGCCTTCTTCGCTTCTTGCATCCCTTCTTATGCCAAAATCTCTTATGATGAACATTGCAGCAACATTGTACCTCAGTCAGTAATTTCCGGCCCTTCCCATGAACCCATCTATGTTTCTATCTCCAGCGGCTACGTCTCTGGTGGAGACCAAATCCTTGGTCCTGACCCTGACACTTCTTCTTCTCCTTCATCTTCTTCTTCCCTAATCAATCACTCCCTGGACAATTCAATTTCTACACCCGCAATGTCTATCAAACCAAAACACCAGGAACATTTCACCTCACTGGCTACCTTCGAGTCGAAGGTGAAAGAACTCCCACGTCTGGAATCTCATCCATTTACAGAAGCGGGCATTGGTCCCATGAGCACCGTTTCATGACTCGTTTCAAGTCTGGGAGTTTTGACATGTCTGGTTTCTGGTCCATGACTGCTGCGAAGCTCTGCATGGTCGGCACTGGTTCTACCTACAAGGCGAAAGGTACTAGCTCTTCCTGGTCGGGAAAAGGTACCAATCTGAAGCCCTCTGCTGTATTTACTCTCAATTTCCCCAACAGTTCAAACATTTATACCTGTATTGTTAGTGGGACAGTTGAGAGTGTAGATGCTCCTGATAGCCTGAATCACTTTGACACAATCTCTGTTTTAGGCTATGCACCGATAAATTATAACTATACCCGGATCCCTCAGGTTAGACACATTTGTTCACATGCCAAGGTCCCTATAGAGTCGCTTGGCTTTGAGACTAGTGCCTTCATCAAACATTTTCAAAGGTTATTGCCCGGGAATTTTCGATTGGAGTATAGTAGTAATTGCGCTCCTTTGAACTGTAATCCATTTCCACATAAGAAGAAGAGTCTTGACATTTTTCCAAGTTTCATGACTTTGGATTCGATTTACAGTGCAGAAGAAGGGAATGTGCATATGCTCATAGGTTTTACCAATAGCAGTAGTTACGTTCATCACATGTCTTTGATTCCGGAAATGTCACTAGTTGGTGAGGGGTATTGGGATTCAGAGAAAAAGTTCCTTGGTGTGTTGGCTTGTCCAGTGATGAAGACAAAGGATCCATTGAAAGACTCCTTTGTTGGTGAGTGCACAATTGGAATCAGCTTCTGGTTTCCTGCTGTTCTCACAATTAGGGATTCTAGTAACGTTATGGGACGTATCTGGAGTGTCAAAGGGAAGAGCCATCCCGAATATTTCAGTCCAATTTCATTTCAAAGTTTTGGGGACAAAATCGGTATCCTCCCCGGTGTGAAGTATGAGTATACTAAAGTTGATTCTTTGAGGGAGACATGTGAACAAAGCACAACTTTTAACAACTTGGGGAGTGAAAGATATCCTGATGAGAACTCCATTGGAGACTTGAAATTTGATCTTACAGTAAGGAGTGCTAATGGAAATACAACATCCGGTTATGCGACTCCTCTGTCTTTTGGAGATAACTTTTTTGGCAATTCACTCTCTGGGATTTCTTCTGATGTTTCTTTCTCAAAAATGGACAGTAACATTAGCCAAACCCTTTGGAATGTCAGCTATATGATCAGTTATAGTTTCTCCAGCTCATCTTTGAATATGGATGAAGTTACAGATATCTCAGCTGAAGGGGTTTATAATTCTGCAACAGGAACTTTTTGCATGATGGGCTGTAGGGATCTCAGTTCTTCAGAAATCTCTGACAAGAGAAAAGCTGAAGGTTCTGCAGACTGTGAAATTCAAATAAACATTCAGTTATCTCCTCTAAATCAACACAATGGAGAACATCTTCATGAGAGTGTTAGCAGCACTAGACATCTTAATGGGACTATTAGAAGCACAAGAAAGAGCTCAGATCCTCTCTACTTTGACTTGTTAGAGATATCATCTTATGCTATGTACACTGAAGAAGCTCGAGATACAATCAGGAGAATGGATATGGAAGCAATTATGGTTGTGGTGTCTCTCACACTTTCCTGTATTTTCATTGTCTTGCAGATCTTTTACGTCAGGAAACACAGCGATGTGCTCCCATCAATGTCCATCACAATGCTTGTTGTTCTGACTCTATGTCATATGATCCCGCTACTGCTGAGCTTCGAGTCCTTATTTCTAATGAATGGACGAAAAAAAAGTGTTATGTTGTGGAGTGGGGGATGGATCGAGGTGAAAGAGTTCGTAATGAGGGTTATGACCATGTTAAATTTCTTGTTCTTCTTCCGTCTTCTTCAACTGGCTTGGACCGCGAGATGTTCAAAAGAGGACCGAAGGGCCTATGGGTTTCTGAGATGAAAGCTCTCTTGTTTTGCCTGCCTCTGTATTTTGTTGGCGGACTAATTGCTTGGTTTGCTCACAGGAGATCTCATAAAACTCAAGGGGAGATGCTGGACTATTTCTCCGCGGGCAGTCAGTCTGTATTGAAGGATATGATATCTTATGTTGGTTTGGTATTTGACGGTTTTCTTCTTCCTCAGATTGTTGTAAATGTGATTTGGAACTCGAAAGATAAGACGCTCGCCCCTCTCTTTTATATGGGAACTACAGCCGTTCGTGCACTGCCTCATCTCTATGATGCTTATAGAGCTCGTAACTATGTGCCATACTTCAATTTCTCGTACATTTATGCTGCCCCGGATGGAGACTACTATTCAACAGCATGGGATATCATTATTCCTTTGGTCGGGGTGATCTTTGCAGTTCTCATTTACTTCCAGCAGCAGTTTGGTGGTAGTTGTGTCCTTCCGAAGAGATTCAGAAAGCCTGATGGTTATGAAGCAGTTCCTTCAATTAGTCTTGAGTCTTTTTAATGTGGAATATCGAGAAATTATACCAGTTTATAAATAAGGTACGATACATTGTTATTTCTAATTGCCACAAATTAGCATCGGCCATTGTCATATAGAATGTTTTGAGTTATTTACCTGTGCTATTAGTGCTTTTTTTTTTATATATATATGCTATAGTTGTGAACTTATATTATGGTACTGCATTCTAAGGCAAGTCGATACAATTGTTATGTTCATTCTATTGTTTTCATTACTTCATCTTTGTCAGTTTATCTTCTTCCACAGTATTTATGTATAACAAATGTGTGCTTTCAATCTTGTGACAGTGAGTATGATTGTTCTTCTTCTTGGATGCAATCTGGTCGAGAGACAGATTCCTTGTTGCAGTTCGCGAAAAGCTTTTTCCTTAATTTGGAACTTCTTCCTTCAGCAGTACTGTTTATTCATAACTTTCTCATTGTACACAAAGTTTGTCTAGCTACTGGGAACTTCATGTATAAATGTTATCAACCTATGAATGTGATGACCTTAATTCTCCGTCAGATCCTTTTTTCTCAATATAACATGCTCGCTGGAATTTATATTTTCTGGACTATAGGCAGACTTGGAGATGAAGTCTAGGATTTCCTATAGGTACTCTCGAGGGATTATTTCCTATAGGCATCGAACCTTGCCTATGTACTCAGCTGACAATATAAGAAGAACATCGGCAAAAGCCACTTGTGTCGTTACCCTGTGTTTTTCCCTCTGTGTTTTTCCCTTAATATTTGCATCATCATATTTAAGTCATATGGATCGAACTAATATTTGAGGCTAAGTGCTAACAGTTCTACATGTTTCATAGTTTTAGAACTGATTTAGAGATTGCGAAAACTGCAATCTTTCTGTAAGTAACGGACTTATACTGAAAAAGCACGGGAAAATATCGGTAGTTTGAGCGCAAAAGAAATTCTCTAAGTCGGATAGCTGTACTTGGATACAAAAATATTTCCCTTAACTCTTACATCACATGGAGGCTTTTGCCACTTGGAAAACATCAGAATACTAGTTTTCTGACAAATTTAAGTCACAATCTAACTTGAAATTGTTTCAACAAATTTTGGTTGTGTATTTAAGCGGATATGATTGAACTGGTTATGCTAAAATGAGGTAAGGTTAGGTAATGGCTGAGCTAGTTGTGCTGAGGTGATGGAGCTGAGCTAGTTCAGCTGCGCTGAGGTGTATGGCCCAGGTGGAGGCTGAGGTGATGAGCTGAAGTGTATGGTCGAGATGGAAGTGGCCGAGGTGGAGCTCCCAAATGTTGTCTTGTATGAGACCAACCTGCACTAGAAAATCATAGTCAGAAAAGGTCGGGATGATGCCCAACCTAAATCCCCCGATGCCTAAGTTAGTAACCATCTCAAGTATACAAAGAAAATTGTCGAGAAGAGAGAGGGGAGAGGGGGAAGCCCCCCAGGTTTAGGGGAACATACCTCTATATAGAGAAGTTCAAGGGCACTTCAGTCTAGAGAATTTTTTTTTTTTTTTGGGAAGGGGTTTTTTTTTTTTTGGGAAGGGGGTGGGGGGGGGGCGGGGTTGGACCAGCTACAAAGTTGTCTTATAAACTTCACAGTGCGGTACAACCAGCAGTAATGAGATAAAATGATAGTATACAATGAACCAAATGTGGGTTGAACTATGGGCTTATATTTATTTTCCCCATTTATAAGTTTTTTGAGCTTGAACTTGAGCCAAATATCACAAATGTGAGTTGGGCTAGATTTACTGAATATGTTTTAAATGAACAATATTATTATTCTAATGTCTTATTTTGAGGGAACTCATTTCCATTGTTTAGGAATATTGTATTCTTCTTATATTGGACTCCTTATGAAAATTATATATTTCTTTAATTAAAACTTATCAAACAAAATGTTATAATTTTATTTTCCACAACAAGTCAAGGGTGCGCTGTCAGCTGGACTTTCACTGAAAAACCGTGTGCCACGACTTTGAAACTTACATGTAGAAAGCTGATCTTCAACATGTCTTCAATTATTATATGTGGAAATCAAGATGAATTAAATAATAGCAAGACCGATGACCTGAGGAAAATTCTAAGGGTTTGGATAATAATTTGGGAAGACTTGGAATTTGGGAAGACTCCAAGTCTTCCCATGGAGGCTTCCATTAATTCTTTGAGTTCCAGTTTTCTTAGCATTCAAATGTTAGAAGAAATTATATACTAATTGATAAAATAGCCTTCGGTTGGGTGATTTACCCCCCACCCACTTCACAACTCAGGTATCGAACGTCAAAATTGCGTAGAGTGACTATTGAACACTTGTTGTTGAGTCGGCGATAGTCTGGTTTTGCAGGTCGCTTCTCAGGCGGGTCACATCCACTCAGGCCCGCCCTGCGAGGCCAGAGTGAGCGCTGTTGGATCTTTAATTAAATAAAAAGATTCGATTTATAATAATCATCCTTAAAATAAACAAGATCAAAATCATAACTTTATCTTTAACATAAATCAAACCCTAAAATATAAATCTAGTATCCATGAAGATTCAAAGATATGAAAAAATTAAAATAATAAGAGTGGAAGCGCACCTTGGTCTATGATTGTATTTCTTGAATTGTTAGGATGGAAAAGGCCTTCCAAAAGATCTGCATTTCTCTGAGTTTTCTTTCTCCACTTGAAGGGATCTCAAAGAAAAGAAGAAGATACGTTCTTTTGGGGACCATGATCCCTTAAATAATAACTAATTCTATCAATGATATCCTTTTCCAATTTGCCCCTTCATCAAATTAGAAATTACATACTTATCTCTACACATTAAATCCATGACAATTTAATACCTATTAGTTCAGATCACAATTAATTTGGACTATACTTTAAGATAGTCATACACATTAAATTCACATATGTTAGCCCACACATGTTGAATTATTTTTAACAATCTCCCCAGTTGGGTCACATATGTTACCTTATAAATGTGTACACCTTATGAGCTCATAATATTGCATCATATAATCAGGTATTCTTAATAATCTCGTCCATTGACTATACTGATATAGCACTAAAGGAATTTTTGTTATATTTAGCGTAACTATACCCACCAATAATCACATATACCAATACAACCAAACGACATAGATCAATCATGGATGTATAGCATGGAAATAATATGTAATGTGATCTGAACATATCTATTTTCAACTGATCCTCCTTTAAACTTTATTGAGATCAAACTTTAACATAATAAAATAGAGTGTATAAAATAAATAATTTATTTCTGCAGAAAATGTCCAAATGCACAAAATGTGTTCAAAATACAAAATAGAGTAATGAAACATATATACAAACTCCCACTAAATCATGATATCCTTAAATGATATAACACCCATATAAGTAGTGTGCTCATTAAAGACCTTCGGTGTTAAATCTTTTAGTAAGCGGATTCGCAATCATGGAGTTTGTCCCAATGTGCTCTATGAAAATCTATCCACTCTGTACCCTTTCCTTCATAACTAGGAACTTTATTTCAATGTGTCTTGACCTAGACAAGTTCCTATTGTTGTTGGAATATAGAACTGTTGATTTATTGTCACGGTATAACTTTAATGGTCTTTTAATACCACTCAGAATGCACAACCCAGTGATAAAATTTTGCAGCCATAATTCATGGTTGGATGCCTCATAACATGCTACAAATTTTGCTGCCATGGTGGAGAAAGTTGTAAGTGTTTTCTTATCATTCTTCCAGGAAATAGCTCCTCTAGCTAACAAGTAAATATAACCCGATGTGAATCTCCTACTTTCTTGACATCCAGCAAAGTCATAATCTGAATACCCAATGATCTCAATCTTATCAGACCTCTTGTATGTGAGCATGTAATCTTTAGTTCTCTGTAAATATTTGAAGATTCTTTTGGCTGCTCTCCAGTGGTCCATCCTAGAGTTACTTAAATATCTGCCTAGCGTTCAAATAATGAATGCTATGTCTGGATTTGTGCTAAACTGAGCATACATTATACTCCCTACAGCTGAAGTATAGGAAATCTTCTGCATTTTTTTTAACTTCAAGGTCATTCTAAGGGCATTGACTTAGACTGAATTTATCACCTTTTGCGACTGGGGATCTCCTAGTTTACAATCTTGCTTATCATATCTTTCAAGCACCTTTTCTATATAGGTTTTTTGTGACGATCCAAGAATACCCCGAAGGCGATCTCAAAATATCTGGATTCCTAAGACAAAAGACATCTCACCAAGATCTTTCATCTCAAATTTCTTCAATAGAAATCTCTTGATTTCGTGCAAAACTTTCTTATCATTGGTAGCAAGGAGTATGTCATCAGCATACGAAATTAGGAATATATGTTTATTCCCACTGAACTTGTGATACATACAATCTTCAATAGCATTTATCTCGAAATAAAATGAGATAACTACTTATGAAACTTGTAGTACCATTGACAGGAAGCTTGTTTGAGTCCATAGATGAATTTTTTTAATTTACAAACCATATTTTTTGGGTCTCCAGACACAAAGTTTTCTAGCTGCACCATCTATATAGTTTCATCAATGTCACCATTGAGAAAGGCTATCTTAACATCCATCTGATGTAATTCATGGTCAAAATATGCAACAATAACCATAATTGTCTTAAAAGAGTCTTTCGATGAAACTAGAGAGAAAGTCTCTGTGAAATCATTGCCTTCCCTTTGCGTAAAGCCTTTAGCTACAAGACGAGTCTTATATCTCTCCACATTAACTTCTAAATTTCATTTGGTTTTAAATATCCATTTGCAGCTAATAGGCTTCTTACCTTCAGGTAATGGGACAAGATCCCAAACTTGATTGTCTTGCATAGACTTATACTCTTCATTCATGGCATCTATCCATTTTTGAGAGTTAGAATCCTGCATGGCTTAATGGAAGTTGATTGGATCACATTTCACCAATCCATCAGTGTTCTCTGTTCTTGAAGGAATACTATATAGTCATCTGGAATAGCATTTCTCCTCTCTCTTGTGGATCACCTTAGTGGCATCTGTTCTTGAGGTTGTTGAGTTTGTTCTTCAGGAACAATTACCTCAGCTTGAATGGGGAGTTGATCAACATTGTCTTGTTGAGATTTCATATCTGCTTCTCGAACAATGACAGGTATAGAAGCCTGTACACTGTCAAAAGCAATAGTAGGGATCGAAATCGATTCCTCCTCAAGGACAATGTCTCTAACTTTATTTCTCCCCCAAACTCAACATCCTCAAAAAATGTTGCAATTCCCGTTTCAAAAATTGACCAAATAGTGGGATTACAAAACTTGTAGCCCCTAAATCGCTCAGCGTAACCAATGAAGTAGTTGCTCACTGTTTTGGAGTCCAATTTCTTTTCTTTTGGCCTATAAGGCCTAGCCTCAGATGGACATCCCCAAGTGTGAAAGTGTTTTAGACTAGACTTTCGACCTGTCTAAAGCTCATAAGGTGTTTTGGCAGCTGCTTTAGTTGGTACTCTGTTCAGGATATAAAATGTTGTCTTTATTATTTCTCACTAGAGTGATTCGGGTAAGGTAGAATGACTAATCATACTCCTTACCATATCTTTAAGAGTTCTGTTTCGTCTTTCAGCCACACCATTCATGCTAGGTGAGCCAGACATGGTATACTGTGAGACGATTCCATATTCCTCTAGGAAGTCAGCAAATGGCCCGGGACATTGTTCTCCTAAACTGTCATATCTGCCGTAGTACTCACCACCATGGTCAGATCTGACACACTTAATTTTTTTGTTGAGTTTCAACTTCAGCTCT
Source organism: Agave tequilana (assembly GCA_038442645.1). Lineage (NCBI taxonomy): Eukaryota > Viridiplantae > Streptophyta > Magnoliopsida > Asparagales > Asparagaceae > Agave > Agave tequilana. The sequence continues at coordinate 119,879 of JAVJIF010006898.1, forward strand.
GAAAACTTTGAACATGTTAGGGACTCTGATTTCTCATGAATGAGATATGGTACCTATAGCGTGAGTAATCGTCTATGAATGATACAAAGTACCGTTGACCATTTCAAGAAGCCGCAGGGAATGGTCCACAGATATCCGTATGTATCAATTCTAAGACGCCTAAAGATCTGTTGGCACCTAATCTCTTATGTTTGGTCTATTTTCCCTTGATACACTCAACACAGACATTTAAGTCTGAAAAATCAAGGGAATCCAAAATACCTTCTGACACAAGTTATTCTATTCTAGATATGGATATATGACCCAAATGCTTGTGCCATAATCTTACTGAATTTTCGTTATTTAGCTTACATTTTGTACCACGTGAATCCACATGCAAGATTTCATTATATGATGCAATCATGTCAAGTAAATAAAGGTTATCATAAATACTCAAAGAACCAATATCAATAATATTTGAATTTAATGAACGACTAAACTGATTATTTTCAAAAGAACAATGATAACCAATTTTGTCCAATAAAAAAACAGAAACCAAATTCCGTCTAAATGATAGTACAAAGAAAGTATCTTTCAAGTCCAAATAAAGACCAGTTCCTAACAACAACCTAAAATGCCCTATTGCCTCAACTTCTACCGACTTTCCATCGCCCACAAAGATGTATCATTCACCTGAAAATACACCTAGAAGGGTGGTGAATAGGTGTACTAGCTAATCTAATGCAAATGATGCGGAATTAAAAACTACTTATGCAAATTAAAGTTATTAAGCTAACACACATGGTATAACACAAGAGTGTAGCCGAATTTCCGGTGAAGTCACCCCCACACATGTCTTTTGCTCGTCCTCGAGCAAAACAACAAAACTAAACAAAGATTATTAGACCACTTTCGCAGGTTGCACGATTGCACTGAGCATGTGCAACAAGCCGTTAAATATCTAGGTTTCCCCTAGAGGACAAGTTTTGTCTCGTGAGGGTTTTCAGTGAATTACGCCCACAAAATCCATAAAGAAAGAGAAACAAAGTATTAGTATTTTGAAAACACATTTTGAAAGAGAAAAAATTTGAAGTATTATTCTAAGAATTAAGTAATCTATAAGTTATAGGAAAACTGAACTTTCATTCCTAAACTTAGCCTTTATTCAAAAACTTGTTATTAATCAAGGCAAGGAGTCAAACTGTATTTTTCATCTAGTCTATTATTTTACCCTAAGTTATATGCATCTTTGTGACCGTGAAATTTTGACTCAGGATTCTTTAACTCTAACTCTTATGCCTTATTTTCTTTTCTTTTGTTATTTTTTTATTTTTGTTGATATTATTCCTTAGTTCTATTAGGCTTTCTAATCTGCCCATGTAACGAGCCTTTAATCGATGACTCCCAAACCAAACGGTCTTAGGGCATCAGGTGAAAAAACACCCCAAGGACTTAAGAACTCGAGCAAACAAGGCCACAAAACTAAAAATTTTGTTATATGAACCACTTTTAGGCGTGAATACTTATTCTTTATGAGGCACAAATACCCTGCTTAATCAGAGGATTTATATATATATATATTTCTTTTTCTTTTTTTCCTTTTTTTTTTAAATAAGGCATAAGAATCTTTGTTTTTGAACCCTAAGTGCATAAGTCATAAAGCATGCATATATCATCAAGGTAAAAATCAAGACTAAATTACTTTTTCAAATTTCCTTCCTAATTTTGGAATCAAACAAATAATCTTATTTTGACCAAATATAAGAAATCCTAATTATGATTCTCCTATTCCTTAAAATTGACTTAATTTCTTACAAAGTATATGTCAAAATATTGTTTCTATTTTCAAAAAGTTTTTAAAAGTAAAGAAAATGTTAAAAGAAAATTTCTTCTTTTTTTTATTATAAAAGGAAAACCTAGGTTATGTTAGAACCCTCCCCCACACCTATCTCATGCATTGTCCTTAATGTATGAATTAATATATAGATGCATGAAAAAGAAGAAAGGGAAGAAAAATATTACCTTAAGGTGGTGGTTCCGATAGTGGTCTGATTGGTCCACAAAATGCGCCCTTATCTAATTTGCGTGGAGTTTGGAGGAACCCTCTAGAAACCTCTCTAATATAACCTACTAAAATGATGTATATATGAATAGTTTTTATTAAGAATTTTACCCCATCTAATTTTTAAATTTTCAAACTAATTTCAGAGTCATTATTATCAACATCTCTGTCCCAAAATGAAGTATGAAAAGATGGAATGATTGATCTGGAATCAGGAAGGGCATGAACTACAATCGACTCAGGAAAATGACTGAGTCAAGTAAAGGTTCAGGAGTCAAAATTTGTTCAGAAAGTAGGTCCAAATTAAGAAGTTAAAACTCAAGTCCGCATTCATTTCCCACAATGGAATGTGACTTTCTAAGATTGGTGATTCAAGTTCAAGAATGACAGGTATGGGAATCAAAACTGACTCTAAAATATTGCTCAAATCAGGTAGCAACAACAGGAGTCAATATTGACTCAGAAATTTGAACTGGATCACAAATTTGAGACTCAAGGTCACATTCCTCATTGAGTTCAATTTCGTAAAAATGAGAACTTGCCAATTTGTCAATAGGACTTTCAAAAGTATGAAATTGGTCAAGTTCAATATGATGATCAAAAAAGATTGGTGATTCAATTTCCCAATGGGCAGGCACAGGATCCAATGTGGATTAGAGAAGGATTGAAATCAGGTGAAGACACCAGAGTCATTATTGAATCAGGAAGTAGAATTGAATTACCAAGTTGAGGTTCAGAATCATATTCATTCTCAAGTTCAATTTCAGGAAAGAGATAACTTGCAAAAATGTCAATGTGGTATTCAAAATTTGGAGTTTGGAAAGTTCAAATGGATGTGCTGAAATAGAATCTTGTTTTCAAAAACAACATGATTCTTTGGCTCTAAAAGAATGGTTAACGACATCAGGAATGGTCAAAGGGTGAGAATGGAGAGTTTTGACCATTATATCTATGTCACGATTATGAGTGATTTGAGCCTGAGTCATGGCTTCAAGCAGCTTTTCATAGTCGATTGGTTCATGATTTTGTTGCGATTGGACTTGAAAAGATGAAGTTTTATTTTGGAATTTGTGGTGAAATCGTGAGTCCATCATATTTTGTGATTGTTGCTCGGACTCACGCATACTCATTTTCAAGATTGATGGTTTTCTATTTTGAACTGGTGGAACTGAGTATGAATCTTGAAAATGTTGTGGAATTAGGGAGGCCTGCAATTTTGGCCTCCTGCATGGCTTCTATACTCTTTTCTAACTCGGATTTTTCTTCAATGGGTTGGTCTAGAAAAGAAGTATTGGAAGCAAAATCAGGGAATGAATATTGTGAAAATTGTGGACAAGGTGGATAAGGAGGACAAGTTGGTTGAAAATTGGACTCGGGGGAGGTGAATCCCCATTGACTCTGTGAAAAGTTGAAATTATTTTAAAAATTATAGTCATAAGATTGGGGGCATGGGTTGTATTAATTCGAATAAGACCAATCTGATACATTAGGCTGGTTAAAGTTATGATATATCAGGTTGGTAATATCCGAAAAAGAGGTCGGGTGTAACATGGATTACCATTAAAATTGAAAAAATTATTGTTATAAGCCATATCACACAAGAAATGTCAAACACAAACAAAGAAAAATAAGCAAAAAAATAAAAGAAAAAAAATCTAACCTAAATTAGGGTAGACCTTAGACCTAGATGACTCCTAACTGGTTAGACTGTCCACGGGGGGTATATTGCCGAATCTGACCACAAATAATCGGCCAGGTAGGGCCAAGATTGGTGGGAGGTATCCGTGCTTAAAGCAACAGGCCTAATTATGTCAAACCACCAGCCTTCGGATTTCGCCCCTCAATCCCCAACCTTAGACACCGCTTTGGCCAAGAGTCAAATTCAAATCAACTTCCCCCTTAGGTCAGTCTCCTATATGAGTCCGAGATGTCCCTAGGGCCAACGTCTACTCAGTTTTAGCTAGGCTTGGGTTAGTGAGTGAGGAGATTGTTTGTGGGCTAAGGGAGGGTAATGACTTCCCCACCTTATCTTGTTTATAGGACAAGCCCTTAAATCAATTTAGTGCAGTGTACAAGTATATAGAAAAAAGTACACTCAAGCAATATTTCATACAAGAATGAACCTTATACTAAATGCTATGCACACATACCTTGGCTCCAGTACTCTTCAACTGTAAATAGAAAATGTAACGAAATAGACACGTGCCTAAATGTAAAGTCTAAACCGTTTTTAGCATTTAACAAACATCATTTTACTATTGAGGTTAAAAAGTATGTACAGTGAGTGAGACAAACAAGAAAATAAATAGCTACAGAATTTTAACTTTGCAATTCAGCCAACCTGCAAAAATACAGGTTAGTAGTTCACTCAGATTGCCACTAGAATGTAGCAAATCTGAGGGCTTCTGGCTCTACTTTCTAGAGCAGAGTCCAGGGCCACTTATATGTCCACTACAGCAAAATTTCTTTGTTGTTAAACTTGTACACCAAGAATAAAGAAGAAAGTTAACCAAAAATGTAAATCTAAAAAGAGAATAACTTTCCGTCCCTCCCCGGCAACGGCGCAAAAATTTGATTGAGGTTTTACCTGCACACAAGAATATAAAATTTTATAACTTAAGAATAAAGAGTGCAAGGTACTCAATACTACCGCTATAGCAAGTGACTATGCGTGTCATGATCCACAAGGAGGGACTAGCGATGAAAGCTTTTTTAGCAAGTTCTCTTTTAAGTTACGTTCAATGGTTAAAGATCTTCTTTTAGTTCTTTAAAAGAAAAGAAAAATAGGTTAAAGTTAAGTTAGGAAGAAAGTGGTAGATTGAGAGGAGAAAATAGAAAATGAATATATACAAAGAAATCGAAAAAAGTGATAAAAGAGTTGGGAGATTGTGGTGTTGGTGATCTAAACTAAAATTAAATGAAAAGAAAGTTAAAACCTATAAAAACTTACTTATCTCCTCGGCGCCTGCTTACCTTTGACTCGTATCGATGATGTACCTTTGTTTGAAGGAGAGCGAAGTATGACAAATAGGATCTTCCCCATTCCCGGTTTACACTATGAAATGAAGGGGCAAGCTACACTACCATAGAAATAGATATCCATCACTATAATCCATCAACGACACTTGCAACGGCAAGGCAACTTTGAGACTATCGGAGTCATTTGGATTCACAAACACAGAAGAGGGAAGCAAACAAAAAAAAGAATAGAAAAGAAAAGAAAACTTCGATTCGATTCAAATAACAATGAAAGAAAAGATTACTTACACCGGTGTCACCCTCAGTGCAAACTTGTTCTCATTCCTCCATGAAAATCTCCTCTTCTCTCAGTTTCATAAAGAAAATAAAAATTACATAAAAGAAAACTAAAAACCTAAGTTACAAACTACAGAATAGCTAATTTTTACTCTTTGCTTGGTCCTCTCTTTCTTGCCTTTGAAATTGCAGGTATTTATAGGAGAAATGCAGAGGTTAGAGGAGTATGAAGATAGGGGAAGCTGGATATTTTTGAATTTGAATCCTCCCCTTATCTCCAAACTTGATTTGATGTGGATATTCAGTTCTGATTTGCAGATTGTTGGCATGTTGATTACTGAATATAACTTATCAAATGACAGAATTAAAAATAGTGATCAACTTAAGAGTTGTAGCCCTTTAAGCCTTCTTTCTGGATCATTTTGAATCATTAGATTTGAGTTTCGATAGCGAAGGTTATGATTCAAATACTAAACTGTATCCAGTTAGAATCCGAGTCAAAATTACTTCATCTCATCCGTTGATTTTCTCTTTATCCATTTATCCATTTGGATTTTGAATTTGGACTCTGTATTTGATGTTATCCTTAGTTAATCTTTAGCTAACCAAAATGGATTTATAGAAATCTGAATTTTACCGGTTTTCATTTGGTATTATCTTTCTGATTTGCTCTGATTTTCAGCTAAATATTTGCTCAAATCCTCGATTTGTTCTAACTAAATCTGAAATCATCCTCAGCTAGCCAAATAGATCCAATTAAATCTGATTTTAACTGGTATTTATTTGGTTTAATCCTCTTTCTTTTCATGATTATCTTCTACAAAATAGACATTTAAGACAGAGAATTAGCAGATTTATTACACGATAAATGTAGGAGCGTAATAAAAAGAATGCAAAATATGTGTACGATCAAAGGGCTCTGGATTATCTACTCAGAATTCCTCTAGATTAAAAGTTGAGGTGCCACTATGGCTCTCTTAGTTGAATACAAGTGTGAGCAAACAATCCAAGCATATAACAATTTAGAACAAGTATATCAAGCATATAAAGAGATAAACAATATAATCTTGCAAGATATAAACACAAGTGAGAGTGAGAGAGATGAGCAATCGCAAACACGAGAAAATTGTTTCGAGGTTCGAGCACCCTTGCTCTACGTCCCCGCCTTCAACATTATGAAGGATTTCCACTAGAAACGATCCTGCAAGATCACTCAGTGCTGCAACACCTACAACGATTCACACTAGAACTCTTGGACTCACTAGTCTCTCTCTTGTTCATGCAAGAACAACACACACAAGCACACTAGCTTGCCGAAGTCACACCTCTACACCGAGCTCCCACAAGAACTCGTCACAAACATGAACCCGCAAGTTCGTCTCCTCAAATACACGATGAACACTTGGTGATCTCTACACTGATCACCAAAAATAACTCTCACAACAAATATCCTAGAGGATGAGTTAGTAATGGAAAGCTCAAGTTTGTGTGAGAAAAACTAGATAGAGTTGTGGTGGAAAACTCAAGAAATCTCTTTTGAAAAACACTCTTGAAAACTCTCCTTTTGATATGGAAGTATTAGCCCTAAAACAAGAGGAGAAAAACCCTAAGAGAGGTAGAAAAAACTGGCTTTAAAACTCTCTTCAAATCTTGTGTAAAACAGCCCAAAACAGCCCCCTTATATAGGCTACAAGATACTAGCCGTTGGGGTCAAACTGCAAGTCAGAATGACCTGTCGGTCGACCGGTCAGGCAAGCGGTCAGGCGACCGGGTAACGGTCATATTTTTGACGTTTGGGCATGCTGGACGACCGGGCGGTCAACCGTTCCCTGGGCTTGACCTGTCGGTCGACCGCCCGGTCGACCGAGGTAAGGTCCAGAGATCAAAGCTCTCTGGCCAGTTGACCGACCGGTTGACCGGGGCCAGATCCAGAGAGCAAAGCTCTCTGGACGGTTGATCGGGCGGTCGAGTGGCCCTCAAGCCAAAGGGCTATGCATATTTTGTGTACATCGGTCGACCACGCGGTCGACCGACTTCTGGCTCGGTCGACCGGTCGGTCAACCACCAGAAGGCCAGGTCTGAAATTTTGGGGATTAAAAACTTGGTTTTATAAACTCTTATAAATCCCATAAAATCACTAAAAATCTACAAAAATAAGTAAAATTACCTAGAGAGGGTGAATAGGTGACTAGCTAATCTAATGTTGAATTAATGTGGAATTAAAACTATTTATGCAAACTAAAAACTATTATGCTAAGCACACCAAGTATAACACAAGAGTGTAGCCGAATTCCCGGTGAAGGGCTCTGAACTATCTCCTCAAGATTCCTCTAGATAAGAGTTGAGGTGCCGCTATGACTCTCTTGATTGATACAAGTGTGAGAAAACAATCCCCAAGCATATATTAATTTAAGCACAAGTATATTTCAAGCATATAATGATGAAAGCAATATAAGCATGCAAGATATAAACACAAGTGAGAGATAAAGAGAGCAATCGTAAACACGGGAGATTTGTTTCGAGGTTCGAGCACCCTTACTCTACGTCCCCTCCTTCAACACTATGAAGCCGTTAAACCTCTATGTTACCATAGAGGAGGAGTGTTGTCTCCTGAGGGTTTTCAGCGGATTGCACCCACAAAATTCAAAGAAAAAGAAACGTGTTAGTGATTGTTCACAAAGAAAAAGAAAGAAAGTTTATGATCCATTTTTGTAAAAAAATTAAGTGATCTTCTGGTTTAAGGTTACCCAAACTATTCCTTCTCATTATAAGTCTCCATTTGAAGTTTTGTCTTCAATTAAGGTTAAGTTTCAAAAATAGAGAGAGCGTCGGATTTTGTATCAAGCCTAAAATATGTACATTTATATGTATGAGGAATTGTTCTTAGACTATGATACCTTTAATTATATTTTATTATTATATATTTTTATTTATATATATATATTTATTTATTTACACTTATTTATTTTCCTTTGCTTCATTAAGCTTTTTAATTTACCCATGTAACGAGCCATTTACTGATGACTCTCAAACCAAATGATTTTAGGGCACCAGATGAGGATACATCCCTATGATTCAAGGACTCGAGTAAACAAGACCACGAATGCTAAGGACTCAACTACCTTTAGGCGTGACTGGTCATGCTTCTCAAGGCACAACTAACCAGCTTAATTGGTGATTAAGTGTTTATTTATATTTACAATTTTTATTTCTAAATTTTTTTATTTTATATAAATAAAGGTACTAAGTCTTTGTTAAATCCCACAACATGTAAATGTATATAGTACATAAGGAAAAATTCAAAATCTAATTATCTTTCTATTCTTTCTTTCTTAACCTAAATATCCAACAATTCTTCTTATTCAAACTTAGTACCTTGTTTAGAGCTTTCCTAATTCAGCTTTCCTAATTCCTAAGATCAAGTTAATTTTTCTAAAAATGGATCAAAGAAAATTTCTTTATATATATAAAGAAAATCAAAATCTAAGTTAAAATAAACTTAAAATCCTAAAAAGAATCAAAATCTAAGTTAGTTCTAAAAAAATCAAAAATTAAGTTAGTACTCACCCCCTATACCTATCTCATGCATTGTCCCCAATATATGCAAATAAAACACATGCATGAAATAAGATAGTGAAAGGATATCACCCCCTCCTACGGTTCGGACCAGCCGTGGTGCTTGGACCGGCCGACTGTGACCTTCGCAAACCCTCTTCAATACATTTCAGACGAGTTGTATGCTCCTCCATTTGCTTCCTCAATCTAATACGGCCTTTGAAAATTTTCTTCATGCCTCTCCATATGGAAGACATGAAGGCTCTAGAATTAGTGGGCGGGGGCTACTGCCAAAAAGCAGGCTCATCATCCTCCTCTAATAGTTCCTCAGAAGAGGATTCTGCTTGGGCATCCTCAGGTTAGACACTAAGGGTCCAAACGTCATGTAAACAGTTGTTGTATGTACTAGTTACCCGTTCAGGTGCAACAAATACGCGGTCATATGAATCGAAGACTTCGTCTGTTAGGAAATTCTTACACAAACAAGTCACTAACACGGGACGTGAATATTTGTCACCTCTAGTGCGTGTGGAGTTGGTGATGAGACAATTGAATATGATCATATTAATGCATACTGTATGCTGCTTTGTCATTAAATCATAAATAATCTGCAGCACTGGCCTACTGAAAGAAGTTGTATGGTCTAAGCCGAGGATATTGCATTGGATCCAACGTTCAATGCAATGTATATTCCTGAAGGTTGTACTGGCTTTGAGCCCACGGTCCTGCTCAGTGCAACGAGCACCCATGATGGTCATGTATTCTATCAAAGGAAGGGGCTCGCTATGGCGTGGGTTGCTGGGGACTTGTGTGTAATCCTCTATCATATCAGTAGTGACAATGATGTCCCCCAGTTGATGCACAGTAAACTAATGAGCATCGAGATCTATAGTGGTTTGGTCAATACTAGAGTAGAAGATCTTAACAAGTTCAGGATAATAATAAGCTTCATACTCTGAATTATCATAAACCAATGTGAACCAATTCCACTCCCTAATCCTATCAAGAAACACATGGCCATACCCATTGACATCACTAAGGATCCTAGAAAAATTCTTTTCAGTAAAAATAGTAAGTGCCATGAATTGAAATTTGGAGAAGAAGATAGGAATTTGCAAATCTCCCCGAAATTCGTGAGGGGAAACAAAAATTGAATTACACAGAACAATTCACACAGAAACGCACAGAGTTTGCTGTAGATCTGGGATCTACAAGGAAGGTGACCACACAAAAATTTTACGGCGCAAGAATCTGCAGAATCGCCATGGATCCACAGCTTTGGTAGAGAAAACGCGGCAGAGTTAGGGAGGCAATGGGATTTTTTTTAGTGGCGGCGCACTCGTCTCTCCTCTCCAAATCTGATCTCAAAACTAGGGTAGAGGGACGAGAGTAGGGTTGAAGATGTTTTATAGAGGCCTGAGAAGGGTGCTTTCTCTTTTTTGACCCTAGGTAAAAACGTAAATAATTTATCTAGGGCTTATTTTGAATTTTTATTGGTCAATAATGGGTATATTTATAAGAGGTATATTTATAAGAGAGTTAACCTAGGTGCCATTTATCAATTAAATCCTTTTTTTTTGTTATATTACTTTCTCTTTTTTTGTTTATTTATCACGCTATATTATTTTATTTATATATTAAGGTAAAAGAAAGAAAAAATTGACGGTATTTACAAGAAGGGTCCTAAAAGATTTACAATGAATGTCAGAGAAATTTGAAGGAGGGCCTGTGATTGAAGCTTAAACCTGCACACAAAATACAGAATTTTAGATTTAGAAATAGAGATGTGCAAGTGCTCAATTCTTACCGCTATAGCAAGTGGCTATGCGGGTCGTGATCCACAAGGAGGGTTAGCGATAGAAGCGTTCAAGGTTTTTTTATTGAAATCTTTATTAAGAAAAACGAAGGTTCTTCTTTGTTTAAGAAATGAAAATGAAAAAGAGTTAGGTTAAGTTAGAAAGAAAGCGATAGATGGAGAAGGTGGAGAAAATCATAAAATGACTATGTACAAATGAATTGGAAAGGGATTTGGAAGATGAGGTGTTGGTGATTTAATCTACAGAAATAAAAGAAAAGAAAGAAAAATAATTACTTACCTTCTTTTTACCAAAAAGCTTACCTTGAATCTTTGGCGACGATGTTACCTTGAAGTGGAGGCAATCAACGCATAGCCCATAAGAGTTGAGTATTGTCTCTTCCACATTACATCATCAAGACAACTTCAAGTATGAAATGATACAGAGAGACTCACATCCATCGTCATGAGCTATCGGTGGCACTCGCAAAGGCAAGGCTCTTTCGATGCTTTTAGACTCACTTGGAAGACAATTGTACCAAAAGAAGAGTGAAGTAGAAAAGAAGAAGAAGAAGGAAACTAAAACGAAGTACATACAAAATGAAAATACAGATTCGATTTCATAACGATAAAAGAAAAGAAAGAAACCTTACACCGGTGTCACTCTCAGCACAAGCTTCATTCTTGTTCTTCTATGAAAGTCTGATCTCCTCTGAATTACATAAATGAAAGCTAAAAATTACATGAAAAGAAAAACAAAAACCTACACTAAAAAATAGAAAACTAGTCTAAATCCTATCTCTGCATGATCGTCTTCTTTTTCTCAGCTCAAACCAGTATTTATAAGGAAACCCACAAGGGAGGAATCCCGGGAAGATTGGGGAAGCAAACGCTCCCCCTAACTCCCTAACCAAGCCGCGAAAACGCGGCTTTGGCCGCGTTTTCGCGGCCAGGGTGTGGCCAGGTGGCCACACCCTGTTGGTGGGTCTCCCCGGTTTCACGTTCTGGCTTTATCGTCAGTTGGTTTTCTCGTTTAGGTCCGGGATTGTGACGAAAATGGCCTTTTTCCTTGGCTTCAACCGATCGATTCTGGGAGGATTCTTCTCAACCGGTTTTCAACCTCTCTGATTTTATCCTGATTCACTGAGTTCGAATTAATTCTGATTTAATTCAGAATTTGGTGGGCTTTTGGGCTCATTTCTCTTCACTCTCCTTTAGGAATGGGCCTGCAAATAAATTAAACATTTAATTAGGACAGTGCAAAGTTTATTCTAAAATAAGTATGGAATATGATAATAAATGTGCAACATTAGTGACCAATCACACCCCCATACCTATCTTTTGCTCGTCCTTGAGCAAAACAACTTAACTATACTAAGCATTATTAGACCACTTTCGCAGGTCACGCGAATGCACTGAGCATGCACAACAAGCCGTTAAACCTCTAGGTTTCCCCTAGAGGATGAGTTTTGTCTCGTGAGGGTTTTCAGTGGATTACACCCACAAAATCCATAAAGAAAGAGAAACAAAGAGTTAGTATTTTCGAAAAGCATTTTGAAAGAGAAAAATATTTGAAATATAATTGTAAGATTTAAGTAATCTATAAGTTATAGGAAAGCAGAATTTTTCATTCCTAAACTTAGTCTCTATTCAAAAATTTGTTATCAATCAAGGTAAGGAGTTAAATTGTACTTCTCATCTAGTCTATTACTTTACCCTAAGTCATATGCACCTTGTGACCGCGAAAATTTTGACTAAGGGTTCATTAACTCTAACTCTTATGCCTTATTTATTTATATATATATATATATATTTTTTTTTTTGTGGTATTATTCCTTAATTCTATTAGGCTTTCTAATCTGCCCATGTAACGAGCCTTTAATCGATGACTCCCAAACCAAACGGTCTTAGGGCACCGGGTGAGAAAACACCCTAAGGACTTAAGGACTCGAGCAAACAAGACCACAAAACTAAGGATTTTATTATATGAACCCCTTTTAGGCGTGAATACTTATGCTTTATTAGGCACAAATACCCAGCTTAATCAGAGGATTTTTATATATATATTTTTCTCAAAGTTATCTAATCATCTTTCGCATAAATACTAAGGCTTGCTTAGGCCAAAGTACCTAGCTAATCAATAATTAGATTTGTTCATTTTCATAGATTTTTTTCTTTTTCTTTTTATATATAAGGCATAAGAATCTTTGTTCTTGAACCCTAAGTGTGTAAGTGTATGAAGTGTGCATATTTCATTAAGGTAAAGATCAAGACTAAATTACTTTGACAAATTATCTTCCTAACCCTAAAAATCAAACAAATAATCTTATTTTGATCAAATTTAAGAAATCCTAATTTTGATTTTCCTATTCCTTAAAATTGACTCAATTTCTTACAAAAAATATGTCAAAATATTGTTTTAATTTCAAAAAGTTTTTTAAAAGTAAAGAAAAACTTAAGTTATGTTAGACCCTCCCCCACACCTATCTCATGCATTGTCCTCAATGTAGGATGCATGAAAAAGAAGAAAGGGAAGGAAAATGTTACCTTAAGGTGGTGGTTCCGGTGGTGGTCTGATTGGTCCACGAAATGCGGCCCAATCAACTTTTCGTGGAGTTCGGAGGAACCACCAGAAATTTCTCTAATATAACCCATTAAAATGATGTATCCATGAAGGATTTTTATTAAAAATTTAACCCCATCTAATTTCCAAATTCCATAATTAATTTCGGAGTCAAATTTGTCAACCGCCTTGTCCCAAAATGGAGTGTGAAAAGATAGAATGATTGACTTGGACTCAGGAAGTACATGAGCTAATACCGACTCAGGAAGGTAACTTAAGTCAAGTAAAGGCTCAGGAGTCGAGATTGGTTCAAGAAGTGGGTCCAAGTCAAGAAGTTGAAACTCAAGTCCACATTTATTTTCCAACAATGGAATGTGACTTAATATTGGTGATTCAAGTTCAAGAATGATAGGTGTGGAATCAAAACTGACTCTAAAATATTACTCAATTCGGGTAACAAAACAGGAGTCAATATTGATTTGAAAATTTGAACTGGATCACAGAAATTTGAGAATCTAGGTCACATTTCTCATTGAGTTCAATTTCATAAAAATGAGAACTTGCCAATTTGTCAATGGGATTTTCAAAATTATAAAATTGGTCAAGTTCAACATGATGATCATCAAAGATAGGCGATTCAATTTCATTATGAATTGGCACAGGATCCAATGTTGACTCGGGCAAAAGATTGAAATCAGGTGAAGACACCGGAGTCATAATTGAATCAGGAAGTAGAATTGAATTACTAAGTTGAGGTTCATGATCATATTCATTTTCAAGTTCAATTTCAGGAAAGGAATAACTTGCCAAACTGTCAATATCATTTGCAAACTTTGGAGTTTGGGCAAGTTCAAATGATTGTTCTGAAATGGAACCCTGATTTCCAAAATAACATGACTCTTCGGCTCTAACAGAATGGTTAGCGACATCAGAACTGGTCAAACGGTGAGAACGTAGAGTTTGGACCATCATATCTATGTCACGATTACGAGCGTTTTGAGCCTGAGTCATGGCTTCAAGTATCTTTTCATAGTTAATTGATTCATTGTTTTGTTGAAAAGATGAAGTGTTGTCTTGGAATTGGTGGTGAAATTGTGAGTCCATCAGATTTTGTGATTTTTGGTTAGACTCACGCATACTCATTTCCAAAATTGATGGTCTTCTATTTTGGACTGGTGGAACTGAGTATGAATCTTGGACATATTGTGGACTAGGTGGATAAGGAGGACAAGTTGGTTGAAAATTAGACTCGGGGGAGGTGAATCCCCATTGACTCTGTGAAGAGCTGAAATTATCATGGAAAGTATGGTTATAAGATTGGGGGCATGGGTTATATTGATTCGGATAAGACCAATCCGGCACACTAGGTTGGTTAAAGTTATGATATGTCGGGTTGGTAATATCTGAAAATGAGGTCGGTGTGTAATATGGATTACTATTAAAATTGAAAAAATTGTTATTATAAGCCATATCACACAATAGAATACAAACAAAGAAAAACAAACAAATAAGCAAACAAATAAAAAGAAAAATTTCTAAACTAAGTTAGGGTAGACCTATGACCTAGACGACTCCTAACTGGTTAGACTGTCCACGGGAGGTATAATGCAGACTTTGACCACAAGCTAATCAGCCAGGTCAGGGCAAGATTGGTGGGAGGTTATCCATCAAAGACGTTCCTTAATTAAATAACCACCAATCTTCGGGCTTTCGGCCCTTAATCCCCTTCCTAGACACTGATTTGGCAAGAGTCAAATTCCAACACCTTTCCCCCTTAGGATAATCTCCTAATTGAGTCTGAGATGTCCCTAGGGCCAACGTCTACTCATTTTTAGTTAGGCTCAGGTTAGTGAGTGCTTGGAATCTGATTTTTGGGCCAAGGAAGGGTGATTAAATCCCCACCTTATCTTGTTATGGGGTGGTGCCCTTAAGATCAGTTTGTGCAAGTGTACAAGATATGCAAATAAGATTCACTCAAAGCGATGTAAATCAACCAAGAGATGAGTCCTATTCTAAATGCAATGCGAACGTATCTTGCTCCAGCACTCTTCAACAGTAAAGAAAATGAATTGAAAAGACACGTGCCTAAAATGCAAACGTCTAATCAATTTTTTTAACTTTTGCAACAAATGTTTTACTGTTGATTTATTAGCAGGCTTTTGGTGATGGCATATAAGAAATAAAGTTGCAGAAAATTAGAATTTTGCAAAGCAAGCAGCCCTGCAAAAAAAAACCAGTCAGTAGTGAACTCTTTCTTTCCGCGGAAACGCGGCTAAAGCCAAGCAAACGCGGCAATTCAGAGGGTACTTGGTCTCTGTTTTCTGGAACAGAGGCCTAAGACCACTTATATGTCACTGCAATCTTTCTTTCCTGCTTTTCTTGCCCTATAACCTGCAACAGAGAAGAAAAATTCGTTTTAGTTCTAAAAATTCAATAAAAATCAGATTTCAATAAAAACCATTACCCTCCCCGGCAACGGCGCCAAAAATTTTGATTGAAGCTTAAACCTGCACACAAAATACAGAATTTTAGATTGAGAAATAGAGATGTGCAAGTGCTCAATTCTTACCGCTATAGCAAGTGGCTATGCGGGTCGTGATCCACAAGGAGGGTTAGCGATAGAAGCGTTCAAGGTTTTTTTATTGAAATCTTTATTAAGAAAAACGAAGGTTCTTCTTTGTTTTAAGAAATGAAAATAAAAAAAAGTTAGGTTAAGTTAGAAAGAAAGCGATAGATGGAGAAGGTGGAGAAAATCAGAAAATGACTATGTACAAATGAATTGGAAAAGGATTTGGAAGATGAGGTGTTGGTGATTTAATCTACAGAAATAAAAGAAAAGAAAGAAAAATAATTACTTACCTTCTTTTTACCAAAAAGCTTACCTTGAATCTTTGGCGACGATGTTACCTTGAAGTGGAGGCAATCAACGCATAGCCCATAAGAGTTGAGTATTGTCTCTTCCACATTACATCATCAAGACAACTTCAAGTATGAAATGATACAGAGAGACTCACATCCATCGTCATGAGCTATCGGTGGCACTCGCAAAGGCAAGGCTCTTTCGATGCTTTTAGACTCACTTGGAAGACAATTGTACCAAAAGAAGAGTGAAGTAGAAAAGAAGAAGAAGAAGGAAACTAAAATGAAGTACATACAAAATGAAAATACAGATTCGATTTCATAACGATAAAAGAAAAGAAAGAAACCTTACACCGGTGTCACTCTCAGCACAAGCTTCATTCTTGTTCTTCTATGAAAGTCTGATCTCCTCTGAATTATATAAATGAAAGCTAAAAATTACATGAAAAGAAAAACAAAAACCTACACTAAAAAATGGAAAATTAGTCTAAATCCTATCTCTGCATGATCGTCTTCTTTTTCTCAGCTCAAACCAGTATTTATAAGGAAAAACCACAAGGGGGAATCCCGGGAAGATTGGGGGAGCAAACGCTCCCCCTAACTCCCTAACCAAGCCGCGAAAACACGGCTTTGGCCGCGTTTTCGCGGCCAGGGTGTGGCCAGGTGGCCACACCCTGTTGGTGAGTCTCCCCGGTTTCACGTTCTGGCTTTATCGTCAGTTGGTTTTCTCGTTTAGGTCCGGGATTGTGACGAAATGGCCTTTTTCCTTGGCTTCAACCGATCGATTCTGGGAGGATTCTTCTCAACCGTTTTTCAACCTCTCTGATTTTGCCCTGATTCACTGAGTTCGAATTAATTCTGATTTAATTCAGAATTTGGTGGGCTTTTGGGCTCATTTCTCTTCACTCTCCTTTAGGAATGGGCCTGCAAATAAATTAAACATTTAATTAGGACAATACAAAGTTTATTCTAAAATAAGTATAGAATATGATAATAAATGTGCAACATTAGTGACCAATCAGCCTGGTCTCATGTAGACTGAGTCGTAAAGACCCAGTTTCAAAGTCTCGTGTGACTTAGGCTCATTGGTGTAGCATGGTTTCAATCTTTAACCATTGACTTTAAAAGTGCTATAATTCTTGGGATCCGAGATTTCTACAGCACCATGAGGAAAAACTGTATATACAAGATAGGGTCCTGACCATCTGGTCTTCAGTTTACCAGAAAAGAGGCGGAGCCTGGAATTGTCTAACAGAACGTTTTGTCCGGGGACAAAATTCTTCCGATTTATGGATCGGTCATGGAAGAGTTTGGTTCTGTATTTAGAAATCCGAGCATTATCATAAGCTTCATTTCATATTTCTTCAAGCTCAGAAATCTATAATTTTCTTAAGCCACCGGCTCTTTTCAAGCCGAAATTCAGTTGTTTAATAGCCCACAAAGCACGGTGCTCAAGCTTCTGTTGGCCCAAGGTTACAATCACCCGTTTTAGTGTGTTTTGATGATTACAAAACATATGTAGTTATTTGTACTAATCATGTTTGTTGTTTTAGTGTGTTTCAGGGTTCTAATGATTCTAGGAGCATTCTTCCCTAAAGGAAGGTATTTTGACTCAAGTCACCTCATTTCGGGCTCAAGTATCAAGCTTGCAAGATCATATGGAGAAGCCCACTTGAAGATCTTGTAGTCCTTTAGAACCGATGTAAGATATAGTTTGTTAAAGGTTGAGGTTGTAGAATATTGGCTCTAGGACACACACACACATTTTCAAAATACAAGTTTGTGTTCTTAGTATTTGTTTTTAAGTTTCATGCCTTGATAAATATACATGACTCTAAATCTTACAATATTTATATCATGTATGTTTATTCTTCCAGTATGATACTTAGTCATATATCCATTTAAAATTATTTCACAAAATTTTCTAAGTCCAAAAATGTCTTCCCAGTTTTTCTGTTTCAGGCTGGACCGGCCGACCGCACCGGTCGACCGGATCCTGTGTCAGGACGTGCACGCTTGTGCACGTCTGTCGGACGACCGGCAGAAAACAGATTGCTCTCTGTTTTTTGTCGGTCGGCCGAACGGTCGACCGACCAAAAACTTCTGCTCTTTGTTTTTTGTCGGACGGCTGACCGGCCGACCGACAGCACAAAACTGTGTTTCCTTTTTGAGGCCGGTCGGCCGACCGGTCGACCCGAGCCCAACGGCTATATGCCAGCAGGGATGACGGCCGACCGGTCCGGTCGACCGCCAAGCCTGCAGAGCCCCAACGGCTCTTTCCTCTTTGGTGATTTCCTGAAAAACTGTTTTTAGAACTTTTTGTGTGGCAGATTTTCTTGGTCTTTTGGGGACTTATTTTGGATCATATGAGCTTAATTAAAAAAAGTTTTAATCCCTTCCTCTCCCTATAAATAGAGGAGATAGGTCTCTTGCAAAGACACCAAGAAAAATACCAAGTTTTCAAGTTTGAAAAAGAAAGAAAAGTTTTCAAAGCTCTCTATTCTCTAGTGCATTCTTGGCCTTTGTTTTTCAGTTGTGTTTTCAAGCAAAATTCATTTACAACTGAGTTTGTTTTTCTCACTACACTTCTAGAGCCAAAATTCCCATCCTCATTCTATAAGGAAGTTGTAAAGAGAAAGTTTGTAAGAAGTTTGTGATCCTTTTGGTGATCACTTGGCTACTTGTTCCTTCTTCTTGTTCTTGTTGAGATACCTCTTCGGTAGAGGTTTGTAAGTGGTGGAGTTCGGTACTCCGGTCTTCGGTAGACCTTGTAAAGTCCTCGGTGGATAGTGGAAACCCTTCACGGCGGTGAAGGCGGGGAGTAGAGCGGTGGCTCGAACCTCGAAACAAATACTTGTGTTTGCGATTGCCTTTTTGCTCTTGCTCTCTATTTTGCTTTACTTTCAATTGCTCTTTATTGCTTATTGATTCCTTTACTTGTGATATTTCTTGTGTGCACTTCAACATTGCATATTATACATTCATTGATAATTTGTCGATCAAATCTCATACAACAAGATTGCATTGCGCACCTCTAACTCATATCCAGAGGAATCATGAGGAAGGAGTTCAGAACCCTTCACCGGGTATACGGCTCCTAGTCTTGTTTTGAGAGATCGTTGCATCATTCATCCATACTTGTTTTAAAAAGTTATTAGATTAGCAATTACACCTATTCACCCCCCTCTAGGTATTTTTCAATTGGTATCAGAGCATAGGTCTCTAGGCTCTTGGCTTAACAACCTTAGAGAGATCCTTTATTTGCTAATCACCACATTCATTTCATACTCATTCACTTAGTAAAAATGACCGATGGAATTAAACCCCCCCAAAGTTTGATGGTCTTAACTTTCCCATATGGAAGGTTAAGATGACCGTATTTTTGCAATCTCTAGGAAGCCGAGTTGCAAAGGCCGTGACCAAACCATTTAGTGCACCCACCGGTGATGAGTCCACTTGGTCCGAAATTGAGACTAAGGAATTTGATGCCAATGCTAGAGCTCATTATGCATTACTTCAAGCCCTTAATGATGATGATATCTCTAGAGTTATTCATTGCAAATCCGCATATGAAATTTGGACACGCTTGCTTGTTACTCATGAGGGAACCTCACAAGTGAAGAGGGCTAAAATAGATCTTCTTCGTTCCCAATATGAGAATTTCTCTATGCATGATAATGAAACCATAGATGATATGGTTACAAGATTTACAAAGATCACTAATGGACTTTCTTCTCTAGGTGATGCTATTGACAACGACCAAAGAGTAAGGAAGATCATCCGGGCTCTTCCTCCTTCATGGGAAGTCAAAGCAACTACCTTGAAGGAACTCAATGACAAGGAGGAAATGGAGCTTATAGGTCTTATTGGGAACCTCAAATCCCATGAGATGGAGAGAAAAGCAAGGGAGGAAATGGCTCCCTCCAAGAAGAAAGCTATTGCCTTCAAGAGTCAATCCTCATACTCCGACGAAGACGATGAAGAAGAAGATGACGAAGAGCTCTCACTTCTTGTTAAGAACGTTCGGAGGATGTATAATAAGGCTAAGTTCCAAGGAAGAAGGAGATGGCAAGGAGGTAAAGAAGAAAAGAAGATTATTTGCTTCAATTGCCAAAGACCGGGCCATTTGTGGCGGAATGTCCGGATAAAGTGAAGCCCTCCACCTCCAAGAAGCCTTACAAGAAGAAAGCATTGAAGGCTACATGGGATTCCGAGAGTGAATCCGAGGAGGAAGTTGACACCGCCAACATGTGCTTCATGGCTAATGAAAGCACAAGCAAGGTAACCCCTTCCACTTCTCTTGATGATGATCTTTCCATGGATGAATTAGGAGAAGCATTTGTAGAACTCTCACACAACTATGACTTTTTAAAGAAAAAGTATTTAAAAATGAAAAAGGAAAATGAGTCTCTTAATCACCAAGTTTTTACTCTTACTAAAGAAAAAGATGAATTATTTTCTACTTTAGTTTCCACCCAAAAAGATTTTGATAACTATAAAATTTCTTGCAAAGGTAAGTTTCATCAAGTAAATGAAAATGAGATTTCCATGCTTAAAGAGAAAATTGATTCTTTAGGAGTAGTTTTGAAAAAGTGTGAATTTGATAAGAATAGACTTGAGGCTATGTTTCCTAAGAAACAAGCCTCTAAGAAACAATCTCATGCTATTAATGCTCATGCTCATGTTCATAAATCACAACCTTTACATCATGCCAAACCTCCCAAACATGCTCACACTCCACACACACATCATACATTCATGTATGGGGAAGTATTTTCATGTTCATATTGTGGCCGTAAAGGTCACTTAGTTAAGTTTTGCTATAATAGACTTAATGCTTCACATCATAATGTTTGGGTTCGAAACACTAACTTTCAAGGACCCAAGAAAATTTGGGTACCAAAGTCAATGAATTTGTTAAATGATGTAGGTACTTTCCAAGGCGCAACGACGTAAAGGGTTGTGGTATCTTGATAGTGGTTGCTCAAGGCACATGACTTGGGATATCAACAACTTTGCAACCCTATCAAGATACCATAAAGGTGGCACCGTCACCTTCGGAGATGATGCCAAGGGTAAAATCATCGGTATTGGTAATATTAAACTTGGTACATCCCCTTTAATAGAAAATGTTGTTTTAGTTGATGGACTCAAGCATAATCTCTTGAGTATTAGTCAACTTTGTGATAAAGGTTTTGATGTTGTTTTTGATAACATAGCTTGTAGAGTTTTTGATAGACAATCTAACACATGTATATTTTTCAGTTTTTGTGAAAGCAATATGTACATGATTGACTTGTCTAATATGTCTTGCAATATTACTTGTTTGAAAGCCCTCGATGATGACTCTTAGTTGTGGCATAGAAGATTAGGCCACATTTCTTTTGACCATCTATCTAGGTTAAACAACAAGGAAATGGTGAAGGGTATTTCTTGCTTGAACTTTGAAAAGGACCGCGTTTGCGACGCGTGCCAACTTGGAAAACAAAACAAGTCCTCTTTCAAGTCAATCAAGGATATCATGACATCACGTCCCTTGGAGTTGATCCATATGGATTTGTTTGGTCCTACTAAAACCAAAAGTCTAAGTGGGAATCGTTTTGCATTTGTTTTAGTTGATGATTTCTCGCGTTTTACATGGGTTTTCTTTTTAGAGCACAAAAATCAAGCCTTTTCACATTTTCAAGCCTTTAAGAAAAGAGTTGAAAAGGAAAATGATTCTTCAATTTTAAGAATAAGAAGTGATAGAGGAGGTGAATTCATTAACCTACCCTTTACCATTTTTTGTGAAGAACATGGAATTAAGCATGAACTATCTTGTCCTAGAACTCCACAACAAAATGGAGTAGTTGAACGGAAAAATCGAACATTACAAGAGATGGCTAAGACAATGCTTAGTGAATATGGTCTCCCACATTATTTGTGGGCCGAGGCAGTTAATACATCATGCTATATATCAAATCGTGTTTTCTTATGCAAAAATTCTTCAAAAACTTCTTTAAGATTTATTATTCTAGAAAGCCAAATGTTTCATATTTTAAAATTTTTGAATGCAAATGATTTGTTTTAAATACAAAAGACAATTTGGGAAAATTTGATGCTAGGTCTTATGAAGCAATTTTTGTTGGTTACTCAAATACTAGTAAAGCGTATAGAGTTTTCCACAAGTCATCTTTGACTATTGAGGAATCTATACATGTGAAATTTGAGGAATCTAATGTGTTTGTTAAGAATGTTATAGAAATAGATTCTTTACATGAAGACATGGAGAGAATCACTTTGAAGCATTCACCTACAACAAGCATGCCAAAGGATGATGAAGGAAATGAAGCTAAAGAAAATAAGGCTCAAGGAAATGAAACTCAAAGAGATGAAGTAGAGCCCACTCAACAACTTCCAAAGGATTGGAGATACAATCCACATCATCCCAAGGACCTTGTTATAGGTGAAGTATCTCAAGGGGTAACTACTCGTTCTAAATTTCAAGATTTTTGTGGACACTATGCTTTCATTTCTCATGTTGAACCCAAGAACGTCCTCGAAGCCGAGGCCGACTCATATTGGTTGCTAGCCATGCAAGAGGAACTCAATCAATTTGAGCGCAACCAAGTTTGGCACCTTGTTCCTAGGCCCCACGATAGACCAACAATTGGTACTAAGTGGATCTTTAAGAATAAGTTGGATGAGTCGGGTAACGTCATTAGGAATAAAGCTAGGTTAGTTGCCCAAGGTTACACCCAAATCGAAGGTATCGATTTTGAAGAAATCTTTGCACCCGTTGCACGGCTTGAAGCCATACGGATGACACTTGCATTTGCCTCTTATAAAGATTTTATGTTGTTTCAAATGGATGTTAAAAGTGCTTTCTTGAATGGATTTATTGAGGAGGAGGTGTATGTTGAACAACCCCCCGGGTTTGTTGATCCTACACATCCGGATTTTATTTTTAAACTTGACAAAGCTCTTTATGGTTTAAAACAAGCCCCTAGGGCTTAGTATGAAAGACTTTCTTCATTTCTAATTTCAAATGGTTTTAAGAAAGGTAAAATAGATACTACTTTGTTTACAAAACATGTTGAAAATGATATTCTTATTGTGCAAATTTATGTGGATGATATCATTTTTGGTTCTACTAATGAATCTCTTTGCCAAGCTTTTGAATCATGCATGAAGGATGAATTCGAAATGTCTATGATGGGTGAGCTCAACTATTTCCTTGGTCTCCAAATCAAGCAAAGAAAGGATGGGATCTTCATCAATCAAGCCAAGTACACAAAAGAACTTATCAAGAGGTTCGGGCTTGAAGGAGCTAGAGTGAGTAAAACTCCCATGGCAACAACCACAAAGCTTGACAAGGATGAACAAGGTAAAAGTGTAGACATTAAGCTTTATCGTAGCATGATTGGTAGTTTGTTGTATTTGACGGCTAGTAGGCCGGATATTATGTTTTGTGTTTGTCTTTGTGCTCGTTTTCAATCGTGTCCTAAAGAGTCCCATTTAGTTGCGGTTAAACGCATAATTAGGTACCTT
Source organism: Agave tequilana (assembly GCA_038442645.1). Lineage (NCBI taxonomy): Eukaryota > Viridiplantae > Streptophyta > Magnoliopsida > Asparagales > Asparagaceae > Agave > Agave tequilana. Next base: position 143,477 of record JAVJIF010006898.1, read on the forward strand.
AAGGGCACTATTGAAATGGGTTTGTGGTATCCGAAAACCGGACAATTTTCAATGACGAGTTTTTCGGATGCCGACTATGCGGGTTGTAGGGTAGATAGGAAGAGTTTAAGTGGAACATGTCAATTTCTTGGTAATTGTCTTGTTTCTTGGTCTTCCAAAAAGCAAAATTCGGTAGCCCTTTCAACCGCCGAGGCGGAGTATGTTGCAGCCGGAGCTTGTTGTGCACAAGTTCTTTGGATGAAACATACTCTCCTTGACTAAAATTTGCATTTTGATCATATTAAAATATTTGGTGATAATACTAGTACTATTCATATGACCAAAAATGCAAATCAACATAGTAAAACTAGGCACATTGACATTAGATATCACTTTCTTAGAGATCATTATGAGAAAGGTGATATTGATATTGATTATGTTTCTACCGATTTTCAACTTGCCGATATTTTTACAAAACCTCTAGACTATGCTAGATTTTCTTTTATTTGTGGTGAGTTGAATGTTTGTATTATGGATTCTTGACGAAATTTTTTTTTTTTGTTTAACCCTTTTTGATGTATGACAAAAAGGGGGAGAAAAAGAAGAGTAAGTTTGTTTGATTATAAGTTTGTTTGATATTTTTTAGTTTGTTTTTATGGAGAATAAGTTAGTTTGCTTTTGGTTTTTAACTTGTGTTTTTGTATAGTTTTTATGCTTTATGTATATTACCATTCATTCTTTATACATAGCATAATTTGAGGGGGAGCTTCCAAGCTCTTCTCCTTTTGTTTAAAATAACTTATATGTTTTGTCATCATCAAAAAGGGGGAGATTGTTGGCCCAAGGTTACAATCACCCGTTTTAGTGTGTTTTGATGATTACAAAACATATGTAGTTATTTGTACTAATCATGTTTGTTGTTTTAGTGTGTTTCAGGGTTCTAATGATTCTAGGAGCATTCTTCCCTAAAGGAAGGTGTTTTGACTCAAGTCACCTCATTTCGGGCTCAAGTATCAAGCTTGCAAGATCATATGGAGAAGCCCACTTGAAGATCTTGTAGTCCTTTAGAACCAATGTAAGATATAGTTTGTTAAAGGTTGAGGTTGTAGAATATTGGCTCTAGGACACACACACACATTTTCAAAATACAAGTTTGTGTTCTTAGTATTTGTTTTTAAGTTTCATGCCTTGATAAATATACATGACTCTAAATCTTAAAATATTTATATCATGTATGTTTATTCTTCCAGTATGATACTTAGTCATATATCCATTTAAAATTATTTCACAAATTTTTCTAAGTCCAAAAATGTCTTCCCAGTTTTTCTGTTTCAGGCTGGACCGGCCGACCTCACCGGTCGACCGGATCCTGTGTCAGGACGTGCACGCTTGTGCACGTCTGTCGGACGACCGGCCGGACGACTGGCAGAAAACATATTGCTCTTTGTTTTTTGTCGGTCGGCCGAACGGTCGACCGACCAAAAACTTCTGCTCTCTGTTTTTTGTCGGACGGCTGACCGACCGACCGACAGCACAAAACTGTGTTTCCTTTTTGAGGCCGATCGGCCGACCGGTCGACCCGAGCCTAACGGTTATATGCCAGCAGGGATGACGGCCGACCGGTCCGATCGACCGCCAAGCCTGTAGAGCCCCAACGGCTCTTTCCTCTTTGGTGATTTCCTGAAAAACTATTTTTAGAACTTTTGTGTGTGCAGATTTTCTTGGTCTTTTGGGGACTTATTTTGGATCATATGAGCTTAATTAAAAAGAGTTTTAATCCCTTCCTCTCCCTATAAATAGAGGAGATAGGTCTCTTGCAAAGACACCAAGAAAAATACCAAGTTTTCAAGTTTTGAAAAAGAAAGAAAAGTTTTCAAAGCTCTCTATTCTCTAGTGCATTCTTGGCCTTTGTTTTTCAGTTGTGTTTTCAAGCAAAATTCATTTACAACTGAGTTTGTTTTTCTCACTACACTTCTAGAGCCAAAATTCCCATCCTCATTCTATAAGGAAGTTGTAAAGAGAAAGTTTGTAAGAAGTTTGTGATCCTTTTGGTGATCACTTGGCTACTTGTTCCTTCTTCTTGTTCTTGTTGAGATACCTCTTCGGTAGAGGTTTGTAAGTGGTGGAGTTCAGTACTCCGGTCTTCGGTAGACCTTATAAAGTCCTCGGTGGATAGTGGAAACCCTTCACGGCGGTGAAGGCGGGGAGTAGAGCGGTGGCTCGAACCTCGAAACAAATACTTGTGTTTGCGATTGCCTTTTTGCTCTTGCTCTCTATTTTGCTTTACTTTCAATTGCTCTTTATTGCTTATTGATTCCTTTACTTGTGATATTTCTTGTGTGCACTTCAACATTGCATATTATACATTCATTGATAATTTGTCGATCAAATCTCATACAACAAGATTGCATTACGCACCTCTAACTCATATCCAGAGGAATCACGAGGAAGGAGTTCAGAACCCTTCACCGGGTGCACGGCTCCTAGTCTTGTTTTGAGAGATCATTGCATCATTCATCCATACTTGTTTTAAAAAGTTATTAGATTAGCAATTACACCTATTTACCCCCCCCTCTAGGTGTTTTTCAGCTTCATGGGCAAATGACATGATTTTTCAAATATCACTCGATATGGAGACATTCCTAGGACAGATTTGTAGGCAGTCCGATAAGCCCACAGAGCATCGACAAGTTTGATGGACCAGTCCTTCCGATTCTGTCCTACAGTCTTCTCCAAGATGAGTTTAATTTGTCTATTTGTTACCTCCACTAGTCCATTCATTTGAGGATAGTAGGTCGTGGATAATTTGTGAGAAATGGAGTACTTCTACATTAGGACTTCAAAAGCCCAATTGCAGAAATGACTCCCGTTATCGCTTATTATCGCACAGGGGGCTCCAAGGCATGAAGTGATATTTTCTTTTAAAAACTTGATGACAACTCGGTTATCATTTGTCCTAGTAGGAACAGCTTCAACCCACTTAGAAACATAATCCACGGCTACCAAAATGAATTAGTTGTCGTAGGACATTGGAAAGAGTCCCTGAAATCAATGCCCCAGAAGTCAAAAAATTTTACTTCCAGGATTGGTGTGGGGCATCATGTCCTTGCGTGTGACTCGACCCGTCATTCATAATTTTCATAGAGTTTGTAAAAATTGTAAGAGTCCTTGAAGAGAGTGGGCCAGTCGAAACCACTCTGAAGAACTTTCTCGGCCGTCTTTCGTGGACCAAAATGTCCATCACATGCATACTCATGACAAAATGTCAATACACTGTGATGTTCATCCTCAGGAAGACACCTTCTAATAATCTAGTCAGGGTAATATTTGAATAGATATGATTCATCCCAAAAGAAGAACCGTATCTGTGTTAAAAAGCGGTGCTTGTTCTAATTTGACCAACTCGAAGGTGTTTGCCTGGTTGCAAGGTAATTTGTAATGTCAGGATACCAGGGCTCTTTACACATCACGAAGATATGATCGTGAGAAAATTTTCGTTGATTGGTACCATATCTACTGGTGCATTAGAAATCCTTGAAAGGTGATCAGCCACAACATTTTCGATGCCCTTTTTATCCTTTATTTCTAGATCAAATTCTTGCAAAAGAAGTATCCAACGAATAAGCCTAGCCTTAGCATCCTTCTTTTGCATCAAATATCTGACAGCTGATTGGTCGGTGAAAATCATTGTTTTAGACCCTAGTAGGTACTGGTGGAATTTCTCCAACCCAAACACAACTGCTAGAAAATTTCTTCTCAGTTGTTATGTAATTGAGTTGGGCCTCATTAAGCGTCCTATCTGTTGGCCCAAATGATCATTGCTCTAGTTTTGATGATGATTAACTAATGTAGTTATAGTACTAATGACCTTATATTTATTTAGTCTCAGATATTTGATCAAGATCTTAGTAGGTGTTTGCTTCAACAAAAGATTCGAAGTCAAGTTTTAGAGCTAGCACGTGTTGATTCAAGATCTCGCGCATCAAGATCGCATCAAGTACTCAAGAGGAGTCTAGCTCATTGGATTAAGGTTTGGACCAAGTCAAGAAGGAGAAGAAGATTTTCAAGAGAAGATTTTCAAGAAGACTTGTGTCGGGTTATGTAAGTGTTAAGATTTATTTTTTAGATAAAATATAAAGGATAGATTAGTTGGTGAATTGCTTAAGTTCATATACACACACAAAGTTTATATGTGTTTTAGAAAATACCGTTTTGACTTTTAAGCTTCAAAGTATACATGTGTTTTATCAAAACTATTTTAGAGCTTATTGTCAAAAACATAGATATTTCATCTCATATGTGTAGTGGATCATATCCATACACACTAAGCTTCAAAAGTGTTTAAAATATCTTATTTTTGTATTTGGAGAAGTTTCAGAAAAATCATTTTTTAATTCTGAGATTGTTTTTGAAAAATACGATTTTTATTTAAGGCCAAAATTTCTATATCACAAAAATAGTTCAAAATGTTTGTAATATGTTTTGATTTTTAATCAAACATGTTTGTATATCAAAGTATATTTTTTAACTTATTTTGTAGATTTTTAATGATTTTATGGGATTTTATTGAAGGTAAAAAGAGCAAGTTTTAATCCTTAAAAACATGTGACCTGGCCTTCTGGCGGTCGACCGGACGGTCAACCGAGACAGAAGTCGGTCAACTGGTCCGGTCGACCGATGTGCACAAACGTGCACAACCATTTGGCTGGTGGGCTGGTCGACCGGCCAGAGAGATCAGCTCTCTGGATCCAGCCTCGGTCGACCAGACGGTCGACCGGTAGCACAACGGTCGGACCGACAGCAGCGTCAGCTGTTGATTTGGCCTCCAACGGCCATATTTTGGGAGCCTATAAATTGGGGTTCCCTTGGACTGTTTTTAATAAGATTTCAAGTAGATTTTCAAGCTAGTTTCTCCTACCTTTCTAAGTGTTTATCTCCACTTGTTTTAGAGCTAAAACTTCCATATCAAAAGGAGAGTTTATCAAGAGTGTTTTAAAAGGAGATTTCTTGAGTTTTTCCTCCACTACTCTATCTAGTTTTTCTCACACATACTTGAGCTTTCATTGCTATATCAATCCTATAGGAGAGTTATTATGAGAGTGTTTTAGGTGATCAAAGTGTAGAGATCACCAAAGGGTTTCATCTTATATTTGAGGAGGCGAATTTGCGGGTTCGTGTTGTTTCGAGTTCTTGTGAGAGCTCGGTGTAGAGGTGCGGCCTCGGCAAGCTAGTGTGCTTGCGTGTGTTGTTCTTGCGGGAACAAGAGAGGGACTAGTGAGTCCAAGAAGTTCTTGTGTGAACTCGTTGTAGGTGTTGCGGTACCGAGTGATCCGGTGGGATCGTTTTTAGCGGAAATCCTTCATAGTGTGAAGGCGGGGACGTACAACAAGGGTGCTTTTACCTCGAAACAAATTTTCCGTGTTTGCGATTGCTCTCTCTATCTCTCACTTGTGTTTATATCTTGCATGCTTATATTATTTTTATCTTTAAATGCTTGATATATCTTGTGCTTAACTGTTATATACTTGGGATTGTTTGCTCACACTTGTATTCAACCAGAAGAGCCATAGTGGTACCTCAACATTTATCTAGAGGTATCTTGAGGAGATAGTCCAGAGCCCTTCACCGGGAATTCGGCTACACTCTTTGGTTATACCTTGTGTGTTTAGCTTAATAGTTTTTAGTTTGCCTAAATAGTTTTAATTCCGCATTAATTCATCATTAGATTAGCTAGTCACCTATTCACCCCCCTCTAGGTGAACTTCAATTGGTATCAGAGCTTGGTGCTATTGATTTGGGTCTAACAACTTAGAGTTAAAGATCCTTATTTTTAGCTAATCACAATATTTGTTTATACACACATATGGATTTCATGACACCTGATTGAGATTTTCCTGCACACAAAATATAGAACAATTTTAGATTTAGAATAAAATGTGCAAGTGCTCAATTCGAATCCGTAGTAGCAGTGGCTATGCGGGGTCGTGATCCTCAGGGAGGACTAGCGATAGTGAAAATCACCTAGGGGGGGGTGAATAGGTGATAATGCTAATCAATGCACAATTTAAAATTTATGATGCAACAATCTCACAAAGCAAGTGAATATAGCAATGAAAGTAGAGAGCAAGTAATAAGAGCAATGAAAGTAGAGTTAGAATCAAGTGCAAGTAAACCAAACGCAAACACAAGAATTGTTATCGAGGTTCGAGCACCCAGCTCTACTTCCCCGCCTTCTCCAGAAGGATTCCAACCACTTCCACTATCACAAAAATGTTACAAATCCACCGGAGTACCCAACTCCACAATCTCAAGTACAAGCAATCTCTTAGTAGTCAAAAGACCACAAACTCTCTCTTGTAAAATTCTCTTCCCTTACAAAGGTCCTTAGAGAATAATGAGTAGGAATGAAGCTCTTGTGTGCAAGGAGAAAAGAAAAAGAAATCAGAGAGTTCTTGAAAACACTTCAGAAAATGAGAGAGAATTTCAGCACAAAAACCAAGAAACCAAGTCTTTTTGAATGCCTTAAACTTGTGAAAATTTTGATAATTTTTCTAGTAACCAATCTCTCTCTAAACACCCCTATTTATAGGAGAGGGCTAGGGTTTAGAGATAAAACATATTAAGGCTAATCAGAAAGTATTAGAACCAAAACATGTCACTTAAACACACTTAAGTGAGAAAAGGACAAAAATAAACCAGCTCAGAAAAATAGCCGTTACTGTTCAAACGGCTAGCTCGGTCGACCGGCCCGGTCGACCGCTAGTACAAAAAAATAGCCGTTGCAGGCTACGGTCGACCGCCCGGTCGACCCAAACAAACAGAGAGCAGGGTCTTGCAGTCAGGCATGTCTCGGTCGACCGTCCGGGTCGACCGTGAAACGTGCACACTGATACGTGCAGCTGCCAGAACTCCGGTCGACTCGGACGGCCGACCGGCTTGACCTGACATTGGGTCGGTCGACCCTTGCGGTCGACCGGCTCAGGTCAAAAGCCAAAATAAAGATAGAATCTTGAGGGGAAATCTATTTTTAACAAACTAGTTTTGAATAGGGATATATATAATGGATAAAAAGAGTTTGTAGGCTGAAGATTGTATACAAACTATTTTTGTACAAATAATAGGAAATATGTTTGGAAACAAGATGTGCACAAAAACGTGTGTGATAGAGCTTCAAACCTATTCACTATTCTTTAACAAAACTCTAAACTAAAAACAATCTAATAAATTATCTTGAGCAATCTTGAAGTCTTGAGCCATGTAATGCCTTGCTAGAGCCTTCTCTTCTATGTTCCTTCCTTGATGTGCAAAAAGCCTTCTTTGCTTTATGAACCTAGAATTTCTTGCAATAGCTAAGCAATGGCCTCCAAATATGGTACAAACCTGAAACTTATTTTAACAAACTAATTAGTACCAAATAGCTCTTATTTGTTTTGTTATCATCAAAACTCTAAACAAATGGAGAGTGTAACCTTTTGGGCTAACAATCTCCCCCTTTTTGATGATGACAAAACAAATAGGCTATAAACAAAAATATAGGGGAGGAGAAAGCTCCCCCCTCAAATTATGCTATATTAAACAAGCAAAAATAATGTAATTTGTAATTTACAAGTAAACATCATGAAACCAAAATCCATGAGAATATAAAACACTTGCAAAATACTTAAACTCAAATTACTAGAATTCATGAAAACACATCAAAAAAAAAAACATATATAAACTCATATGGAACCAAAACCATATGAACTCATATTTCTATCATAAAAACTCATTCTCCCCCTTTTTGTCATACATCAAAAAGGGTTATGAAAATATTTTTATTCAATAACACAAACATTAAGTTCACCACAAATGAAGGAAAATCTAGCAAAATCAAGTGGTTTAGTGAAAATATCGGCAGTTGCAAATCCGTAGAAACATAATCAATATCTATATCTCCTTTCTCAAAATGATCTCTAAGAAAGTGATATCTAATCTCAATGTGCTTGGTCTTACTATGTTGATTTGCATTCTTTGTCATATGTATAGTACTAGTATTATCACAAAATATTTTTATATGGTTATAATGCAAATCATAATCAAGGAGAGTATGTTTCATCTAAAGGACTTGTGCACAACAAGCCCCCGCGGCAACATACTCCGCCTCGGCGGTTGAGAGAGCTACGGAATTTTGTTTCCTAGAGGACCATGAAACAAGACAATTACCAAGAAATTGACATGTCCCACTAGTACTCTTTCTATCTACTCTACAACCCGCATAGTCGGCATCCGAATAACTCGTCATTGAGAAATCTCCGGTTTTCGGATACCATAGACCCATTCCAATCGTTCCCTTAATATAACGAATAATGTGTTTTACCGCAATAAGATGAGACTCTTTGGGACACGATTGAAATCTAGCGCAAAGACACACACTAAACATGATATCCGGCCTACTTGCCGTCAAATACAAAAGACTACCTATCATGCTTCTATACAATTTAATATCAATATTTTTACCTTGGTCATCCTTATCAAGCTTGGTGGTAGTTGCCATGGGAGTGTTGCAAACCTTTGAGTCTTCAAGTCCAAACCTCTTTACGAGTTCCTTTGCGTATTTGGCTTGACATATGAAGTTCCCATCTTGCAATTGCTTGATTTGGAGTCCAAGAAAGAAATTAAGCTCACCCATTGAAGACATTTCAAACTCACATTGCATAACCTTTTCAAATTCCTTGCATAAAAACTCATTAGTAGAACCAAAAATTATATCATCAACATAAATTTGCACAATTAAAATGTCATTATCAACATGCTTAGTGAATAGTGTTGTATCTACTTTGCCTTTAATAAAGTCATTTGAAATGAGAAAACTAGAAAGCCTTTCATACCAAGCTCTTGGAGCTTGTTTCAATCCATACAAAGCTTTATCAAGTTTAAAAACAAAATCGGGATGAACATGATCAACAAAACCGGGAGGTTGAGCAACATAAACTTCTTCATTTATAAAACCATTCAAAAATGCACTTTTCACATCCATTTGAAAAAGTTTAAAATTTTGAAAGATGCAAAAGCTAGTGTCATCCGTATGGCTTCAAGCCGTGCTACGGGTGCAAAGGTCTCCTCAAAGTCAATTCCCTCAACTTGAGTGTAACCTTGGGCCACTAACCTAGCCTTATTCCTAATCACATTTCCGGACTCATCCAACTTGTTTCTAAAGATCCACTTAGTACCAATTATTGGTCTATCGTGGGGCCTAGGAACAAGGTGCCAAACTTGGTTGCGCTCAAATTGATTGAGTTCCTCTTGCATGGCTAGCAACCAATATGAGTCCGCCTCGGCTTCGAGGATGCTTTTGGGTTCAAAATGAGAAATGAAAGCAAAGTTACCACATAGGTCATGGAGTTTGGAGCGAGTTGTTACCCCTTTAGATGCATCACCTAAGATGAGCTCCTTTGGATGATTTGTAGCGTATCTCCAAGCTTTAGGAAGCGGTTGAGAGCTTTCCTCTTTATCCTCTTGAACATCACCAATTGATTCTAGCTTTTCTTCTTGAGCGGGTGAGTCCTTCAAGGATAGTCTCTCCATGTCTTCACCTAATGGGTCAATCTCTACAACATTCTCAACAACCACATTAGATTCTTCAAATTTAACATGCATGGATTCTTCAATGGTAAGTGAAGATCTATTGAATACTCTATAAGCTTTACTAGTTGTAGAATATCCAACAAAGATTGCTTCATAAGCCTTAGCATCAAATTTACCCAAGTTATCTTTAGTGTTCAAAACAAAACACTTGCATCCAAAAACTTTGAAATATGCAACATTAGGTTTTCTAGAATGATACATTTCAAAAGATGTTTTGGAAGAATTTTTACACAAATAAATACGATTTGATATATAGCATGCGGTGTTTACGGCCTCGGCCCATAGATATTGAGGGAGGTCATACTCACTTATCATTGTCCTAGCCATCTCTTGAAGTGTTCTATTTTTCCTTTCTACAACTCCATTTTGTTGTGGAGTTCTAGGACAAGACATTTCATGCTTAATTCCCTTTTCATCACAATAAGTCATGAAGAGTTGGTTAACAAACTCACCACCTCTATCACTCCTTATTCTCAAAATCGAAAAACCTTTTCTTTTTCAACTCTTTTTCGAAAAATCTTAAAACGAGAAAAAGTTTGATCTTTGTGATCCAAGAAGAAAACCCAAGTGAAACGGGAAAAATCATCAACTAAAACAAATGCAAATCTACTACCATTTAAGCTCTTAGTTTTAGTAGGTCCAAAAAGATCCATATGAATTAATTCTAAAGGCCTAGTTGACATGATATCCTTGATTGGTTTGAAGGAAGACTTGGTTTGTTTTCCAAGTTGGCACGCACCACAAATGCGGTCTTTCTCAAACTTCAAGCAAGGAATACCCTTCACCAATTCCTTTGAATTAATCCTAGAAAGATGGTCAAAAGATGCATGTCCTAATCTTCTATGCCAAAGCCAAGAATTTTCATCAAAAGCATTTAAACATTTAGTAGAACATTGCACATTAAGCATGTCAATGATATAAACATTATCATCACGAAAACCGGTGAGAATACAAACATTGGTTTTAACATCAAAAATCTTGCAAGAATAGTCATCAAAAACAACTTTAAGTCCACGATCACAAAATTGACTAATGCTAAGCAAATTATGTTTCAAACCATCAACAAGTACAATATTTTCTATAGTAGGAGATGAACCAATTTGAATGTTACCTATACCGATGATAGTGCCTTTGGAGTCATCCCGAAGGTGACGGAGCCACCTTCCTCGTACATTGATAGGGTTGTAAAGTTATTGATGTCCCATGTCATGTGTCTTGAACAACCACTATCAAGGTACCACCGCTCCCTACGTCTTGGAGCCTTGGTGTGTACCTATATCAAATAATTTAGGACTTGATTTTGGTACCCACATTTTCTTGGGTCCTAAAGAGTTAGTTTCATTAACCCAAACAAGATTATTTGATCTATTTACTTGGTCATAACAAAATTTAGCCAAATGTCCATTCTTACCACAATATGTGCATCTATACACTCTACCATATTTAAAAGCATAGTGAGTGTGTGATTTGTGAGCATGAGAATTGTGAGCATGAAAAGATTTAGCATGAGAAGTGTTATGTGTAGTGTGAGCATGAGAAATCTTAACATGTGAATCTTTAGCATGGGAGGTGTGCTTTTTAGAAAACATTTCTTCAAGTTTCTTAGTGTTAAGAGCACAATCCTTTAAAGTCTTTTCAAAATCAACAATTCTACCTTTTAAAGAAGAAATTTCTTTTTCATCAATCTTAGGAAATTTTGCTTTACAAGCAACTTTGTAAGCACTAAATTTATTTTGGGTAGAAATGAGAGTTGAAGAAATTCCTCTTTTTCTTTAGAAATAATAGCAGGTTGATTCTTAAGAAAAGCAACTTCCTTTTTCAATTTTGAGCATTCAATCTTTTTATTATCATATGTTTCTGAAAGTTCAACAAAGGCATGAACAAGAACTTCTTTACTTAATTCATCATCTTCATCATCAAGAGGTTGAGGGGTTACCTTTGGTGTGTTTGCCATGAAACACATATTCGCTATATCCGCCTCTTCCTCGGACTCGCTTTCCGAATCCCAAGTTGCCTTGTACGCTTTCTTTTCTTCCGATTTCTTTGGCTTGAAGGAGGAGGTCATCTTCTTCTTGAACTCCGGGCAATCGGCCATGATATGTCCGGGCTTTCGGCAATTGTAGCATATAATTCTTCTCTCCTCTTTGCCTTCAAATTTCCTTCGGAAGTTGAGCTTGTTCCTCCGTACATCCTCTTCACATTGCGCACAAGGAGGGGGAGCTCCTCATCTTATTCTTCATCTTCTTCATCGTCCTCAAGAGTGGATGAAGACTTGAGGCTATGGACTTCTTCTTTAGTGGAGCGGCCTCTTCTCTTGCTTTCTTTTCCATCTCATGGGTCTTTAAGTTCCCAATGAGACTAATTAGGTCCATCTCATCCTTGTCGTTCAATTCTTTCAAGGTGGTGGCCTTGATCTCCCATGATGTAGGAAGAGCCCGAATCACTTTTCGCACCTTTTGGTCATTGGAGATGTCATCACCTAAGGAAGAAAGAGCATTGGTGATTTTAGTAAATCTAGTAATCATACAATCAATAGATTCTTCATCAATCATTTTAAAGGATTCATATTGGGACCTCAAGAGATCTATCTTAGCTCTCTTGACTTGTGAAGTCCCCTCGTGTGTGACCAATAAATGTTGCCAAATCTCATAGGCGGATTGGCAATGAATTACCCGTGTAAGGTCATCCTCATTCAAGGCGGTTAGAAGGGAATTTTGGGCCTTGGAGTTAGCCTCATATTCTCTAAAGGTAAAGTCGGTCCATGTGCTCTCATCACTATCGGGTGCTACATAGGGTTTGGTCAAGGATTTAGCAACTAAGCTACCTAAAGATTGCAAAAAGATAGTCATCCTAACCTTCCAAATAGGGAAATTAAGTCCATCAAATTTAGGAGGGGTTTTGATGTTATCGGCCATGTTTACTAGTGATGACAAATGGAATGTAAATGTTGATTAGCAAATTTTAAGGATCTCTCTAAGGATGTTAAGCCAAACCTAGAGTCCAAGCTCTGATACCAATTGAAAATCACCTAGAGGGGGGGGGTGAATAGGTGATAATGCAAATCAATGCACAATTTAAAATTTATGATGCAACAATCTCACAAAGCAAGTGAATATAGCAATGAAAGTAGAGAGCAAGTAATAAGAGCAATGAAAGTAGAGCAAGAATCAAGTGCAAGTAAACCAAACGCAAACACCAAGAATTGTTATCGAGGTTCGAGCACCCAGCTCTACTTCCCCGCCTTCCCCAGAAGAATTCCAACCACTTCCACTATCACAAAGATGTTACAAATCCACCGGAGTACCCAACTCCACAATCTCAAGTACAAGCAATCTCTTAGTAGTCAAAAGACCACAAACTCTCTCTTGCAAAATTCTCTTCCCTTACAAAGGTCCTTAGAGAATAATGAGTAGGAATGAAGCTCTTGTGTGCAAGGAGAAAAGAAAAAGAAATCAGAGAGTTCTTGAAAACACTTCAGAAAATGAGAGAGAATTTCAGCACAAAAAACCAAGAAACCAAGTCTTTTTGAATGCCTTAAACTTGTGGAAATTTTGATAATTTTTCTAGTAACCAATCTCTCTCTAAACACCCCTATTTATAGGAGAGGGCTAGGGTTTAGAGATAAAACATATTTAAGGCTAATCAGAAAGTATTAGAACCAAAACATGTCACTTAAACACACTTAAGTGAGAAAAGGACAAAAATAAACCAGCTCAGAAAATAGCCGTTACTGTTCAAACGGCTAGCTCGGTCGACCGGCCCGGTCGACTGCTAGTACAAAAAAATAGCCGTTGCAGGCTACGGTCGACCGCCCGGTCGACCCAAACAAACAGAGAGCAGGGTCTTGCAGTCAGGCATGTCTCGGTCGACCGTCCGGGTCGACCGTGAAACGTTCACACTGATACGTGCAGCTGCCAGAACTCCGGTCGACTCGGACGGCCGACCGGCTTGACCTGACATTGGGTCGGTCGACCCTTGCGGTCAACCGGCTCAGGTCAAAAGCCAAAATAAAGATAGAATCTTGAGGGGAAATCTATTTTTAACAAACTAGTTTTGAATAGGGATATATATAATGGATTAAAAGAGTTTGTAGGCTGAAGATTGTATACAAACTATTTTTGTACAAATAATAGGAAATATGTTTGGAAACAAGATGTGTGCAAAAAAACGTGTGTGATAGAGCTTCAAACCTATTCACTATTCTTTAACAAAACTCTAAACTAAAAACAATCTAATAAATTATCTTGAGCAATCTTGAAGTCTTGAGCCATGTAATGCCTTGCTAGAGCCTTCTCTTCTATGTTCCTTCCTTGATGTGCAAAAAGCCTTCTTTGCTTTATGAAACTAGAATTTCTTGCAATAGCTAAGCAATGGCCTCCAAATATGGTACAAACCTGAAACTTATTTTAACAAACTAATTAGTACCAAATAGCTCTTATTTGTTTTGTTATCATCAAAACTCTAAACAAATGGAGAGTGTAACTTTTGGGCTAACAGATAGAAGCGTTTGTAAGTTATCTCTAAAAATTATTTTCTTTAAGTTAATAAAAAGAATAGTTAAAGTTAAGTTAGGAAGAAGGCGGTAGATTATGAAGATGGAGGATTAGAGATGGTATTTATAATGAGATGAGAAAGAAAGAATTGGGAGATGGTGATTTAATCTACAAAATAAAAGAAAAGAAATAAACACTAACCTTAGTTTGGTTGAAGAAAAACGTGAAATTCTAACACTTTCTACCTTGCTTTGGAGGCGTTGAACGCATAAACCATAGGATCGATCTCAGTCCCCTGTTCGCATTATATCATCAAGCTTGGGCAAGTATGAAGTGATACGTACCTTGAGGAGGAAACATCACCATGAAATATCGTTGGCACCCACCAAGATTCGTTATACTTGTGCTTTGGAAATCACTTGCATGCTCATCATAAACCAACAGAGATAAAAATAGAAAAAGAGAAGAAAACAAAAAGGAAAATAAAGCAATAACATAAAAAGAAAAGTTACCTTTATTACTTGATACAATGGAAGAGAAGAGAAGGATACATCGGTGTCACTCTCAACATAGCCCTCTCCCTCACTTACATAAAGAAATTACAAAAAGCAAAGAAAAACCTAAACTACAAGCCTAAGAAAACCTAATTTTTGGCCCTGTATTTCGCTGGACGCCCTTCTCGGTTGCACTGCAGGGGTATTTATAGGAGCAGAAGGAGGTAGAGTCCCAGTCGAAGTCGTCCACAAAGGCGGTTCCCTGGATATGACTGGATTGCCGCGAAAACGCGGCTTGGGCCGCGTTTCCGCGGCCTTATGGTGGTGGCTGGCCACGCGCTTTGGGCGCGTGGCTTCTCCTGGTCCGTCCATCTGGTCGTTTCCTTCTGGAAGCTGCATCCTGACTCTTAATCTTCGGATTTGGATATATACTTGGGAATCAAGTTACCTAGATCCCAAATCTTTTATCCACGAATTTGTGATCTTAAATTCTCCTTCTTTGGCTTTTATCCTCATCTGCAGGTTTTTAGGGTTGAATAGAAGTCTATCCTTCCTCTTCTTTAATATTTGCAACTTTGGCCCTTGTGTATTTGCAATTTTGACAATTAATATTTGCACTTTTGCACTTGGGCTTGAATATGGGCTTTTGGGCTTCTTTTAGGCTTTATTTATTATTAAAATAAGAACTCAAGGCCTGCACACAATAAATCATAAAATATTAGTAAATGTGCAGAATTATATGAATAAATATGAAAATGTGATGGTAAATATGATGATAAAAATGCACTTTTCACTACCAATCACACCTCCACACTTATCTTTTTGCTCGTCCTCGAGTAAAAATCAAAGAGAAAAAGAAAAATTAATCTAACCTAACTCACTTTCGTAGGAATCACGGTTGCACTTAGCATGTGCAACAAGCCGTTAAACCTCTAGGTTACCCTAGAGGACGAGTGTTGTCTCGTGAGGGTTTTCAGCGGATTACATCCACAAAATCCATAAAAAGGAAAATATTTGAAATATATTTGAAGAGACTAAGTAATCTATAAGTTTTTAGGATCCTCATTTTTATTCATTCTTAAACTTAGTCTTTATAAAGTAAATTGTTATCCATTTTAGGTAAGGATCAAAATTGAATTTGTGTATAGTCTTTTTCGTTACCAAAAATCATATGCATCCTTATGGATTTTTACTAGGAATTCCTTAACTTAGACTCTCATGCCTCTTTATTATTATATATATTATTTTTTTTCTTCTTATTTTTTTAATATGTATAACTTATCTAATTTTCTTTCGTGTAAGCATTAAGGCTTCTTGAGGCCTTTATACCTAACTAATTGACTATTAGATGTGTTAATACATATAATATTTCTTAGTTTTCTTAGGCTTTCTAATCCACCCATGTAGCGAACTTAAAGTCGGTGGCTCCCAAACCGTCGGCTTTAGGGCACCAGGTGAGAAAACACCCCGGGGACTCAAATTCGAGTGAACTAGGCCACAAAACTAAGTTTTTATTTATACAATCACCTTTAGGCATGAATACTTATGCTTCTTGAGACACATGTATCCCCATTAAACCTCTAGGTTACCCTAGAGGATGAGTGTTGTCTCGTGAGGGTTTTCAGCGGATTACACCCACAAAATCCATAAAAAGGAGAATATTCGAAATATGTTTGAGAGACTAAGTAGTCTATAAGTTTTAGGATTATCATTTTTATTCATTCTTAAACTTAGTCTTAATAAAGTGAATTGTTATTTATTTTAGGTAAGGATCAAAATTGAATGTTTGTATAGTATTTTCGTTACTAAAAATCATATGCATCCTTGTAACTTTGCTAGGAATTCCTTAACTTGGACTCTCATGCCTCTTTATTATTTTTGTAACTTCATCTAATTTTCTTTCGTGTAAGTATCAAGGCTTCTTGAGGCCCTCATACCTAACTAATTGACTATTAGATGTGTGTTAATAATATTTTTTTTTAATTTTTTTTTTAAAGCATGTATAACTCATCTAATATTCTTTTGTGTAAGTATCAAGGCTTCTTGAGGCCCTCATACCTAACTAATTGACTAATAGATGTGTTAATACATGCATAATATTTCTTAGTTTTCTAAGCTTTCTAATCCATCCATGTAACGAACTTAAAGTCGGTGGCTCCCAACCGGTAGGTTTTAGGGCACCAGGTGAGAAAACACCCCGCGGACTCAAATTCGAGTGAACTAGGCTACAAACTAAGGTTTTTATTTATACAATCACCTTTAGGCATGAATACTTATGCTTCTTGAGGCACATGTATCCAGCTAATCAGTGAATTTTTTTTTTTTTTATATAGGGCACAAGAGTCTTTGTCTTAGAATCCTAGATATGTGCACTAGGAATGCACATTTCATTAAGGTAAAATTCAAGACTAATTATTTATTCAATTTCTCCTCCTATACCTAAAAATTAAACAATTTATTTATTTTGACCAAGTCTTTAGAAATCCTAATCATGATTTCCTAATCCTTAAAACTAACTTAGGTTTCTTTCAAAAATAAAGTCAAAATACTGTCCTTTTTATAAATATTTTTTTATTTTTTATTTTTTTTTTTTTTATTTTTTTTATTTTTTTATTTTTTTTATTTTATTTTTTTATTTTTTTATTATTTTTTTTATTTATGCAAAAGAAAGTTAAAATATAAAGAAATAAAAAATATATATATATATTTTGTTAGTAAACCCTCCCCCACACTTGTCTCATGCATTGTCCTCAATGTATGAAATAAATGCATACATGCATGAAATAAAGTATAAAGAGAGGCAAAGAATAATAGTATACCATTGTATGTACAACACATGTATCACTCTCACCTAGAGCTGCTTAGGATTCATCCCTCTAGCTCGTTTCCCATTATTCCAATGGGTTCTCTTTATAAGGCACAATGGGGAGACCAACATTTTTGTTTTAACTCTCTTTCTCCCCAGTTTCATCTTCTTTAGGCTCTTCCTCATTATATGTCCACATCCATTATTCAAAAATTCATCACGCCTTTCAGTTGGAACTTCCTTACTATGAATGCCGAGAAATTCTAGCTCAGTTCCGTACATCTCCTCAAAACTTAAATCAACACTTTTCCCTGGAAGTGAATAATTAACCAACATCTCCTTAATCGATGTATCTAAACACAGGAGTTCTTTTGAAAGAGGCTTTCGAAAGTTAAGTCAATCGGAGATTTTTGAACTATATTCTCATGTGATATTTCAGTGCTTGGCTCATTGAAGATACTCAGATCAAATCTTCGTTTTTTAAAGGGAACTCTAAAATTATAATCCCCAACATGTGTCGTCTTATCACTAAAATCGCATCTATCCTCAAATAACTTGTCAAGAAATAGAGACTCATTTTCACTTTTTTTTTCACAAATGTTCTCAATTAAGTTTACCTCAAATGTTTGGTCTTTTATCTTACGAGATTGTTTTTCCAGGTTGAAGATATTGACCACTTTAGTCATGTTTCAAAGGTCAACCTCATGGATCCAATCCCTACAATTTATGATTGCATTTGCAGTTGCAAGGAACGGACGCCCTAAGATAACGGGAGTTTGAGACCGAAGAGTGGATACAGGTTCGGTCTCCAGAACAATAAAATCTACTGGGTAGATAAACTCCCCAACTCGGATGAGCACATCGGTAATTTCTCCTTTGGGAATTTTTACGGATCGGTCAGCTAATTGGATTGTAACCTTAGTCGGACTAAGCTCGCCCAACCCAAGTGGTTGGTAGACTAAGAAGGGGAGTAAGTTGATACTTGCTCCCAAATCAAGAAGTGCATGCTTAATTGCAGTTTGACCTATTGTGCAAGAGATGGTGGGGCAACCAGGGTCCTTATACTTGACAGAGATCTGGTTGGACAATAGCTCACTAATGTTAGTGGCTAGAAAAATCTTCTTGAGCACATTAGTCTTTCTCTTCTTTGTGCACATGTCCTTAATAATCTTAGCATAACTAGGGACTTGTTGGATTGCATCAAGAAGAGGTATATTGATCTTGACTTGATTAAAAATCTCGCGTACCTTATCCATTTGTGCACATTGCTTATCTTTAAGCCTATTTGGGTAGGGTGCGATGGGCTTGTGCATATCTTCGGCTGACTTGTCTTTTTTAGTGTTGTTGGCATCAAGTTGAGATGGAGTGGGATCAGGCAAGCTGAATGCTTGTTTAGAACTTGATGGTGTTGATACTTGGTTATCAACTTGTTTTCCTGACCGCAATGTATGAATCGCATTGCACTGACTCATATGATTCTCTTCAGCCAAGTGAGCTTGACTAGAGTTCCTAGGGTTTGGGAATGGTTGACTAGGTAGAGTACCCTTTTGCCTTTCTTGCTGATTCATTTGCATCTCTATCCTAGTCAAGACTTGAGCCAGCGTGTCGTTACTTTTAACGAGAGTGTCCACCTTTCTTTCCATATTGGAGAGCCTTGTTTCCATTTGTGAATATTGGAAAGAAGGTGGAGGATTTTGATAGGGCGGATTTTGGAAATTGTTGGAGAATTTGGGCCTAGTTTGATCATTGTTGCTTAGGCCCCATGAAAGATTGGGAAGGTTTCTCCAACCGGGATTGTAGGTGGGCGAATATGGATTGTTGGCGGGCCTTGTGAAGGCCGCACTCATATGTTCGGGCAAACTTTGATGCGCGATGAAGACAGGACATTCCTCGAACACATGGTTCATATCTTGACAATAAGTACATCCCGCTGAAGATGTTGGGCTGACTTGGTTCATAGAGACTGGCTCTTTAGTTTCAAGAGCCTCTAGTCTTCGCATAACAGCAGCTAACTTAGCATCGGTTGCTATGTTGGCCTCAATGGAATGGATACCTCCTTTAGAAGAAGTAGGGTCATTAGTCCTAAATTTTTCGGAGTAGGTTCCCATTGGATGGTATTTTCAGCTAATTCCTCATACAATAGCCATCCTTCATTTCATTCTTTTTCATAAATCCTCCTTGGCACATGGATTCTAACAACGTTTTAGTTTGATATTCTAATCCATCATATACAACTTGGCAAAGTCGCCATTTCTCTATCCCATGGTGAGGGCATTGAGCAAGGAGGTCCTTAAAACGTTCGAAATATTTCCAAAAGGGCTCATTGGCTGTTTGTTTAAACTGTAAGATGTTCTTCCTAATCAGTGCAGTCTTGTGAACGGGATAAAATTTCTTTAAGAAGGCCTTAATGAAATTATCCCAAGAAGATATAGAACCTACCTCTAGACTGTAGAGCCATTTCTTTGCTAAATCCTTCAAAGCAAAGGGGACAAACCTAAGTTTGATGTCATCTTTTCCCAACTTAGGAATATTCATCATGAGACATACTTCCTCAAATTCCCTTATGAAGAAGTATGCATCCTCGGATTCAAGTCCATGAAATTTGGAAGGGTGTTGATGTATTGTGGCTTAAGCTCAAATGGGTCAACACCTTCATCGGTAAGCTTGATGCAAGAAGGAAGAGAGGTCCTAATAGGATAGATCCTATCTTGGAGTGACGGCGGTTGTGCCATGTGTGAGTCGGGCTTTTGCTCGGGTGGTGAACTAGTCCTAGTTAACCTGGATGTAAGTGGGTCTTTCGACCAAGCGGGCATGCACAATTAGCAAACAAGTTCACCCAATCAACCAAAAAAAAGAAAAACAAAAAAATCCTATTCTAGGGTTATCCTTGACCTAGACGACTCCTAACTTTAGACTGTCCTTAGGAGGTCTATTGTCGACGTTAACCACAAGCTAATCGGCCAGGTAGGTGGCAAGACCGGTGGGAGGTTTTCCGTCAGAGACGTTCCTTAATTAAATAACCACCGTTCTTCGGGCTTTCGGCCCTCAATCCCCTGCCTAGACACCGATTTGACAAGAGTTAATTTCGAACAATTTTTCTCCTTAGGTCAATCTCCTATTGAGTCCGAGTTAACCTAGGGCCAACGTCTAGTCAAATTTTACTTAAAGTTAGGGTTGTGAGTGTGACGGATATGATTTTTGAGCCAAGGAAGGGTGATGAAATCCCCACCTTATCTTTTTTATGGGTTATGCCCTTAAGATATTTTTGTGTACGTGTAAAGCTGTAGAAAAGTAATCACTCAAGAAAGCAGTAAATCAACCAAGAGTGTTTCCTAATTTATATGCTATGCAAACGTACCTTGTCGCCAGCACTCTTCAACAGAATTAAAAAAATTAAAATAGACACGTGCCCTAAATGCAAGAGTCTAATCTTTTTTTTATTTTATTATTAACAAATGGGTTAATGTTATTAATTAGCAGTTGCAGAGTGATCACAGAGAAATTTAATCACAGCAGTAAGCAATATTTGCAATTCTGAGCAACCTGCAGAAAATTTGATGAGTAGTGAACTACTCTTGCCGCGGAAATGCGGCAATTGCCGCGGACCCGCGGCAAAGAAGTAGGCTCTGATGCTCTGCCTTCGAGGGCAGAGGCACATAGTTGCTATGTGTCTTTGCTGCTGCTTTGTTTTCCTGTTCTCTGTATCTGCAAACAGAAAGAATAAAAAATAATTAGATTGAGGAAATCGTGCCGTTCCTTCCCCGGCAACGGCGCCAAAATTTTGATTGAGATTTTCCTGCACACAAAATATAGAACAATTTTAGATTTAGAACAAAATGTGTAAGTGCTCAATTCGAATCCGCGGTAGTAGTGGCTATGCGGGTCGTGATTCTCAGGGAGGGACTAGCGATAGAAGCGTTTGTAAGTTATCTCTAAAAATTATTTTCTTTAAGTTAACAAAAAGAATAGTTAAAGTTAAGTTAGGAAGAAGGCGGTAGATTATGAAGATGGAGGATTAGAGGTGGTATTTATAATGAGATGAGAAAGAAAGAATTGGGAGATGGTGATTTAATCTACAAAAATAAAAGAAAAGAAAAGAAATAAACACTAACCTTAGTTTGGTTGAAGAAAAACGTGAAATCCTAACACTTTCTACTTGCTTTGGAGGCGTTGAACGCATAAATCATAGGATCGATCTCAGTCCCCTGTTCGCATTATATCATCAAGCTTGGGCAAGTATGAAGTGGTACGTACCTTGAGGAGGAAAACATCACCATGAAATATCGTTGGCACCCACCAAGATTCGTTATACTTGTGCTTTGGAAATCACTTGCATGCTCATCATAAACCAACAGAGATAAAAATAGAAAAAGAGAAGAAAACAAAAAGGAAAATAAAGCAATGACATAAAAAGAAAAGTTACCTTATTACTTGATACAATGGAAGAGAAGAGAAGCATACATCAGTGTCACTCTCAACATAGCCCTCTCCCTCACTTACATAAAGAAATTACAAAAAGCAAAGAAAAAACCTAAACTACAAGCCTAAGAAAACCCTAATTTTTGGTCCTGTATTTCGCTGGACGCCCTTCTCGGTTGCACTGCAGGGGTATTTATAGGAGCAGAAGGAGGTAGAGTCCCAATCGAAGTCGTCCACAAAGGCGGTTCCCTGGATATGACTGGATTGCCGCGGAAACGCGGCTTGGGCCGCGTTTTTTGCGGCCTTATGGTGGTGGCTGGCCACGCGCTTTGGCGCGTGGCTTCTCCTGGTCCATCCATCTGGTCGTTTCCTTCTGGAAGCTGCATCCTGGCTCTTAATCTTTGGATTTGGATATAACTTGGGAATCAAGTTACCTAGATCCCAAATCTTTTATCCACGAATTTGTGATCTTAAATTCTCCTTCTTTGGCTTTATCCTCATCTGCAAGTTTTTAGGGTTGAATAGAAGTCTATCCTTCCCTCTTCTTTAATATTTGCAACTTTGGCCTTGTGTATTTGCAATTTTGACAATTAATATTTGCACTTTTGCACTTGGGCTTGAATATGGGCTTTTGGGCTTCTTTTAGGCTTTATTTATTATTAAAATAAGAACTCAAGGCCTGCACACAATAAATCATAAAATATTAGTAAATGTGCAGAATTATATGAATAAATATGAAAATGTGATGGTAAAT
>JAVJIF010006899.1:0-196319 GCA_038442645.1 Agave tequilana
AGGATCGGGCCTTCGGTTCAGACTAGGGCTGACTCCGAATCCACGAATCCAAATCCAAGACAAAACAGTCATATAAGGAATTCATAATACAGAATAAATACAGGAAACAAATCAAAAAAATACGACCGAAAATCTGAATACGCAACTAAGTACGTATTCCGGGAACGGGGTATTACAGCTGCCTCACAGATATTTCATGCAACACATAATACTTGATGCCTTGTGTCAAATAAGACCTGATCAAGCCACACGCCATCCAATTCATCTTATCCCAATCCACTTAGCAGTAGAATTGTGTTTTTTCTCCAACTGTAGAGTGTCTTCGAGATTTAATGCAGTACATCCATCACCTCACATCTCCACATACCGAAGTTGTTCTTGCCGTCAAACTTCACCACATTAATCCTCAACGCATGTGGATTCACGGATTATACCGTAGATATACTATCTCCAGCCATCTTCTCAACTGATTCCTCAAAGTAATGCGAAAGCAAACGGAGTTAGAAAAATAAACTAGACAAAAATAAGATCTTTACCTCAACGCGAAACCCTCAAAGAGTTTCCGAAGCGATCTACTCCTTCGAATTGATTCCTAGAGCAATCCAAAAGCTATTTTGGGATCGACACACGATCCCACAAATAGTCCCAATGCTGCTCTGAGATCGACACACGATCTCACAAACAGTCCCAACGCTGCTCCGAGGTCGACACACGATCTCCGCCAAACAATAACCAATGCTCTTGAAATCGACATACGATCCCACGACGAACCTGAGATACTCTGATATCACTTGTTGCGTGCGAGGCAATAACTAATGAGGAATTCACCAATAGAGATAGATGCAGCCGCAGAAAAACCCATACGACAAGAACATAGAAACAAGGGAGAAATCAAGCCAACACAATTTAACGAGGTTCGACAATTTGCCTACGTCCTCAGGGCAAGGGAGAGAGAGATTTTATTGATTCAACAATCAATTACAACTTTTTCTTGTTTCAAGAAATTTTCAAGGAAGATTTTGGAGGGATACCATGGGATACAACTCATGAGGGTTCTCGCCCATATTTATAGTCAGAGAGTTTCAAGGATTTAGGAAACCCTGATTGGATTCGACCCTAAAACAGAAAAGGAGTCTGAATCTTGAAAGAAAAACAGAACGCATCTGTCGGTCGACCGGCCGATCGACCGACCCTTGTCCTCGGTCGACCGGGACTAACCAAGAGCTAACTCATTTCAGTCGGTCGACGCTCCGGTTGACCGTTCCTTTGCCACGATTGACCGGGTGGTCGACTGGGCCTTATCTGTGCACGTCGTGCACACCGGTCGACCGGGCGGTCGACCGAGTTTTGTCTTAGCTTGCTACAAGTGCCGTTCTTGCCCTCTTTGACTTCCGATCTCTGCGCTATCTTCCTAATGAGTATAAAAAACTCTTCCAATTCCTTTTATCTCCTCTATCTCCCCTCTCCCTACACCAGGGGTGACAACCCCTGACCAAATTTGGAAGCAAAAAATTAAGCTTCAATTTGGCACCCCCAACTTATTATTTTGTTGTAGGGTTGCATGAATTTTCTACATGCAGTAGACAGTAGTGTTGCTAGTCTTGCATGATTTTTCTACGTGGGAGTTGATGGACTTTATGATTGGCTTGGCCCAGCAGCAGGTTTTGGGGAGCAGATCAAGCTCCATTAGAGTATGACTATAGAGACATCAGTAACTTTTAGTGCTGCTACTGCTCCTTCAAGCTAACAAACAACTTGGTGCTAAAAACAGCTTCAATTTGAACTCCAATAGCAAGGCCTGGTGTGGCAACCCTGGACAAAGAATTTAAGTACAAATGCAACTGTGTTTGAGCTACGGTTTAGATGAGGGGTTGCCAACTTTGGACCTAGGAAAGACCTGTTTAGCGATGTGACTCGGCCACTAAGCCAGACACAGCCGTTCAACGCTCACCTAGAGTGTCAAGGCCGATGTTTAGAAATAAATTTGAGAGACGTTTTTTTTTTTAATTAAATTCAAAGAAATGATTTTTCTCAAAAATTGCCCTTCGTGCAATTATCCAGAGGAAACAAATATTTTTTTTTCAATTTTAGTTTTGTATTGCCCGTGCACGGCCCGTACAAAAAAATGTTTCCAAGAGGGGATAACGGTCGCGCTTAGGGGTTCGAACGGGCATGGTTTGGTCAGGCCCGAGCCCGCCCAAAAAAATCGGCAAGCCTGGTCCGGCTCCGGGCCGCCTTGGGGGGACTAGAGCGCGACTCAGGGTCCCAGCCGGGCCGAGCCGGGCTGGCCCGATTTTAGCAAAAAAAAAGTTGCTAAAAAAACTATTAAATGGGTTGGATTTCCCATATTTTAAGTTCCTCGCGTTAGCATTGTGGTTGGATGCTTTAGTTGGATGCTGGAGAACTTGGATTAAAATACTACAAAAAGCATATATATATTTTTTATAATTTAAAAAAATGGCCTGCGGCAGTGGGCTACGGCGGAGGAGTGGTCCGTCGCGGAGGTGGACGAGGGACGGGCGGTAGAGGAGGTGGGCGGGGAGGTCGGGGGTGGGGTGGCGTGGCCCGGCCCGAAATGCCCCACCTGGGCACACCCCAGGGTAGAGGGGCGGGCCTGGCCGGGACTAGGCCCAGGTTCACTCGCGTCCGCACGGGACGGTTGTGTAAGGGTTGCCAGGCCGATCCGG
Source organism: Agave tequilana (assembly GCA_038442645.1). NCBI lineage: Eukaryota > Viridiplantae > Streptophyta > Magnoliopsida > Asparagales > Asparagaceae > Agave > Agave tequilana. The sequence goes on from JAVJIF010006899.1 coordinate 2,688, forward strand.
CCCGCACTCCCAGTCGCGCTTGTCTCTTGTTAGGCCACCGTTTCTGACCTCTAACATCCCCCACGTGGTTCTCCTTGTTGCCGCTGTTCCCTCGAGCGGAGCGTGCAGCGTTCATCTCAAAGCCATGGGGGAATCTGAACCGTCCATTGTGCCAGCTGTCGCGTCTGAGCGGCGGTAAACGTTGTCGGAGGAGTCAACACGTCTCTCCCGCTAAATAAATTTGCTTGCATTACGGAAAAGCCCTCCGACTTTGACGGTATTTAGAAATCCCAACCCTGTTGGCGATCACAATCTCTCTCCCGAACTGGAGAAACAAACCCAATTTGTTGCCCTCAGGCCGCCCGGCGTCGGCATGATCCGATCTGTGGTACGATTACGCTCCTTTTTTCTTTTTTCTTTTCTGGGGTTTTACTGCGCGATTTTCGTTAGAGTTTGAAAAGTTTCTGTTTTCGACCTTCTAGGGCTTTGTTTTTACTCGGAAGGAAGAAACCCCAGCGCTAGAGCTTCTATTCGAAGCTCAATGCTCACGGAAAGGGAAAAGAACCCACTTTTGGTGCTAGGGCTGAGCTAGGGTTTCTAATCGGGATTTCATTGGTGCTTTCTGGGAGCACTGCAGTCGCCTGAGTACAAAAAGCTCAAGTTTTGCTGGTGGGTTTTGGGGTGTTGCTTCCAACCCTAAATGGTAGGATGCCGTCGGATTCTGCACTGCTAGGGGCTCCTTTCTAGGCCTGATTCGGGGTTTCCATGGTGTAATTCTCAAGAATCACTGTGAAAGACTCGATTTTGATGGTGGGTTTGGTGTTGAAGCTCACATTTCATTGGTAATGGCATATGAGGGAAATGAGAGCAGAGTGGGAAGAATGGATCTGAATCTCTACCTGGGTCTTCCTCGTTCTCCTCGGCCTCGAAGTTCAGACCTTGACCTCGGATCCGATCTCGCCCTCAGCTCCCTACCTTTGTCCACTTCATCCACAACCGACGAAAGCCGACCCCCTTTGGAAATGTCGAGTGCTCGAGAACCCACAGATTCTCATGCTCCTTATTCTCCGTCTCATGCTTCATTCACTCCTGAGCCCAGCAATCCTCCTGTTGATCCTATTGCTCCCGCCGATGCCGATTCCAATCAAGAGTACACCCTTACTCCCCTTCTTATGAGCCATACACCCCGAGTCCGGCAATGATTCCTGAACCCAACACCCCGGACTCTCCTCCACCCAATGTCTGTCCCTTGCCAACTCTCCACGAGACCGAAGAGCCACAGGAACCTCATGTTTCTTACACCCCATCATATGTGCCCCCATCGTCTTATTACATTCCTTTGGGACCCCAAGAGGAAAATGATGACCCGTTCACGGTGTCTCCACTCATGACACCATTCATCCCCCATTGCTGCCAGATGTTTCAATGTATGCTCCCCCAAATCCGTCTTATGTCCCTAGGTCACCTTCGCCTGCGTACTCTCCTCAATCACCGTCATATGCTACTCCTCGGGATGATGAATCGTCTTCGAGGCAGGAGTTGTTTGAATCTCCTGAATATCGGTTCAGGAGATTGATTGAGTCAAGCCATCGGCTGCGACTCAGGAGGTTCCGGTCGTTCCTCCCGTATCATAGCGGTGAAAGGTCCAATTTTGGGTGGTCCGCATCTCCAGTTCCTGAACAGCTGTCGGGGCATGATGTAATGAGTTCTCAGCGGTCTTTGGACACTAATGGGAAACAGAAAGGGCCTGCAGAAGGTGTTGCAACTGAGAGTTCGGAAGAGAAAAAGGAAGAGAAGAGCAACGCTGCTGCTAACTTTGAATGCAATATCTGTTTGGAGATGGCCCAGGAACCTGTTGTTACTTCATGTGGTCATTTGTTTTGTTGGCCGTGTTTGTATAAGTGGCTGCATGTACATAGTGAGCATAAAGAGTGTCCGGTGTGCAAAGGAGAAGTTACTGAATCTAACATCACACCTATTTATGGTAGAGGGAGCTCGGAAGCTAGTGATGGTAAAAGACCTACAGAGAATGAGGAATCCAATGTAAAGGTTCCCCCAAGACCCCATGGGAACAGGTTTGAGAGCCTAAGGCAGCAGTTCCGGCCCATTTCTAGAAGATTTGGGGAAGGATTTGCCACCTCTTGGAGGCGCCTCATGAATCAACAGATGCGTAACAGGAGCAGGATGGATGGAAATGGTGACCCTGCTATAACTGGAATGTTCAATGCTGATTTTTTGAGTAGTCTGAGAGCAAGAAGACTCCTAAGGGAGGAGTTGAATGCTGAATTTGGGCCTGAAGCTGAAGAGATTAGATTGCCTTCAGACAGTACAGAAATCCCCCAAAATAGTAATACAAATTTACTTTTCCGCGATGGAGTTGACCCCTGGCGTCACCACAGGGACAACAGTACAACAGTCCGCAGAACTAGTGATACAAGTCCAGTTCTCCATGATGGAATTGATCTTTGGCATAGGCATAGAGACAGTTCAACAAACTCCGGAGTAGTGATATGCATCCACTTTTCCGTGATGGAATTGACCCTTGGCATCGGTCTAGAGAGAGCACTACAATCCCCCGAAGTAGTGATATCACTACTGATCTACTTTTGCCTGATCGAGCTGAACTTTGGCATCGGCTCAATGTTTATGGCCTTTATGCAACTGCTGACATTGAAAGGGTGGTTGGAAATGGCAACAGATATGGAGCGTCAACGTCTTCTGTAAATCCTCCAAGCCCTGAGCAGCTGATCCCCAGGGCTAATGTAGCGCCAGCTTCTGTTGCAGATCAGGTCTCTGCTTCAAGCACAATTGCAGTGATTCAGGGAGATGTTGGTCTTCCGGATGGCTCAGCAGAACCGAACAGTGCAGGATCTTCTAGGTCTTATAGAAGGAGAGGAAGAAGCAGTGCTTCTGGTTCTTTGGATGTGGATGGAGTTCTTCATGCACGTAAGAGGAGAAGGCTGAATTAAACACATCTTTAAATTTCCATGCTCTTCCAAAATAGCTTCTTGCAGCTTTATTTTTTTGTGTATTTAATCTTGCAGTTCATCTGCTGGTTTTCTGTGCTTAGAGATGGTGCATTGTCAGTGTTGTTGGTTTACTGGGAGTTGCTTTGCAATTTCTTTTACTTTGCGTTACATATACCCATCAAGGATGTATTCTGGAAATGCTCAATCATGAAATCATCATTTAATTATATTCATCTGAACTGAGAAACTTTTTTCTTTGAACCTCTTGAAATTTGACATTTAGATTGTGCAGGTGTTTCTGATTATTTGTCACTGATGTATGATTAATATTTTGGTTTTACAAATACAACATCAGTTTTCTTTCTCATAAGGCCTTCTATCTTTTTTTATCCGAGCAAATTTTTAAGAATGCCTCTTTTCCATTTAGTATCTCTTATGTCATTTAGTAGGTGATACTCATTTTATAGCGAGAGAGCTAATTTTACAGATCTTAACTAAAAGCAGTTACATTGATTGACTAATGAATTGACCAGACTGCCTTATACATGATCACATTTGTACGCATTCAAATGCCATCCTTCACACACGTGAGCAGTGATAAGTTCTTATATTTTGGCTATATCACATATTACAAATTTAAACTGCTTTTATTAACGTATATTTAGGAATGTTCTAAAAGCTATTTGTGAGTGCAGGAAAAGAATGTAGACTTTGTACTATGATTATGTTTATCTGGATTTGATGGAATTAGCAAATGTAACAATAGTTAACATCTGTTCACTTGGACATATTAGAGTAATCATATACTTATTTTTTCCTCTATAAGCTGTGTGACCATATCATTATATCTGGTTACTAACCTGGGATGGAAGATGGACAATGCTTTCATATGCTAGGCCTGCTGAGATCTGGAGGTGGGTTAATGATCTGAAGTGTAGAAAACTCTCCTCTCTCTCCTCCGTACCCCCACCCCACCCCGCCTCTCTCTCTCTCTCCTCTCTCTCTCTCTCTCTCTCTCTCTCTGTGTGCGCGCGCGCGCGCGTGTGTGTGTGTTCTTTTGTTCTTTTCAGACAGTTCTCAATGTTTAACTTTGTTGAAAGGTCTAGACCTATATTCCCTGTAGTTATGGAAGAAGGCGAGTATGAAGTAATTTCTGCATGCTTATATGTTCATGGTTTTTCTTGATGTATTCTATATGATTATATTGTTCTAAACACACACACCCACACACACACCACCACATACGTGTGCACGCTCATGCACTCCCACACTTGCACACCCACCCACCCTCACACACACACACACAGTAGACAAACTATCTTTTTAATTTGATTGAAAAAAGTCAGCAAACAGTTGACCCAAAGAAGTATAGTCCTTGATTTCAATAATGCAATTTATGAACTGTTTCTAAAAACTAATTTTATAATTGTTCTGTATGCACTTCTATAAATATAAAATAATTCTAATGAATGTATATAGCTTTCATGGGGTCTTGCTGTATAGCCAAATCCAAATTTGATAGTGTGGATGATGATAATTCTTCTGAATAGTTGGAACATAACCTCTCTCTTCATTAAAAGAAGATAACGATACGTCAAAAATGAGAGAGATGTGTTCTGACATACATGTACTTTATCAGTTTTAGCTAAAACCGGCCATGTAAAAGCCTTCACACGTGGCCACTGTTTGCAGAATGGCTACTGGTTATGTACTTGTGTTATTCTGGAATATTGTACACCTTATCTGCATACTTTATAGATCATCTTCTGTTCAAGTGGTCTGCAGTAGAACTCTCATGTAATACATGGGACGTAACATGTTTTAAGAATTCGGGTACTTTTTGTATTCTATGTGTCTTCATCTTTGTATGACACTGCTGAAAATTGAGAGTTGAGACTATGCATTCTGATTGTATCAATACCATTCTGATATAAGCTTCCGATGTAGAGTCATTTTGCTAGAGTCAGCTACTAGTTGGATTTTTCATACCTTGCTTTTTTTTGTTTAAGAAGTTTGTGACTATATATCACTGTATCTGAATAGGCAGGCTCATTTTGTTAGAATCAACTATTCATTTGTACCAAGTACATTAATGATACGCTTTTCTCTTAGAAGTTTGTGGTCTTATATAGCCATTATATCTGCATAGATAAATGAGGATGGTAGAAATTACAAGTGTGGAGAACGCCTTAAACCGTACTAGAATTCTTAAATTTGGGAGGTGCCTGGAAGGAGGTTATTGATTTGGAGGTAGAGCATGTTCTGAAGCTTGCTTGTTTTCGGTCCTGGAATTAGCCTATTGTTCTCTTCTTAAATAAAGATCCTTGTTTTTGCTATTGAAATTGTTAGTTTCTTCTACTTGTGAGTACCCATGTTATATTTTTCTCCTTCCCTCTCAGTGTGGAAGAAGAGATAGTGTAGTTGTTCTCTGTCCTCATTATTTTATATTCCTTTTGCTTGTATTATCTTAAATAATTTTCTTATAATTATTAGTCTATCATGAGAATTTGATACAGTTTATATCTCCCAACTTGCTTGGAAACTTTGATCAGTGGAAAGAATCCCTGGGTTGACTGTTGTGCGAATACTTGAAATATGATTTGCTAGGATTTCTATGCTATGCAATAATGAGCCAGATGATCGTATGCAGAAAGCGTGAATATCTGTGCTATAATCATAACTGTAATCTAAATTATGTAGTATACTAGCAAGAATTGATGTAAACAACAACATAGTGGTGCTTTTATATATAAAGCAGAAAGAGCGAGAAAGTCCTTTTTTTTTAAAGTCCTTTAAAAAAAAAAAAAAAAGCAATAAGCTGTCCCTGGATGTATGTGCATGATTTCATATCTCAGGATAAGCCAGGCAATTGCGATCCTTAAACTCGAGGCTGGATATAACCCCAGCCTGAGTGGTTAGACTGTTTACAGTGCTGTTTTGCTGACAGTGGCACACTGCATGCAAGCTTGTTTCTGTTTCTTGCTTTCAGTTTTTTTACTGTCTCATATTTTGTTGCTATATAGTTGATGAAAAAGTTCCATTTTACTGTTGTCACCTGACTCACCTTGTTATCTCTCTAGTACTAAGTAAAGCATTTGTTAGCTGGAAGAATTCTGCTTTCATGGTAATCATATGTACCTGAAACTCGTTAGTATCACACAGTCAGACATGTTTCTACCTCTCGGTTAATTCATTTGTTATCGCCATGTTATTCCAGTTAATTCACTGCCAGAGTGGTCTCTGCTTCTGTACAGTGAGTCAGTGACTTTTCTATCAGATCAAGCCCGTTAACTCTTTATTCAATATCCAATTCTTGCTTGCCTTTGTTCTAATGTTCTATCCTTGGTATTCATAGTTGATGAAATCTTCATTTCATTTGACAGGCTATGCTGGAATTTTTAAGTAATAAATTTCTTAGCGTTGGTTTGCTAAGTTGATTGAATCATATGGTTAGAGTAGGTTAACTGGTATTGAAATAGCATACAAATTAAATGACACTCTTTGATGCTGATACTCTTTGATTTAAGTAATGTACATCTTTGAAATTTTCATCCTTGGGCACACTGTCCATGGTAAAATTCTCGTGTAATGGATATAAAATGTCTTGAGTCCAAATGTTTTCTTGGTGCATTCATCTTCTGTATATTTAGGACGGGTTTTAGGTTCACCATTGCCTAATTTAGTCTCTGCAATCTTATTGGCAGAACTATATGTTTGGACTCAATAGATTAATCAGATATATTTTCTTCTAGAAGTTTGTTATCATTCGTCATGTATGTCTGAATAGGTGTTAGATGATGGTTGAAGACACTGTGGAGAATGCCTCAAGTCATGCTGGCTTGTTGAAATTTGCGGCTCACAGATAGGGCTAATGACTGGAGCTAGCTGAATTGTTGAAGGTTGTCTTTATTATATAATCTAGGACTTGTCAATTTTTCGCTTTTTTAGACAGTGGCCTGTGTTTTGGCTCTATTGAATGATAATTTTCTTTCTTCTTGCTGTGGGCACTTGTTTCTTTATTTCTTGAAGTTTTACTGTGCATGGTAGCTTTCATATAAATGTTTTAGTACAAGAGGTTGGCAGAGAGATTCTATATCAAAATACCCACATAATTTGTTTGTATGTTCTGTGCTGTATACAAATAGATATTACGTCATGTTGGGATACACATTTTATACTTTCCAGTTCCCATCCATACCATTTACGACATTTGATGTCATGATGGGCCAGCATTTCTGTTGTATTGGAGAAACAATTGGGAATAAGGAAACTGCATGAACACACACACACACACACACACACACACACCACACACACAAAACACTAGTCATCTTTTGGATAACCAGACATTAGTCCTACAGTACTACATACACATCTCTGATTCAAAACACTGCAATAAAAGAGACCATACTATGATAGAAAAATGGTAATAAATATTTGTCCCCAGGTGTAGCTTGATTTTCCATACTCAGGGTGAGCTGGATGAAACTACTTCAGGGAGTTAAGATATACTTTTTCAGGGAGGCACTTTATTGTATAGCCCCAGTGAAACTGTTATCATTATCAGTGGAGTCTTTTCCTTGACACCCAAGGGCTCTCAACCAATGATTTCCTTGTTTTTACTGCTGGAGTGATGCCTTTTTGGCCCAATGAAAAGGATTCATGTTTCTCTTCTTGTTTTTTTTAAACTTATTTGCATTGAAATATGATGGAAGAAACTCTTCCTTCGATATGATGGTCACATTCATCTAGTTGGACTAATATAACATAAAATATTCTCACTAGAATAACATTTTTATAGCTTGTTTTTCATAACCTAATCCTACTTGGGGTGGTAATCATCTTTATTGTCAGCGGAGTGGCAACATACCGACAGATGATGAATCTCCTCAACTAAGATGATTTGTTGTTGATTGTTCAAATGGGGCAAATCAGCCAACTCATTCATTTTAATTTGTTGATGCCACGATCCAAGGAGAATAAAGACCTTAAGGTGCTAATATCCTACTATGGAGTAGTAGTCTGCCATGAGAACACAGTTCAAGTTGATCCTCTAATCTGTCAGTTTATTTTCTTTTCATGAGAGATCTTGGATTGATCCTTTGAAGTTAAGCTCTATTGACATCTCGGTTGCTTTACAATGATTTTGACTCTGAGTCGAAAACAATCCATAAAAGCTCATCTTGAATGCCTTCTATCTGTATTTCTTTTATTGTCTTATTTTGGTCATCGTGCTTGATGAAGAAAGTATCTTTTCACTTGATTCATTTTTTGTTAGCTGTGATGCCTAGTAAATTGCTTTTTAGTTGGAAACAACCAATGTTTAGACTCTCATTTCATGAAGGACTACTCATTTGGACATCAATTTTTCATTGGACTTTCAAATTATTTTCCTTGGGGGTGCGTCCATCTGTTATCTACATGTTGTTGCGAGTTTAATTACAGTCAAGTGGTTTCTGCTGCTTTGGAGGTCTTTTTTGTTCTGAGCTGTTAATGTTAACTAACCTTGAAGGCTTATCTTCATATTAACTTCTTACATGTGTTTCTTTTAGTCTTATGTTTGTTTTTTTTATAGTTGATCTATAAGTCTCATCTCACTAACTTTTTTTTTATTTTGGTTGTTCTTGGTAGAGCTGTTGTTGGTTGTAGGGAGGATCAATACTCAAATCATATTTGTAGAAGTATTCTCTGGTCATTTGGGCATGAAATTGGTTTGGTTGAAGCTCTTTCATCAATTATTGCACTACTTCAAGCAAGTTTATTATCCTGTTGAGGTTTGTGCATGATCTTGGTTCTTCTTTACTACATTTGAACCTGAGAAGTTTACTTTATCTAATTTCAAGTCCTTTCAAGAAATTTAGCTTAAATGTGTACCTCTACTTGACAATGGTGTTTCCTTAAGACACTAATTCTTGTTCTTTACAGATTGATGCCATATTATGTTATATGCTGATCAACACATTGCTGAGTCCTGGTGATGTTTTATTTATTGCATAATTCACGTGGAAATAGTTGATTTCATCTTGTATCTGACGGCTGTTTTTGTCTGTCTCGTAATTCAACAGAAATAATCAATTTCATCTTCCATCTGATTATTAAATTGAAGGTTCTACATTAACCTCTCTTGTTAAATGATCCATTTCCTTTTCTTGCGTGGTTCCCATTATTTGTCGTAGGGGAAAAAGATTTACTTGTGTTCTTTGCTCTGAACTGCACATTACGGCAGTGCAGACGTGATGCTTGTCGAAGAATAATATAGACGGAGGGAAGTCAGCAGGCTCAGTGCTGCATTATGCTGGATGGGTGAAATAAAAGCTTCCATGCCTGCAATAACTAGATTGAATAACTGAATAAGAATTTTTATTCTGCATATATCAATTGTATGGGGTTTACGGCATACTGTATATTTATCAATTGTATGTATCTGGGATGTGGGATCAAGAACTAAATAGGAATTTGGATATGATCACAGGTCGAAACCTGGATCTTGGCTTCACCACCTATTGACTCAATCAAATAGATCAAATCAAAAACACAAAGCAAAGCTTATATTCAAATATTCGTTATTTTATTCATTAAACTGAGTCTCTTAATATGCTCTTACAAAGAAGAGTTTCCTCACATATCTGATGCGGTACTAAACAATCTGGACTCAAAGCACTACAAAATAAAAGAAAACTTAATCGACTAGGACTAATCAGGACTTCTCAAACTGACTCAAACGGAGTCCGATTGGACTCAAACGAAAAGCAACGAAAACTAGAAAACACGAACTACACAATAGTGTAACATAGTAAACTTGTTCATAATCTAGACTCAAAACCAAGACCAAATGAGGGCCGATGTGACACGACGGCGACGTCGCTGATATGTGCGCAGAGGAGTCGGTATGATGTCCCGATCCATGCCCCCGGGATGAAAAGAACTCTATTCTATCAAGTATGGCTCCAAATGGCTCTCATAGGACTCCAACAAATTCAGGGCCAATCGCTACAGGTCCTCTCGAGTAATCCATGTATCATCAGATTTTGAGCGTCTTTTCCAACGTACTTGATACCGTTTGCAGCCACCATCTCTAGCAGAGATGATCTGATCATCTTTTATGCAATCAGTTTGATATGTTGTAAATCAGTTGGCAGTGGTGGAAGTTGGGGTCCCTCAAATAAAGGTTCGGGGTCAGGCTCATCCAGTGTTCTAAATGGCGGCCACAGCGGCTACATCGGCCGGGAAAATTTATCGGGGATGGGGATATATCGGGGACATATCGGGGATATTTTCAAAAATCGGATGTCAAAATCGGACTGTAAATATACATATCTTCTTGTCTTAAATTGCATCTCAATAAGACAATATATGCATAAATTATATAAAGCTACTTAAAACATCATACTTATATGTTTAAGATATACTTAACTCGATAACTTGCATTAAGCTTATAAATGCAAATCACTATCCAAATATAGAATCTTCACAAATGTCATATTGCCACATCGCTCGAATTACCCAAATATCTAACCTAGAAATTGAGTGTGAACGCTATATCGGGTCCAAAATCGCCGAAATTGCGGCCGATATATCGGGTCCATGCCGATTTATCGGCGATTTTGGGTGAAAATCGCTATATCGGTTTGGATGTGCCAAATCATTGCGGCTAGGTGCCGTAAACGCAATATCGGCGCAATATCGGGGTTATATCGGGGATATTTAGAACACTGGGCTCATCAAGATGCACAAGTGGATTATCAGAGTTAAAAAGAGGACCTTTATAAGCTACTAAATCTGATATATTAAATGTCGAACTAATTCCGAAGTCCGAAGGTAAATAATTACATAAACATTTGGATTAATTTCTTGAAGATTTTAAAAGGGCCAGCACTACAAGTAAATTTCTTAACAGCTTCAAGTGGGAACTGCTCGGACGAATCTGGATCATTACATAATCACCCTCATTAAATTCAAGGTGCCTAAGGTGCAAAGCAACGTGAGTTTTATACTGAGCGTTACTTTCTTGAATTTTCTTGCTGATTTTCTTATGCAAATTATGAATATGTGATGCAAATGCGGATACCGACTTGGACACTCTAGGATATTGTGTCATGGGAATAAGATCTATAGGCTTTCTAGGTTTGTAACCATTCACTACCTCAAATGTACTAATGCTTGTTGACCTATTATATGAACTATTATATGCGAATTTTGCAGTGGGTAAAATGAGATCCCAATTTCTCAAGTGTTCACCGACTAGACATCGCTCATGCTTACCATCTCGGTTTGACCGTCTGTCTAGGGATGAAAGGCAGTGGAGAATTTGAGCTTAGTCCCCCATCTTATATCATAGGTTTTTCCAAAAATAACTCATGAACTTGACATCCCTATCTGACACAATGGTTTGGGTAAACCATGCAACTTAACTATGTCAAAGTAGATCTGAGCAACTTTGGAGGCATCAGAAGTCTTGTTGCATGGTAAGAAGTGGGCCATTTTTGAAAAACGGTCGACGACCACAAATATGGAATCATACTTGATAGTCTTTGGAAGTCCACGCACGAAATTCATACTCACGTCTTGCCAGGGACGATCTGGCACGAGAAGAGGCATATATAAGCCACTAAAACAACCCCTTCATATATAAGCCAGTAAAACAAACTCTTGATAGTGCTTCTGTATTCGCTGCTTGGCTAATTGGCAGGTGCGACATTGCCCTATCAGCTTTGCAACATTTCTTTTTAGGCTTGGCCAGTAAAACAAACTCTCTACCGCATCTATGGTCTTCTCTCGACCGAAGTGACCAGCATGCAGTGTTTTAAATATCGGATATCGGCGATATACCGGTCGGCAAAATTATGTACCGGATACCGGGTGATATATCGCGATATGGTACTAAATACCGGTTGATATATCAATTATAAATAAATATAAGACATTATTAAAAGAAATAAGTTAATATCCAAACATCATAAAAAAAACATTATTGAAATACCATAATGAACATAAAATAAAATAAAATAATTTCTCAAGCAAAAAATAATTATTATTATCCAAATAAGTAACTATAAGGGCCGATATATCGGATATTTCATCTCGGATATCGGCCGATATGTCGGCCACGTGGCGATATATCGGCCAATATCGGTCCAAAACGATATCCGGTAAATTTTTGCACTTATCGTATCGTTTTGAATAAAATACCGGTATCTCGGCCGATATATCGGTATATCGGCCGATATTTAAAACAATGCCAGCAAGACCCCCAACATATAGTTTCCAAATAAGGTAGGCTCGTTGGGACGTACGGGGAATGCATAGCGTGTGAAATCGAAATAGATGGCCATCCTGGAGTAGAAAACCATCCATCTCCGATGTCACCCCTTCCTTTAAAGCACAAAAAATCTCTCCAAAATCAAGGCACGACTCGTACTCCTTGATTCGCTTGAAACCCGCTACCTTAGCGTTCAGTTGTTTAAACACGCAGACTCGACGACTGAGCGCATCCGCTGCCTTATTCTTAACTCTAAATGTGTGCTTCAGGGTATAAGTGTAGTCTTGCATAAATTCAATCCACCTACCGTGTCTAGCACTGAGTTTCTTCTGTGAGTTAAGGTACCGTAAACCTTGTGGCCCAAATAAAGAACAAATTCTTGCCGTAAGAGGTAATGACGCCAATAGCACAATGATTGTACAACTGCATAGAATTTTTTATCGTAGGTGGAGTAATTCAATTTAGCATCGCTCTAATTTTCGCTGAAGAAGGCGATTGGGTGCTTTTCTTGACTGAGTACTCGGCCTATGCCAATGCCTGATGCGTCGCACATAATTTCGGACATCTTGGAGAAATCAGAAAGTCTCATGACAGGCGCTTCAGTTATTCGTTGCTTGATTTTCTTGAACGCCTTGGCAACGATTATGGGTCATTGGAACTCTTTTCTCTTCAGACAATCCGTAATTGGGGTCATGATAGTGCTGAATCCCTTTATGAATCACCTATAGAATGTCGCCAGCCTATGAAAACTTCTTACTTGAATATTTTTGTGCTCCGGCCACTCTACAATTGCCTGGATTTTTTGAGGATCAACTGAAACCTTGAGCTGATACAACCCCAAGAATACGACCATGTCAGTCATGAACACACATTTCTTAGGGTTCGCGTACAGTTGCTCTTTTCTCAACGTATGGCAAACTTGACTGAGATGACCCAAATGATGCTCCAACGTCTTACTGTAAATCAAAATATATCAAAGTAGGCGACCAAAAATTTACCCATAAAGGGTCGTAATACTTAGGTCATCACTCGTGTGAAAGTGCTGGGAGCATTTGTCAAGCTAAAAGGCATGACAATCCACTTATACATACTGTTTTTGGTTTTGAAAGCGGTCTTTCACTCATCACTTGTACGAATTCGAATTTGATGGTAGCCACTTTTCAAATCGATTTTTGAGAAGATGGTGGCTCCAGACATAATGTCCAACATGTCATCCAGTCTGGGGGTGGGGAATCGATATTTGAGGGTAATCTTATTGATGGCGCGACTATTCACGCAATTCTCCGCGAACCATCTTTCTTAGGGGTTAATAATGCCGGCACAGCGCACAAACTTTCTTTAATGAATCTCTTACTCAACAGCTCGTCAACTTGCCTTTTGAGTTCGGCGTGTTCTGCCAGATTCATTTTGTAGTGAGGCAAGTTAGGGAGAGAAGACCCCAGAACTAAATTTATGACGTGTTGGATGTCACACATAGGAGGTAAACTATCCAGGAATTTTTCTGGAAGGACATCAGCAAATTTCTTTAATATAGGTATTGCTGCAGGAGAAATCTACTCTTGAGAATCATCGGTGACCTCTCTAGCAACAAGTGCAACCTATCTAGCAACAAGTGCAACAATTATGGACCTCTTGGCGATCTCCTTATCAATAAGTTTGGGGTTGATTAGTGTTAACGCCTTCTTACTGTTAGATGCCTCAGTCTGCTTAGTCGCAGGTGGAGAACTCGGCCGTAGCGGGGTCAACATGATCTTCTTTCCTCATAAACAAATGAGCGCAAGTTTGGACGTCCATATATAGTGACATCTCGGTCATATAACCAAGATCGTCCTAAAATTATATGGCCTACGTCCATGGTGACTTCATCACACCAAATCTTGTCCGAATAAGTGGCAAATATGATCGGGACAAGACATCTCTCTTTCACATCGATGGACGCAGAGTTTACCCATGACACTTTATATGGGTGAGAGTGGCGCAAAGTCTTTAGCCCCAGTTTAGTCACCATACCTGAGGTGATGACGTTGATGCAGCTCTCACTATCAATTATGACTTGACAATTCTTATCACCGATTTTAGTGAGAGTTTAAAAAATTGAAGATTTACATCAGTTGTCATTTTTCTTAGGTTGAGTTAGGGCGCACCTCACTACACTCAGTCGGCGGGTAACCCTGTCTGCATCGTCAATCGACGGTGGGTGCATGCACAAAACACATCCCAAGGTGGCAGTCTGATCTACATCAAAGTTATCTTCCCAAGCATCTCCTTTAGGGTCATGGACGATTTCTTCTAAATCATCCTGATTACTATCCGATTGGGTTTCAATAATCAACGTCCTTGCCTTACTCGGACATTATGCTGAAACGTGACCAAACCCTTGGCACTTGAAACATAGAGTCTGCTGAATAGACCTAGATGACTCACCAGCGATACCCTCACCTTTGTCTTCACGCCTTGGAGTGGAACTACTAGACCCAAACGAGACTTGAGATTGGAATAGATTGGGTTAAATTTAACAGTAGTCTTGTTGGGATTGTCTTTATGGTCTGTGCGTCTAGGGAATGAAGAAGCCTCAGATTGATCTAAGTCTTGGACAATTTGAATAGCTTGCTCTAGGGTAGAGACATCTCTAACGATTAGCTCACGCCTAAGCTCATTCTTAAGTCCTGAATGAAATCTAGACAAGACTATCGCATCATATTCATCCTCACCACCTCTCACCAGGAATTGATTAAACTTCTTGATGTACTCCGATATTGGTCGATTGCATTGAGTCAAACGCTGACATTGGTCAAGTAGACGTTTGTATGATACATGCAGATATTTCTCTTGGAGTTTCATCTTTATTTCGTTCCAAGTTTGAATAGCCTCTTGATTTTTAAGTCTCATCTTCTCGACATTTGTCTAGTATTGTCTAGCTTGACCTATCAATTTCATCTTGGCAAATCGAATCCTTCTCTCGTCAGACATATCATACCAATCAAAGTAATGATCCATGTCTGAAATCCAATCGTAGAAGATTTGGGAATCCAACTGGCCATCGAAAGTGGGTGCTTCAAGTTTTACGTTCTTTAAGTTCTCTCTCGCAAAATCATTTTGGTCATTATTCTTAGGGTGGCGAGGTCCAGCACAAGATCCATTATTACTAACATTGTCGGTCATCTCTCGTTCCCTAGTGTTTCTCAGTTCTTGCTCCACGTTGTTCAGCCGAGTGGTCAGATCTTCTAGGAACTTAGTGATATGGGCTAGTGCGGGATCCATTTCAGAATTTGGGTCTTGGGGGTGGTATTGTGTTCCACTACAGGTAGTCATGCAACATGGTTGCTTGGATGCAAAATCTAAGACACAATACAGTTGGTCAACTAAATGAAGCCTAATGCAAAATGATCAAATGAAAAAAAATCAACTAAAATGAAACCTCGTGCAAAATGATCAAATAAGAAATCAGCAAGTAATTCAGCTCTGGTACGCAGTAAATATCCCACTACTCATTCCCATTTAGGCAACAAAAGTTTAATTAAGGCGATCAAATAATAGAAATAGTGCGTAATGTTGACCGTTTTTAAATTTCAAAATGAATCAATCAGTGCTAGAATCAGGAATAGTTCTACTTTAACATTCAGATGCAGCAAATAAAGCCAGCAGATTCGCTTACTCACAATTTATTTAGTGGACAACGACAAGTCGATAGCACAAAAGAGGGATCACTTTGGCGCAAATGGATATCTAAAACTATTGAAAAGTAGTAGAACTGACTCACTGACTAAGTTAAAGATTGCCTAAAAATTACCTGCACCAAGGAGGAGAATTCAAACTCCACACTTCTGGACAATAGTGCTAGGAGTTGCGAACCCGCTGCCTCGTGAACGGCGCGAATCAGACGCGAATCGGGCAGGAAACAGCCTCCGAAAGATCGATGTTGCTTCTGGACTAAGTTGGCTCAGTCGAGTCAACTCGGCCGAGTTGACTCGGTCAGGTAGGTTGGCTTTTGCTGCGGGTCGGGTCCAAGGAGAAACCCGCTTGATTGAACCCGATAGGTGATCGGGTTATGAATTTAGGGGTTGGGAAATTTTAACCCTACACCCAAATCACTCTTCTTTCTTCTCTTCCGGCACTGCTGGGAATGGTGATCCTTTCAGGCGGCGGCGAATCTGGGTGAAGGTGAGGGCGGTGAGGTGCTGCCGTCGTGTCGGAGGAGGGGATCTCGCGGCGGTGAGATCTCGCACTGAAGGAGATGATCTCGAAGACGAAGTTGCAGGATCTGGCACTGGCGGTGGTGGAGGCAAGAAGACGTCGACTGGTGTGGTTGATGATGGAATTCGATCGGATCTGTGTCTAGGCAGGCACAGTGACGGCGCCGGTGGCGTCGGGTGGGTGGGAAGTTGCTGTCGAGGTCGTCATGGCTTGTAGGCATTGATGTCGGCGTCGATTTGGGAAGGAGGTGATGAAGTCGACGTTGATGTCGTACTCTGTTGCTGCAGGCGGCGGCTGAGATGAGGAGAGGAGATGAAGACGAAGACAAGGAAGAGGGGAGGGGGCGGCGTGTGACGGCAGAGGGTCAAAATCGAAGACGGTTGAAGAAATTGGGATTTTTGTCGGAGAAGGCAGCGGATTTGTTGCGGTGGGGTGGCGACGCTGCTGCAGTGGAACTCGAGATGGGTCTGGGTGGACTGGGGAGATGATTGAACAGTAATCGTTCAATTACTGTTCACTGGTTGAATTTTTTTTTGACTAAAGAGAAGACGATTGGAAAACTTGTAGAACTAGGGTTTTGTGAATTTTGTGGAGGAAAACAGGATTTTGACTTTGATACAAAAATGATGTGGGATCAAGAACTAAATAGGAATTTGGATATGATCACAGGTCGCAACCTGGATCTTGACTTCACCACCAATTGACTCAATCAAACAGATTAAATTAAAAACACAAAGCAAAGCTTATATCTAAATATTCGTTACTTTATTCATGAAACTGAGTCTTTTAAATAGACTCTTACAAAGATGAGTTTTTCACATATCTGATGTTATACTAAACAATCTGAACTCAATAAGTACTACAAAATAAAAGAAGACTCAGCCGACTAGGACTAATTAGGACTCTTCAAACTGACGACTCAAATGAAAAGCAAAAAAAAAAAAAAAAAATACAAAACACGGACTACACATAGTCCAACATAGTAAACTAAATCATGAATAATCTAGACTCAAAACTAAGGCCAAAGGGGGGCCGCTGTGACACAACGACAACATCGTTGATATGTTCTCAGAGGAGTCGGTATGATGTCTCCATCAATCTGTCTCTATAGCTTAGTAATATTGTTGATCTTCTCCTTTTTGTTTTACTATGGTAAGAAGGGCAACTTGGAACCCGGACCATCTTTAGTTACATGAAAGGACCATCTAAGAAATACATGTTTTCCGGCATTATTAGCATGATATAGGATCCTTATTTGTTAATCATGTCCTGATGTTTTCTATATAACTTCTTGAAAAGGAATCTGATGTCGATTTCCCTTTCTGTACATGAAATATTTCATGATCCTATCTGTTAAATTTGAAAGCATAACACAAAACATTCTCAGATGAAATCATGAATCAAGAACACCGACATGAGACCATTAATCCTTATTCTTTCTTTTCCTTTTTCATATTTTTGGCCCTTTAATCACAATTGCTACTCCCTCCACCATGCCTCCCCATGCGTGCGCACACGCACAAATTATGACATGTTTCTACCACCAAATGCAGACCCTGATTTGGTGAATCTCCAATCTTGTTGGTGTTTATTTTCTTACCTCCAAGGTTCTTCATCTTCTTTTTTTGCAGTGGGAAGCTCTTGTACAGTAGAAGATGGACTTAATTTGGCGCTCGATGTTTGTTCCTCCCTCCTTTTCGGTGTGGTGAGTCTTGCAGCTGCCTACTTGACCATCATCATATCTTCTATTGGAGTAAATCATCTGCAACATGTTCTATGATTCGTAGCCTCATGTTTCCCAGGAAGAATACTTTTTTATACTTGGCCACTACACATGTCTGTGCAGTTTACTTGCTCTTGTTTCTTTTTGTGGAAGTTGCCGTGCATGCATGATGATGCTATCTTTTGCTATTATCCAGTAGGAGGCAGGTGACCCCAAAATCTTTAGGGATCCTATTAATCTCTGCCTCATGTGTCTTACATCTTTATACACTTCTGTTTTTCCCATTACATGTTTCATATTTTATTTAGCTTCATGTATTTATTGACCATAGTGGAAAAATGTGTCATGATTTGCATGAAGCTATGATTAATTTAGATATCTTTCAATAAGAGAAGTCTAATACATTGAGCTACTTTATAGAAAGTTGAGGAGCATATTTTATGTATGTATGTAATTATATATGCCTGCATGTATATATGCACTTTCTCTTTTCATTTCTACATGTTCTCCATATATTTTAGTGACATGTTGTCGTGTTCCCGTTTCCTGCTTTTTAAGAAATCGCCGTGTCGCGTGTCTGTGTCCGTGTCGTACCCGTGTTCCAAGCCCATGCTTCTTAGATACTGAACGATGAGTTAGACTAGGACCTGATTGGGTAAGATTTTAAGAGGACAACATTTGTATTAATTTTCTAGGCTACAAGAGCAAGGCATGCTACAGTGTTTTTTTAATTTTTTATTTTTAAAAACGAAGCAAGACATATTGTGACAATGAATTTCTATTGATTTATGATTTATGGGCATGGGTCTTGCCGCACGACATGTTACAAACACAAACACGGCAATCTTTGGAAAATTAGGATTTGATATGTCAATATCTATATGTATTTATTTAAATGTTAATGTTCTTTGTGTAAAACTATTAATGCTAAAATGGTTAAATCAGAGGAAAACACAATAACTGGGATATTGCAAAATAAACTTTCAAGAGGTGCAAATGGACAATCTTCATGCTTTATTAAGAAAGAATGACATCATCTAATGCATCTAGTGTTCCCGGTTTTCATGAATTAGATTTCCGCTTATTAGCATCGAATGCATCTTTGATATGCCTGGGATATGTAATAAATTTTATGACATATCAAAAGAAGTATCTGACATGGACTAATATTGAGTTCTCTGCACATTTGTTACATATACGTTTCTCATCTGTCTGCATATCTTAGTACTGGAGTATTTAAATTCTGCAGTGGCTGTTGCATGGCATCTTTTTCGCTTTCTTATATGTTGTACATTTGAGCCAGGGGCAGAAACAGGATTTTGGTCAGGGGAGGAATCGTGACCTACATAATTTTTCTTAATCAGGATCTAGTTTCATGATCTTTCTGGCCTTTGGATCTTTCTTCTTATTTTGTTTCTTGTTTCCTTTTTGTAGTTCTCTTTCAAGCCTTTGTTTCTTCTCCCTTTGGAATTTGTTTTTATTTGACTATTCTAATCAGCAACCTCCCTAATGGAGGAAACAATCTAATCTAATCAAAGAAAAGCTGGTCTTTGTAGAGTCAGAAATAATGGGGGATAAATAAATAATTCGTCACCGAGTCCCATGGGCGCCCACCATTGTCTCTTCTTTTCTTTCATTTTTGCCTCCCCTTGTCATTCCAATCATGATTTTCATCGGTGACTCAGCCGCTTGATAATGTGTAATATCCCTAATCTAAAATACTGTATTTTTAATTTTTTTAAAGTATTTATTTTATTTTACTGGTGATATTATTATTTATTAACTTGAGTTACAGTACAAATTATTTTAAGATAGTAAATGGTATTTTAGCCTTATAATTATATTTAGCATTTTAAATATTATCATTTTAATTACTAGCTAGAATGTTTTCCATTACTATGTTACTAGTATTATTATTGTAGTTGCTATTATTGTTAATATTGATATTGTATTGTTTTAGTCATTAGTATTAATGGTAGTATTTTTACCAAGTATTATTAGATAATATTTTTAATGTTAATACTTTTATTATTATTACTATTGTTATTATTATTTTGGTAATTATTATTGTTAATTATTATTATGATATTGTTAATCACTAGTAGTAGTATTATTATTTATATCCAAACCCAATAAGCTTAGCCCATTCTCCTTTTCCTTTATATTTTCTTTTCCTTTTTATGCTAAGCCCACATTAGCCAAGTCCACTTTCCTATTTTCATCTTTTTCTATTTTTTTTTTAAGCCCAAAAACTAAGCCCACAAGCTCATCCTCTATTTTCTTAATGTTACTTATTTCTTTTAACTAGAGCCCAATAATCTATAATCCATTACCATTAAGATTCTTACCCATTAACCCAAAACCCAATTCAAATCCCAATTCTAATCCAAATCTTATTTTCAAAATCATGATCTTAAAAAAAATCCTAATCCTAATCCTAATTTAAATCCTAATAAAAAGCATATTTAAATCAAATCTCTTTGAGATTTTTCAGCAACCTTCCATTTTTATCTAAATTGCTAAATTAAGTAACCTAACCTAATTGGAATTCTAAATTGCTAAATTAAGTAACCTAACCTAATTGGAATTCTAAATTGCTAAATTAAGTAATCTAACTTATTGAAATTCAGGTTCCAAAAATCTCTTATAACCTATATAAAAGACCCAAACCCTTCTTTCTCTTCTACCTCAAGAGAAAACCCTAATCTAAAATCTCCCCACTTCCATCTCTTCCTTCTCCTCAAGCGGGTCGTGAACAAAAGGGCTTTGAGGTACAAGGATTGAGGAGAGGAGAAAGCAAGGAGGAACAACTCAAGTAAGTAGATCTAAACTGTAAATGTAATTTCAGTTTTTTTTAAAATAAATTAAATTAGAACCACAAGAATAAAATTATTAATTTCAGCAATCTGCTAAAACTCACCGTAATATAGTTAATGATTACTAGAAATTTACCTAATATAATTTTTGTATAATCATTATTTTAATACTCCACAAAAACTTAATTTGAGCAAATCAAAATCTAAGTAAATCTGTTTTTCATAGTTAATATGATATAAATTGTTTAATAATAATTATGTCTATACCATGATCTCCATTAAATAATTTTATACATCAAAAAAACTCAACCAAGAGAGAAATCTAATTAAAATACGTGTAGATCTACCAATATATATTTACATATTTTTCAAAGTTTTTATAAAAGATTTTCAAAAAAAAAGGAAAAAAAACAGCACTGCTCTCGGCTTGGCCGAGAGCAGGCTCTGCACGGCAAGACTGCGCAGCCCTGCTGTGCATGGGTTGGTCCGGCCTGGCTGGGCCAGCAGCAGGGCTTGGGCCCTGTTAAAAACAAAAAGAAAAGAAAAGAAAAGAAAATCTGGACCAGGCCCAGGTCCGGCCTGGTCCACCTGGGCTAGGCCTGGGCCACCTCATATAATAGAAAAGAAAGGAAGAAAGAATAGATCATTTGCAATAAAAATAATTTACTAACAATATCAAAAAAATGGGAGAAAAATATAAACAATAATCTATAATATTTCTACTTTCTATGATAAAACTTTTAGACTAATAGCAACATGGAATTAAATCAAATCACCCACTTTAAACCTTTTCACTTAATGGCAAATTCATACACATTAAGTGTTTTAAGGATTTAAAGCCCATTAAAAAATCCAACAAAAAAAAATTAGAAATTAGTTTAAACTAAACCTACTAAATTCATTAAACCTAAAGAATCATATTTCTAACTAATTAATCAAGATTAAAATCCCTTATAACTCTCAAGTAAAATATTCTTTTAAAAATCTAACAATTCCTATTTAATAATTTATTTAGATTTATCAAGGCCTTGTAATTTCAGTGCTCTGGACTTGGGATGGATCTCAGGTGAGTGTCACTTCTTTGTTTAATTTTATTAAATTTTATTTTGTGAGTGTTTCACCATTTTATTTAATTTTAATTAAATTTTATTGTGAATGTTTGTTCTTATGTCATTTTCTTATTTATCGTTGTTTTTGGATATTGTGTTTTTATTCGTATTATTTCATGTGACTTTCTGTTATATTTTAATAGTTTGATTACTTGTACCACTTCATGAGATATCTATGATTGTCCACTTTATTTACATAGTTGATAGGAACTTGTATCAGCGTCATTTCATGTGTTGGTAGATCGCCGTTGTTGGCTTAGGCCTAGTATCGGTATACCGTAGACGAGACTTGACCTTGTAACTGATATAGCTGTGATAAATCCTAGAATGAATATATATATTGATCTTGAGGATTGATTCGTGATTAAAGTTAAAGACTCATATTTTTTGTATAGTATTTGTCGGACGAATTGCTTGGTGATTATTCCGATTAGAACTCTTTTGGATATTAAGGACATGTTAAACATGATGTTGGTTTATTGATAGACTGTTTTACTGATGCATAGATATGTGTGAAAATGATACCCTTGACTCTAGTTTATACATTGAGACTGACTTCTGGACTGTTAGGAGCTATTATTTTGGATGATCGCATTGGTGAGTTTGATTGATATATTGATGATCTTATTAATATTGACTATTAGATGTAGAGGTGATCTAGACTCTACGTTGATCGAGGACGTTACACTGCTTAGTTATGATTTTGATTGATTAGGATATTAATGATCTAATAAATAGGAGATCTTTATTGATAAAATGAAATTTTGGACTTGAACCTGTCGGTAAACTCGATTGGATTTGAGTTGACTTGGGGGTTGAGGAATAGACGTTGATTGGGCTGACTTGATCTGGCTTGGTGGATTTTTAAATATGTATACTTGATATGTTACTTGACTTTGGGATCCTGTGATTGACCTTGATAGAGTGAGAGTGTGATAATCTAGATCAAATTAAAATATGAGGACTTGATTAGATGTATAGAACTTGTATTTATTTTAGTTATTGAGCTTTAGATATATCGGTGACTATATTACATGTTCGGAGTTTTATGACAGCTATTGATCGATCAGATTTATTGATGACTTAGAAGATGGATACATCGATGACTTTGAGGATCTGAGTTGATTATATACATTGTCCAGGTTATTCTATTCATGACAGTAGGTCATTACTCATCTTAGATATCTTGATTTACCTGAGAAACCTGACTGATTATACTTGGTATCTACCTGATAACTATCATGTCCATGTTACCATTAGTTGCTGGGAAAAATATTATTACACGGTAACAACACCCGCATGTTATACTTGTTACATATTCCTGTTATACCGGTATTTTGTTCACTGATATTATATATTCCTGTTATACCGGTATCCTGATTGCATGTTGATATTGTTACCGTGATTACCACCGAGTTATCCCAGTGATTCAAGTAACATGCATATTAAGTAATCTTGATAAACTAATAACATGATATTAAACAACTTACACTGGGATTGGGGAGATTGATGGAGGAGACAGCGTCTGTATTTTGGGTGGACCTAGGATTTAGGTTGCGCATCCGAAAGAGGGTTCCACTGCAGGGTTCCCGTGGGGTGACTGGCACCCTGTCCTGTTCTTGTTATACATGTTATACATGTACCTGTTCCTGTTATACATGTTCCTGACTACCTTGCGGTAGGTCCTGGTTTAGCGCCAGGAGTCTGAGCCGTGTCCCGGGTATGCACAGGACCCACCTAAAACACAGACAATGTCTCCAACCGATCAGTTTCAATAACTTAGGACTCTGATTGACATGTGTAATAGGCGTAGTATGGGATGCGTCTATTACATGCGGCAATTGGTGTTCGCTGAAGTAATTAATAATAATAAACTGTTAATGTTTGTGTGACTAACCGTGATCACCCGACTGTATATATATGTATAACTGTGATAGATATAGGATTGTACACCAGACTAGTGACATGTGCTAGGTTATACCTTCAGATATCAGTTGGTTGTTTACAGTTGTGATATTTGACTTTTATCTTCATTCATGTTGTTATGCAGTTATCTGTTTATCATGTTATTTAGTTATCTTCTGTCTGTAGTTTATCTGGCTATTATTTTGTGCACATTGGTTATATGCACGAGCTCTCCCCTTTTCACACACACTCACCAGGTCACTTTCTGACGACCCTGGATTTGCACGTCCAGATATTGGACGCTTTGTTTCTATTGTGCAGGTGTTCGATGAGACTGTACGCTTCGCGAAGAGCTGGAGCTTCTCCCTATTCGATTCCGGTATTCTTATCTTTCTTGTCTTCATATTATTTCCTGATTCTCGTTATATCAGATTCATTGTTGTTCCAGTTCTTTATTCATATGATATCATGCGTGGATGCTTATATGTATTATTGCAGTGGTCGTTGACTCATTATAGTATAAATTTATAGCTTGTTTCGGGTTACTTAAGGCTTAGCGCATATACGTGAGGTATTTTCTTTGCGTATATGCGTCGCCGACTCGTGTCGCGTCTCCGCTCCAGCGTATTTTGGGAAGCGGGGCGTGACATAATGTCCAACCCCAATTATCCATATAACCTTCTAACCAATCCCTTAATCCCTTTCAAAAAGAAAGATTAGGGAATTGAACAGAGGTTGCATCTGAGCATTCTCTTCTATCTAATCACTTTCCCTTCACTGTCTCTGTTATCCCTCACAACATACACAAACACACACTACACAAAATAATGGGGGTTATCAGAGACGCTTTTCTGACTAGAGCCATTGAAGTGTTGTTTGGGGTTTGCCTACCTTGCAGGTCAGTATGAGTGGGGCACACCGTGATGAAGGGCGAGCTTCAGAGGCTGAAGCCCTTCTGTGCATCCAAGCCGTCATCAACGTAGCAGAGGGAGGGCTCCAGCAATCCCTCCAGCAATCACAGATCCAAAGCTCAGGGCATGGCTGTGGTAACTCAAGGACGCAGCCCGAGGCCCACGACATGCTGGATGAGATGGACTACTTCCATCTGCAAAAACTAGTTGAGGAGGTCAATGACCAACTTCAAAAGGTGCGTGGTTCAAATATGCTCTCTCGTTCTTAACATAAATCTGCGAAATTTTGCAAGCGTGTCTGGAAGTCTGATCTCACACTCAAGAAGCTGAGGGCGGTCGTGGAGAGGATAGATGGGATTGCCGCTCATGTAGGAGATTCTTCACCGTTGTCTCCAATGTGCAGGAGCACCATCAGCATCACCAAGCTCAGATCATCAATGATCGTGAGACTGGGCCCCCGTTGCCTGCGGGCAGCAGCGTAGTGTTCGGGCGAGACAGAGGGAGGAGCGAGTACAGTGGTTAACAAAGCCTTCAGACAAGGACATAGAAAACAATGTTACTCTATTCTCTGTGGTAGGGCACGGAGGCATGGAAAGACTACTCTCTCTCAGCTTGTATTCAATGATGAGTGTGCAGAAATCTTTTGATCTCAATATTTGGGTGTGTTGTCTACAAGCTTCAACGTTAAACAGTTGTTAGCAGCTGTGATAGAATCTGCAACTAAACAGAGGCCAAAAGTTGATAGTCTCACCGCCTTCCAAAGTGCTCTCAAGGAGAAGTTGGTTTCTTTCAGGAAATTCCTCCTGGTCTTGGATATGATGCATGGAACGTTGATAACGTTTCAGCTGGAATAACTTATTGGCTCCTATGAAATATGGAGAGAAGGGAAGTAAGATCTTGTTGATGACTCGAATGGGCCGTGTTGCAGAAATGGTTACACAGGCTGCCGCCGGGGGGGGGGGGGGGGTTGCAGAAAGAAGTGATGAATATACTTTTGCTGGTGTAAGATCTGATGATTATGGAATGTTGCAATCAATTTTGCATGCAAATAGCAAGAAGCCTTGGGGGCTCCCCACTGGCTGCAAAATCCATCGGAGCAGTCGTTAAACTCCAACTTGAATGATTAGCACTGGACAAACATTTTGACACGGAAGCATTTTAGATGCACAACAGGTCGGCCAGGACAACGTCAACTCTATTTTGAGGTTAAGCTATCACCATTTGCCCCTACAACCCTTGCTTCGCGTATTGCGGCATTTTCCCTCAAGGTCATGAGATTCATAAAGAAACTCTAATCCGCATGTGGGTGGCCATAGGGTTGATTCAGCAATCTCAAAATCAAAGGGAGACAATTGAAGACATAGGAGGCAACTATTTTGATGGTTTACTGAAAAGATCATTTTTGAACCTTATCATCATTATGGCTACTACGCCATGCATGATCTTTTGCATGAACTAGCACAATCAGTATCTCAGGATCAATGCTTTGTAGTTGTTGACGGTACATCAATTCAAGGCATTCCCACTATGGTTCGCCGTTTATGGGTTGAAATCCATGATCCAAACCCTCTCACAAAGGTGGACAAATCAAAGAACTTGACTCTGTGTTAATTTCCAAGGATTATAATCATCATGAGCATTCTATGATTTTCAGTGAGGTATTTAAATCATTGAAGAGCATATGCATATTGCTTATATTTGTGGCGGACATGGAAGAATTTCCAGGTGAAATTGGTTACTTGATACATCGAGTTCAATCAGCGAATTCTGGTGCAGGATTTACAGATTTTGCTTCAAGTATTTATCGGTTGCCTAGATTAATTTGCAAGCTTTAAGTTAGATTATTGATCAGACGACTACATTATTCCTGAAGGCGTGAACAGTCTTATTAGCTTAAAACACATGATGCCATGATGCCAATGTTTAATTTTGATATGATAGATGGGATTGGAAAACTGTTTTCCCTTCAAGAGTTATGGTTATATGTTGGAGAAAAAAGTGGGCGCAGGATTGAAGAGTTGAAGGACTTAAGCCACCTTCGTGAGCTGCGAATTGTAGGTCTTGATAATGTCAAAAGTCACAAAAAGGCTAGCATGGCCAAGTTGCATAATAAAGAACAGCTCCTCAAGTTGGAGTTAGAATGGGATATATATATTTCAGTCCTGATGAGTTGGTTGAGCATGAAAAAAATACTTGATTGTGTCCGGCCACATCTCAATGTCAAGTAGCTACACATCACAGGATACGAAGGTGTCAGCTCTGCGAAATGGATAGGTTATGAATTTATAAATAATTTAGAAAGCATTGTTCTCTTTGATTTCTTAAGACTGGAATGCCTTCCTTGTCTCGGGAAACTGCCTCATCTCAAGTATTTGCGCCTGTATTATATCCCTAAAGTGAAGCAAGTTGATTGTGAAGGGGTTTTCCACAACTAGAGGTACTAAAAATCTATTTCTTGGATGAATGGGAAGAGTGGTCAGGTTTAGAACAGCTTGCATGGTATCCATGCCTCCGGAAACTCAAAATCTATGGTTGCCCCAGGGAAGGTATTGCTCTCCCTTCCCGTCGGTCTCACAGAAATGAAACTTGTAAATGTTGGTTTGACAACTCTTCCTTCACTCTGCCCGGGTGACAACCAACAAAGCTGCAGTGCTCATAGTCCCTCCCCCTCTTCCTTTTTCTCAGTGCAAATTAACAAAATGTGAACAATTAATATCTCCATCTAAGGCTTGCTACAACTTCACTCACTGCCTCTCGAGCATCTAGAGATAAGCCATTGCAAAGAGTTCGTGCATTTGCCCGCAGAAGGTCTCCAACATCTTTCCTCCCTCAAAACCCTGAAAATTGAGAAATGCCCTAAGTTACAACCGTCTCTGATGATCATCCCCGCAGACTAGTTCTTTCTTCCTGTCTTTTCAAGAGCTGCACATTCGAAGTTGTGGGGATCGGGGACAAATTGTTGCTAACACTGCTGCAGGATCAACCTCACTTAAAAGTTGGTTATAGAAGAATGTGAAGAACTGACAGCACTCGAGAGCTTAAAGGCCCTCCGCCACCTTGGTTGTTTAATTCTCTATAAATGCCCCAGGCTTGTACAAGCTACAGCCAAACTGTCAATTAAGGGTGAGAGCTTCACATTGACTATTGACCATCTCTTAGTGGGTTGACTCCTTGTTGCTGCTGACAAAACCATTAAGAAATCTCATCTCAGTCCAAAATCTGGCTATAAAAGATTGCAGCGGGTTGGACTCACTGGTGGGCAAGATGGAGGCATGGTTGTTGCAAAACCGCATGTGAGAAGAAGTGGTTCTGCACAAGGCAGTCTCCCTGCAGTCCTTCGTCCGAGCTTTCAGGCTCTCTCTTCACTCAAAGATTTACATCTGGAATATCTTGATAATCTCTCATCACTGCCACAACCGCCTTTGTTTCTGGAGAAATTAACAATACGAGGCTGCACTGACATTGTGGAGGAGTGGTGCCTGAAGGATGATGGTGCTGATTGGCCCAACATTGAACACATTCCTCACATTCACATAAAATGTCCAAATTTTCCAAATAAACTGGTACAAGCATCCCTTTCCAATGTGCTAATTGGGTACTCTTTTCTCTCTCATGTGCTAATTGGGTACTCATTTTCTTTCTGCAACCATTGAGAAGTATCCATGAAGTAATTGAAAATAGACTTGCACAAGAGGTTGATGAAGAGACAGGAAACTAGTATAACGTCTGATTAAAAAGGATGCAGCGGGTAATGTCTCTCATTTTCCTGTACTTTGCAAAGATATAGGGAATAAATATGTTAGCTTTCTTTCAGATCCATTCTTAAGTATGTGAAGTAATTTTGAAAATATTTTGGTTACATTCAAGTCAAGCTACTTTTGTTATCTCATACCTAATTTTTGACTGCTGATGCATTATTCTTTCTTCTCTTTTTCCCTTTCTCCATGTTTCATTGAAGCAATTATTTACTCTAGATACAGCATTTTCATGTTGTTACAGATTTGTGCTTGATAAGTTTTTGATACCGTCATGTGAGTTGCATTCATGGGTAGTTTTATGGCCTTTCAGAACTATTTCATTTTGGGGGAAGTGTTGGATTTTTGCTGCTATTTGATTAATTCTCAACATTCATAATGACTTAAATTTTATGAGACATGATTTAAATGCTTTTTGATACAAATTATGACCATTCTAAATTCCGACTAAGCAAAATTTACACCTGTAGTGTAAACCCAAACTTATAAATCTTTGAATGAAATCAGAGATGTTTGCAAGGCGTATGATCATTGTTTTAGGGAACCAGAGCAAACGTAGCAAGTTTGGGAGCTCTTATTACTTAGCGGGTGAGGTGGGGGTACAACCACATGTTCCTACTCTGCCCTTGTTGAAATATAACTGTTTTGTTTGCCAGGTCAATCATTATCTTTATTGGAACCAAAACTCAGATTATTTTGTGCTTTTGTAGACTGTCAATCTGTATTAGTATCAGGTGTATTTTGGAATGATCTGATTTCACTGAAAGAATTTAACATGCTTGGATTTCCATCAGACCAAGGATAATGTTCTTCTAGCTAGATATCAGGTCGTGATGCGACTAGTAATATTTTGAGCTACTTTATCTTTCCATTTCCTTCTTTCTTATTCATTCGGAGAACAACGTTAAGAGATCTGGTTTGTTTTATTGCAATAAAAGTCTAGAGAACCTTATACTTCCATATTTGGCAAGATACATTTTAAGGTCTATGAAATATCTTTTTTTCTTTGAAGCCTCTGGAAATAGCTTTGTTCTTCCTGCACTTGTTGAAATTATGAGTGACACAAAGACAGCACATGGAATCTGTTGATGTTGCATACCAGTCAAACAAAGTAAACATTTACATTTTGATGTAATAGATGAAAAGGAAAAATTAGATCACACAATCCTCTACATTTTACACTTTAGTTTGTATTGTTTTTGTCGCGTGTTCTATGTGTGAACACCCTTATGACGGACCAAAGGCAGTCCTTAAATAGTATGTCATTCCTGAGCATGACTGCCAACAGCGGGCTCACCTTCTTGTATTCTTTGAATGTGTTCCAGAATGAGATACTTAAAAATAACAGCACTTTAAAATTGTATGCTGGTTCACCTGAAGTTGTTAAAATAAGTGTTACCAGATTTGTGGTACGCTTTGGGTCAGGGTACGCGCCCGGGCAGAATGTAGTACGAAGGGTTAGACTTAATCCAATGGTATTTGGTGTCATGGTACACTTAGGAGTATTTACTAGTGTCGTTTGTTAGTTCTTTGTGTATTATCTGTGTGCATGTGGTTAGAGAAGAGATGTATATACATTTTAAGACATGTAAATTAGGGATTATGATACTGTCATTTTAATTTCTGTAGAGCAAGCGATGATCTGATACTCAAAAATTGGAAATCAAACTGCTTTAATTAAAAAACATGTTCATAATTTTAATTGCATTAAACAGTCAGAGTTCAAACTCTTGTGGAAGTCTTAAAAACCGCAAATAAGTCTATTAAGAAAGGCTAAATACTACTGCTAAATATATTAAAATATCTCATTGAATCAATTAGTTATTAGTGCTCTTCTTTTGTTTCTTAGGTCACCTGTTTTGTTGATCTGGATCGGATTAGGTGAGTGAGTTAGGTAACTCTTGTTGAAATAAAAGCTTGTTCCTAGGTTAACGGCATATATCCATCGCAGGTGAGCCTGCTTGGTGAAGACTATAGGCAAGTCACTCCCTTTCTTCTGTAACTTGTATCTTCCAGGTTTGTAGGTTCAGTGAGTGTTAAGTCGCAGGGTGAACTTGCAGAAAAGAGTTTGACCCTTGCACAATACTGTAATAGGTATGAACTATCTTCAAGGTGTCACATCATCTCCCTGCCTAATCTGTTATATGTTATCTCCCAGGGGCCTAAAAGTTGAGATCTTGTTGGTAGTCTCTGGTACACAATGCTGAAATACGTATGGACTATTCTAAACGGTTGCTTCACATCGTCTACATGCCTTCTCTGTTATAAGATCAGTGTTTTAAATTTCGGCTGAAATTTTGAAATTTCGGCCGAAATTTCGGTTTCAGAAAAAGCCCGACACGAAATCCAAACCCCAAATTTGAAATGTAGGCCGATTTTGAAATATCGGCTGACACTGTGTCGACCGATATTAAGAGGGGTTTCCCCCCTTCACCCCCCTTCTTTTGGGTCGGGTCAAAGCAACCCAATCCCCACCCGAAACCCATTAAACCCAAATAAACCGCCCTAGGTTTTCTTCTCCCTCATTTCTCTTGATCACGCTCTATCTCTTCCCCTCTACCTGAGTCCCGCCGCCACTGCTAGAAGCCTAGAAGATGAAGACCAGCCGCAGTCGCCGCAACTCTCATCGGCGGCGACAGCCTTCATCGAAGCCTCTAAGCCTAAGGTACCTCTCTCTCTCTCAATCTCTCACTCGATCTCTCTTTGATTTTTTTTATTTAGTTGCTATATGTTGTTGATATCTCTCTCCCTCTCTGCGCAGCTGCTCTCTCTCTCTCTCTCACGATCTCTTTCACCCTCCTACTCTTCCTCTCCGCTCTCACTCTCGGTTCTCTCCCCCACTCTCTCTCGATTTCCCTCTCTCGCTCTCTCCCTCTCTCTCGATTTCTCTCTCGCTCTCTGATGTCGGATCAGAGAGCGAGAGAGAGAAATCGAGAGAGAGGGAGAGAGCAGTGAGTGAGAGAGAGAGAGCAGAGAGAGAGCAGCGACTGAGAGAGAGAACATAGAGGGAGAGCAACGAGAGTGAGAGCAGAGAGGGAGAGTAGGAGGGTGAGAGAGAGAAGTGAGTGCAGCTGCGATTCTGCAGTGACTGTGAAAGCAGTAGTCATTGTTATTTGCAATCTAGCATTTACATTTTATTTTTTGATTAAAACTTGATTAACAATCTAGCATTTATATTATTGTTAAAATTTATGCAATAGACTGTTATCATTTACATAAATAAAAATAACACATTTACATAAATAAAAAATAAAAATTTATAAGATGCAATAACACATATTTACATAAATAAATCAGTAATCATTGTTATTTGCTTGGCTTGGCTTCATCAAAAACTTTGTTATTTGCTTGTCTTCATCAATATGATAACATCCACGTGCACCTGTCCAATACGACAATACCTGAATAAAAAAAATTAGAAAAGTTAATTTTAGACGTGTAAAGAAGAGAAATATCAGAGAGCGATAAATAAATAAGATAAGAATATAAAAATAGTATACACCACCATTTACCCACCATAACTTAGAATTAATTTAAAAGGTTTGAAGTAAGCATTTTTTATTATCTTGTTCATTTTAGTTGTTTAATTGTATTTATCTTTTTGAAGGTAGGAAGTGCAAATCAAAATGTCTTCTTCCACAGCATCTAGTGAAGCACCATCTGTCACAGGCGGGTCTAAATTGAAAGATCCATATTGGGACCATGTGATAAGAGTTGGTACCAGTACACAGCAATTGCGTTGCAAATATTGCAACCAATTTATGTCAGGGGGAGTAAGCCGTTTGAAACATCTTGATGGACGACAAGGTAATTGTGCACCATGTTTGAAAGTGCCCGATAATATGAAGATGAAGGTGCTCGAACTATTGAAGGAAGCCGATGCAAAAAAGCAAGCTAAGGCGGTTGGTTTTCAAGCTCTAACTGATGACATGCACATTGGGGAGGATGAATATGATTATCAGGATCTAAATGATTGTTCATCTCAAATGACCAAATTCGAATCCGTTTGCATTAAAGCAAAAGGACCGATGGATAAATTTACTCAACGAACTCCAGAAGAGTTGACGACGGGGTTCGCTAAAACTAAGCAAACGACAATGGACTCCAAGCAAAGAAAGGAGAAGAGAAGACACTATTAGATACATTGGTAAATGGTTTTATGAAGCTGGGATTCCCTTCAATAACGCTACTCTTTCCTCATTCCAGTAAATGTTGATAGCTATTGGAAGATTTGGTGAAATGTTGGAGGCCCCCGCACCTTATGAGCTTAGCGAGACTGTTCTCGAAAGAGAGGTGGAGGAGACACAGGACAATCTCAAAGCGTTCAAAGAGAGTTGTATTGTTAGTGGTTGCACACTAATGGCCGACGCTTGGTCAGATCGAAAGAATAGGAGTTTGATAAACATCGTTGCCCACTGTCCAGCAGGAACAACCTTCTTGTATTCAGAGGATGCTTCAGTAGAAAAATACGATGCAAAATACATCTTTCAATTTGTTGATAAAGCAATTAGAGATGTAAGGCCAGAAAATGTGGTTCAAATTGTGACTGACAATGCATCAAACAACATGGCGGCCACAAATATTATGCAATTGAAGAGACCTAGTATTTTTTGGACTTGTGCTGCACACACGGTGAATTTAATGCTAGGAGACATTGTCAAGATTAAACCTATTCGTAATGCTATCATGAATGGGAGGTCCGTGTCAGTTTTCATTTATAGCCACACAATCACCCTTAGCTTGATGAGAGATATCACAAAGGGAGATCTTCTAAGGCCATGGGGCTATTAGGTTTGCCACTGCATTGCTCTCCTTAAATTCTATGAGAGAGAGAAGAAAAGAGTTGAAGGAAATGTTTACATGTGAAAGATGGTTGCAGCATCCTCTTTCCGAAAATAATGTGGGGGAAGAAGATATAATTTATAAATTTTCTAGTTCTTAAATAATAATTAGAAATTATTTTATCTTGATTGTTGACCAATTTATTATTTATATTCGTAGGTTGCTGATATTGTTGGTTCCAATAGATTTTGGGACAATGTGAATCTTGCTCTTAAACTTTTTTTTACTATTAGTGAAAGTTCTTCGACGAGTTGATGGTAATAAACCATCTATGGGATTTCTTTATGATGACTTGGAAAGAGTAAAGGAAGATATTAAAAAAAAATCTCGACTCAAAAGAGAAGAAATATATTCCTATATGGAATATCATTGACAAAAGATGGGAGGATAAGCTTAAGGGGCCTTTGCATAGAGCGGGACACTACTTGAACTCTTAAACTTTTTACAAGAAGAAGATGGAGATTGAAAAGGTCAGCATCTTTATGGATGGGCTTGTTGAGGTCATGCATAAATTTTACCCAGAAAAGTACGAAACTGATCAGTTGGCTTTGTATCAATATCAAAAAGGCTCTTTTGGAGAGATTGGGCAAAAAAAGGAGCAAAAAATTCTAACCTTAATCCAGGTACATTGCTTGATATATTTGTTATTAACTTTAATGAAAAAATTGTAAAGCTTAATTTGTTGATGACTTTTCTATAACTTTTAATTGATTAGCTAATTGGTGGATGATGCATATGACTAATGCTACCGAGTTGAGAGAAATGGCAATGAGAGTCTTGAACTTGACAACCAGCTCGTCCGGGTGTGAGAGAAATTGGAGCACCTTTGACACGATATAATTATAAAAACTATCATTTTTTTGGACTAGTAGAATTTCTTTTGGAATTCTAAATATTTGTCCATTCTTTAATTTGTTTAAGGATTTTCTTTTCTAGGTCCATACAAAAAAGAGGATAGACTAAGTCACAAGAAATTGCATAACTTAGTCTTCGTCAAGTTCAATGCAAAAATCAAGAGTAAAATATCATCGATTAATAGAGATCCATTGGCAGCTATTGATGATGAGGAAAGAGTCACCGATTGGTTGGTGCCTCCAAAAACATATGGAGCTCCCGTTTCAGAAAGCGATATAGGTCTTTCCCGGAG
This sequence comes from Agave tequilana, assembly GCA_038442645.1. Taxonomy (NCBI): domain Eukaryota; kingdom Viridiplantae; phylum Streptophyta; class Magnoliopsida; order Asparagales; family Asparagaceae; genus Agave; species Agave tequilana. Next base: position 37,297 of record JAVJIF010006899.1, read on the forward strand.
AAGGATTAACATGGAGGCAAGTTGGAAAATCCTCGGGAGCTACTATAAAGAGAAGAAAGAGTTCAAGAACAAAGTTAAGGACTTTTAAGAGAAAAGTAAAAGGCGGGGCCCTATTGGCTAATGAACGCGAAGAAGACATGGAATCATCCAGTTCGGAGTCATCATCAGAGGATGAGAGCCATAAGGTGGAGCTTAATTTAACAAGTAATGGTGTGATCGATTCAGAGGATTCGAAGCCGGAGTTTTCGGAGGATTGAAAAGGAGATATCATCCGAGTCACTTTCACCTTATGAAAATTTATTGCTTTGAGCTTGATTTTGAAATGTGTTTAAGAACTATCTTTGATGTGTAACTATTTTGTTTGAATTTTAAACTATTTGAAAGTGGAAACATTGACTTGATATTTCTTAGAATTATGCTTTCTATTGTTTATTTTTTTTGAAAGTATTGTTTCTCATTGTTTATTTAGATAGTTTTAATTTTTTTTCTGTATATTAGCTTGAATATTGATTCTATGTTCATTGTTTATATTTTGTAGGTTGGTTACAACTTGAAGTTTTCATTCATAGTCGTAGCTTAAATGCAAGTTGTCCAGGTAAATATATCCGAAACAAGATGGTTTAAATATATATTGCTTTCATGCCTTTATATATCATAAATGTGATGTTTTAGGATATTTATGACATTTAAGATCATACTATATAATGTATATGACCTCTGAAATTGATACCGAAATTGGGCAAATATCCCCGAAATTTTTCCGAAATCCGCAATCCGATTTTACATTTTGCCTTCTGACATTAGGCCGACATCCGACATTTAGAACATTGTATAAGATACCTTCCTAGAAGTAGAGATCTGGTTGGTACATCACTTCACATATTTCTTTCTTCTCTTTTCTTTTTTCTGGCTTGTCTGTCAAATCCTGATTTCTTGTCCAAAGACATACTCTAAAAGAAACCAACCTATTCCCCCCTTCCCTCAAATCTCCATTGTTATAAAGCCTTTATCATATCTATTTTACCTGTAGAAGGCTGCTACTCTGTTTATGCATATTTTTGTCTGATTCTCTTATATACCGTAACTAAAAGGAGTCTTCAGTCCTTGTAAACATAAATAAGATTTAGAAAAATCTTTTGATGTGTAGCATGCAGTAAATTGAAGAGAAAAAGGATTTATACCATAGATAACTGCTGTTTATATGCGAAAATGTAATGAACTTGTTGTGATGAACTAAATGGTTTAGGTGATAGATCATGAAGTTACTAATCAAGTTCTGTTCGTAGTCTGAGTTTCTGGCTCTAAGATCTCAAGCATCAACACAACTTCTGCTACTCAAATACGGGAAATGAGTCTTCTCCATGTTTGTACTCAAATACGGGACTGGGGATGTAGCGGCTGTGTCACTGTAGGTTTTAGTAAACAGATTGAACATTCAGTTTTTAAAAAAAATGATAGGAAAGATGGTAACTGAATTTTTTTAAATTCTACGAGCAGCCTGCTTTCCTATGACAATATTAGTACTTCACCAAGTAGCGAATTGCTCCTACACGATATATAATGTGCTTTTTCATCAATGAGCACAATTTCAAGATCAGAAACGAAGTCTAACAGAAGGATTTTGGATGTCTTGTATCTATTTTTTCTTCTTCTTATGCTTCCTGTGTTACTGTGTCTTTCTGATTTAAGCCCACAGCAATTCTTACTTTTAGAAATGTAAGCCTGTAAGATAACTAGTATCTGCTGTTGATTAGTCTTCAATTTGAGTTAAATCAGTACCCATTGCTGTTGACTTGGGAAGCATGATCAATTTTGTTGTTGGGAGTTTTGACGGGCGAAGCATAGTTTCTTTTTTTACTTGCTAGTGTTGGGATTTGGGTCGAACAAATAGTACCACATCGGCTAGACGTGGGGATGGTCTTGGGTATATAAGGATTTGGGCAACTCCACCTAAAAGGCTAGTCTTTTGCGATGATGCCCCAAGTCCTTCAAGTGGTATCAGAGCCATGCCCCGAACTTAGTCGTATGTGTGGGTGATGTTTGACGTTGTAGACCCCCCAAAGGCGCAAAGGCGCAATGGGTCTGCTCACCCCACTGGCGCAAAAAGGGGCAATAGAGCTCCTGTGAAGCTAATGTTGGGCTCTCGAGAAATTTAGTAGTGGTGCTCCTTTGCCGATGTAGACGAGTGACACACGCGATGTAGAGGAGTGATCGGCTGCAGTTGGTGCTTCACATAAGGCGTGCCGCCACCTCACGCAGTGAAGAGTTGGGTCTCGATGGAGCATTTGGTCTTCCAGTGTGAAGATAGTTGAGCTTGTAGGAGACTTTTTATTCGAGAGGGGGGATTGTTGGGATTTAGGTCGAACAAATAGTCCCACATCAGTTAGACGTGGCCATATTCAATTCGATTCCATCCAGAAAAGGAATCTGAATCCTAAAAGGAAAGTCAAAACGCGTCTGTCGATGGACCCAATCTTCTTCCGTTGTATCAAGTCTCCGTCAGGTGGGCGGATTCCTCAAGAGTGGTTGTTATCCCCGCGCGTACAACAGCTAATACAATATATATATTTAATGATCTTAAATTAAGGTACTTCGTGACTTTACATCGGGCTTCCTTCAATGGATTGCTGTGCTTATCTCACATGAACAAATTTACCACTTCGAAGGGATTATGATTAAAAAGATTCAATTTTAGTATTCTAGATTTCTTGAAAGCCAAAAGTGAGTTTTTATGACTTGTGCCTACTGTTTTTGTCGTTTGTTAAAATTTAAAATTTTAAAAATTTAGTTATTTAACTTTTAATTTGGGGGCTGTTGAAGGTTCAACAGCATTTCAGGCAAGCAGTAGCAGTTATTATGGGGATGTAAATTACACTTTGCATATTATGGTTCTTAGTTTTTTTTCTAGTCGGCATTGCAGTTGGTAAGTCTTTTCGCCACTATTAGAGCCCGTCTGGTTCTCAAAAATCATGGGATGTTAGTCTTTTTGCCACTATTAGGAAACGTGAATTGGTGGGTCTCGTGTGTGCTTTTCTTTAAGTGTGTTTGAATGTGTTTTTTGTGGGAGTTGAGAAAATGATGTGGGGCTCACGTACTTATGAGCTTGAGTCCGCATTTTGTTCCTGCGCAGTTTCCTCCCGCGATGGGAGAGAAAACACGCAGAAAGAGGAAAGCGGGCCCGCGGTTTTTTTTTTTGGAAAGAAGCGCGGGTGGGTGGGGCCCGATTGTTGTTGTCCGTTTTTTTTTTTTGCGTTCCAAACAACCCCTTAGAGATGGATAAAACATCTTTTTATTGTTTTCTCTTCTTCGAGTTGCATTGTGTGTTGGCCCAAGGTTACAATCACTAGTTTCTTATTTTGATGATAACAAAATGTATGTGGTTATTTAGTACTAATTAAGTTTAAGTGATTAAGTGTGTTTCAGGGTTCAAGAGGATTCAAAAAGTTTTCTTCCTCAAAGGAAGGTATATGCAGACTCAAGACTATTCAAGAAGGGATTGAAGTTCAAACGCGCTTGACGTCGCTATTGGAGAAGCCCACTTGAAGACTCTTGTAGTCATATCGAGCCTTGTAAGAAAATAGCATGTTCAAAGTGTAGAATATAGATTTGATGTCCAAGAAGTCACACACAAAAATACACATTTTTAAAATACAAGTTTTTCCGTATTGATGTTTTGCATGTTTTCAATTTTTTCAAAATTTTATATTCTGTTTTAGAACATGTATTTCATTGCCTATACATTGCTATTTCTCTTTAAAACTAATACAAAATATTTCAAAAATAGTTTGCTATTTAAAAGTGATCAGGAAAATGTCTTTTGGCCTAGGTCGGTCGACCGTCCGGTCGACCGTAGTCTATTATAGGCCAAGTCAGTCGACCGAGTGGTCGATTGATCCTCTGGCTGCGGTTGTGCATGCTGTGTAAGTTTTTCGGTCAACCGACTGGTCGACTACTAACCCCAGCGGTCGACTGACAGATTGACCGATTGGCTCAACTAGAGTTTCTGTGTTGGGGGTCGGTCGGCTGACCGACCACTATGTGAAATGTTTTTTGATAAAGTCCGGTCGACCGAGCCTAACGACTAGTTAAGAAATGAATTGTCAGTCGACCGGCCGATCGACCGAAGTTCTAACAAACGCCCATAATAGCTATTTTTCAAAATTTGTCTTTTCTTCTGATTTTTCCAGCGGACATTTTTGTTTTCTTTAGGTCAAATCACACCCCTAATGACCTGCTGAGCTAAACTAATAGTATTTATCTATTGCTTATATATATGGCTCATTGGGATTGGTTTTAGAAAAATGAGTTTTTGAGAAATACATTGAAAATCAAGTTTGCTCTAAAGAGAAGTTTTCAAGTTTCTAGTACTATCATTTTCAAAGCTATTTCAATTGTTTTTTCAGCTCTTAAATTCTTTCAACTGAATTTTTACTCTCACAAACTCCTTGATCTTCAATTTATATCTACTCAATAGGAAGTTGTAAAGAAGAGAGTGTTTGTGAGCTAGTGGTCACCAAAAGCTTTGTAAACCCATTGGCTTTATGCTACCTCTTGTGTAGAGGATTGAGTGTTGGAGTTGAGTACTCCGGTCTTTTGTAGACCATTGTAATTCCTTATTGTAAGGTCCCTTATTGAGGAAGATCATATTGTGAATAGTGAAATTCTTCACGGTAGTGAAGGCGGGGACGTAAAGCGGTGGTTCGAACCTTGAATAAATTTTTTGTATTTGTGATTGCTAGTCTCTTGATCTCATCTCTTTACATTGCTTACACTTGTGTCGTTGCTTCACTTGCACATTCTATTTATTGCTTGTATTACATTCATTATTGCATTTCCTTCATCATTCTCATTTATTAGTCTTTATTCATCTCAATAAGAAGGCAATTGAGCACCTCAACTCATAATCTAGAGGAACATTAGGGGAGAAGTTCTAGAGCCCCTAAGGGAGAATTCGGCTTCACTTGTTATTTTGAGTGACCGGTTTGCATTATTTATTATAGATTGTTGTTATTTCGTATTTGATTAGCATTACACCTATTCACCCTCCCTTTAGGTGTATTTTTATTGTGTTGATTAGATGCTTCTGTACCGCCACCTTTTCCGTCTCTGTTATTTACACTTCTTTCCCATATGTCTCATTTTTCTCTGTCTTCTTATTGACTCCGATGATGAACTTTTATATGAATATTCTTGCTATTTCTACAATGCTTCTTAATTTAAGTTGTTTCTAGCTTATTTCATATATATCATGTCTTACCTTGACTTGAATCCACCTTGAGTTTAAGGGTGAGTTTTTTTTTGTGTGTTTGTGGCGTGGGGGTTTAGTTGTGATGCCAGTCACCATTTTTAAGTGCATAAAAAGAGAATTACTTGTGAATGTAAGGTGGACCTACCCACCTTCTCAATATAGAGGAGAAAATTCTCTCACCTTGTTGATGGTGGCATGGCTTGAAGTCATGACTTCTCTATCACAAGTCACATGTTATGCCAATTTTCTATTGAAAATTAAACTCGATAGAACATCTAAAGAGTTTTTTTTTGGGAACTCAAAGTTCTTTCCTTGGGAATTCAAGGGTCTTTCTTGGGAACTCAAGAGTCTTCTCTCATACCTAAGTGTGTAGGGGGATGTTTTTGTTGCTTTGATATTCTATTTAATTAAGTTAAATTTAGATTAACCTTGTAAGGCTATATATAGACCTTGTATCTTCTTGTTTTAGCAAGACAAATGAATGAAAGTGAAGTATCTAAATGGTATACTTCTTTAGCCCACTTTTATTTATCTTAAACCAAGAGAGTAATCTTCCTCTCTTGTTTATCAATCTACCTTACTTTGAGATTCAACAAAGTGGTATCAGAGCCAAACAAGAAGATGGCAAACGGCATAACACCCTTCACCGTTTTTCGCCCCACCAAAGAAAACTGTGAGAATTGGAGCATACAAATGAAGGCATTGTTGGGCTCGCATGATGCATGGGACATCATCGAGCGAGGATATGATGAACCTTTAGGAGATGTTGCTTTGACCATTGCCCAAAGAGATGCTCTTAGAGAATCAATGAAAAGAGACAAGAAAGCTCTTTCTTCATCTACGAAGGGTGGACAAGTCTTCTTTGAACAGATTGCAAGTGATACTACATTAAAGCAAGCATGAGAGATACTTCAAACTCCTACAAAGGAGTGGAAAAGGTGAAAAAGGTACATCTACAAACACTTCGAAGAGATTTTGAACAATTAGAAATGAAAGAAAAGAAGTTAGTTTCAGACTACTTTACAAGGGTTATGTCCGTGTTAATCAACTTCGGCGAAACAGTGAAAAGATTGAAGATGTTCGCGTAGTAGGAAAGATACTTCGGTCACTTGATCAGAAGTATGACTATATTATTGTTGCCAATTGAAGAAGCCAAAGACTTAGAGTTCATGATCATTGATGAACTAATGGGTTCCTTGCAAGCTCACGAACAAACATTCCGACAAAAGACAAGATCTATTGGAGAAAGCTTTACTGTGCCTAAAAGAAGGCCAAGAAGAATTCAAAGAAAGACACCATGAAGATCTAAGTCGAAGCGGTGACCGAGGTCGTGGGATATTTCGAGGCCGTGGAAGAACAAAAGGCCGTGGACAAGGATGGAGATACGGTTTCCAATTCAAAAATTATAAAGTTCAAAGTTCACAAGAGGCCGCGGAAGAGGAAGATCCTTGGGAAGAGGAAGGTATGATAAATCTTAAGTTCAATGTTTTAATTGCAAGAAATATGGCCATTATGTATCAGATTGTTGGAATCATACTTCCAACCATGTTGAAGAAGAGAATAACTATGTTGAAAGAGGAGGTGAAGAAGAACATATTGTTTTTTTAACATTCAAAGGAGATGGAGAAAAAGAAGACATGTGGTATCTTGATACCGGTACAAGTAACCATATGTGTGGGAAGAAAAACATGTTCATTAACTTAGATGAATTCGTAAATGGCCAAGTCACTTCTAGTGATTCTTCAAAGATCCTAATAAAGGGAAGAGGTAAATTTCTTATTCTTCAAAGAAATGGAAGTCACCAATACATTTTAAATGTTTATTATATTCTAAACATGAAAAACAATATCCCAAGTTTAAGCCAGTTGTTGGACAAGGGCTATGCTATACATATGGCAGATCATAAGTGATAAAGAAAATTTTGGGTGTAAAAGTCCAAATGACGAAGAATCAGATGTTTCTTCTTAATGTCCAAAGCGGTGATTTGAGGTGCTTGAAAGCATGTATGAAAGACACTTCGTGTCCATGGCACTTGAGATTTGGCCATTTAAATTTTGGGGGTCTCAAGCTTTAGCAAAACAAAATATGCTTAGAGGATTGCTATTCATTAATCATCTTGAGCAATTTTGTGAGGGCTGTCTACTCGGCAAACATCATCGGAGTAGTTTTCGAAAGAAGCAACATCTCAAACATCCAAACCACAAAATTGTTCATAAAGATGCTTGTGGACCAATCTCTCCAAACTCTCTTGGAGGGCGTAAATATTTTCTAACTTTTATAGATGATTTCACTAGAAAGGCTTGAGTTTATTTTCTAACAAATAAATCTGGAATATTTAATGTATTTAAAAAGTTCAAAACTTAGATGGAGAAGGAAAGTGGATTTTTTTCTAAAATCTATCAGGTTGGATAAAGGTGGCAAGTTCACATCAAAAGAGTTCGAAGTTTTTTGTGAAGAGCATGGGGTTCAACATTTTCTTACAGCTCCTTACTCATCCCAACTAAATGGAGTGGCTGATAAGAAATATTTCAGATTATTTGATATCCTTTTGAATGATCTTTATAGATTTATTCAACAATAGTTCAAAGGCAAGAGAAGTTCAATTCATCAAGAGTTCAATTGAATAAAATCTAAAGTCTCAAGCTCCAGCAACTCCAAGTCAAAGTTCAAAACCAACACTTCATAGCCAATAGAACTCAAGTTTATCATAAATAGAATTGAAATTCAAATCACAGTTCTAGCAATCATCATCCAATTTAAATTTCAAAGAAAAAGAAGGATCATTTCCATCCCAAAATCCAAATTAAAATGGATTCAAATCAGCGGGTTCGGATAAAGCAAGTGAGAGTTTATGAAATTTGAAATACTAAAGAGATAAGTTAAAAATCAAACCGAAGTTTTAAAAATCTCTCAAAAAGATCTCTCACCAATTATAGCTATAAAAGGACCAGCAGAGGAGAAGAAGGGGCATCGAAGAAGAGAAGAAGGGAGGAAATTGAAAGCTTAGCTCACGGCGAGACCGAAGAGGGGAGATCCAAGATCAGAGGCTTCAATCTAGAGAAGAAGAAGAGTGTTGTGCGCACCGACAACAACCAATAGAGAATTACACAATCTCCACAGCCACAAAAACACCCAAATCACAGAAATCACAAGAGAAGAACACACAATCACAAAACACACGATTTAACGAGGTTCGGCCTGAATGCCTACGTCCTCGGGGCAATCAATGGAGAGATTATTACTTTTGAGGAGGGTTACAACTTGCTAGCAACCTCTTTGAATGCAAGAGAGATGCAGCCTTATTTTTCCCTCAGCCTTTGTGATTGCTTACAAACCCTAGAAACCAAAACAACCTTAAATACCCAAATCTGCGGAGCAGCAGATTTACGCCCAAACCCGTCTGTCGGTCGACCGGCCGGTCGACCGACTTCCTCTTCCGGTCGACCGGGCGGTCGACCCAGAAAACCCGAGAGTTGGGTTGTTTACAGTCAGGCTTCTCGGTCGACCGGCCAGTCGACCGCTCCCTGGCCTGTGCACGTCGTGCACTTCGGTCGACCGGCCGGTCGACCGAACCCTGCCAGATACTGCTGTTGCTGCTGTTTTCTGCTGTTTCTTCCATCGTCTCTTGTCGCCGACTTCCTCGACTATCCCTTGACGGTCCGGGTCAACTCCCTCAGTAAAAATCTCTCTCTTTCCAACAATTCTCCACCTCGGCGAAGATGCCAAAATCTGAGCCGACATCCAACGAACCCCAGTCTATCACCTGGCGAAATCGACACACGATCTCGGCGAAATCGACACACGATCTCGGCTTGCGCGCACCGGATAAAATCGACACACGATCTCGGCGAAATCGACACACGATCTCGGCTTGGAATCTTTGGCTAATCTATTCCTGAAAAACATCGCACATGCTTTCCCTGCACTTCACCTTAGGAGAATTTTTCTTACCTGCCGATCATCAACTGTGGCTCCTTCTCCGCAACTTCACGACCTCACGAAGACTTCCTTATGAGCCAACACTGACTCTCCACTGACTAGCTCTATCTAATCTACCTGTCTTCCACTGACGGTCCAACCAAGTCTGCGTAGAGCACACCAAATCATCGGCTTCTCCTGGATGCACACCACTCCTTATGCAAGCTCAACATCTTCTCTCCGGAAGATAAACCTGTTCATCGAGATCACACCATCTCACAACTACGTGAGATCCAACTGGCCACACCACTTCACCTCTACATGAAGTCTCTTCACCTCTACGTGAAGTCTCTCCAACTCTACGTGAAGCTCCAATCAGCCACAACTCTTCACCTCTACGTGAAGATCCAAAATAACATCTCGAGAACCCAATTAGCTTCATAAGAGTTGCATCACCAATGGCTGCGCCTTTACGGCTGCCTACGTACCTTTGCCCAAAAGGATCAAGCCAAACGTAGTTCATTAGAATGAGCTTTATCAAGCTCAAAAATGGTACCTTTATCTGCAGCAGTGAACCTGTCAGACTGAGTCATATGAACCTCTTCCCGACCATCATGGAGAGCAACGGCCTTCAACTTGAGCTTGTCGCGTTCACAAGCTTGAGATTCATGTTTCTTTAACCACAAGCGTGGTTTCACCTTGGTTCCAATGGCTGCAAACAACTTGACATCCTCTGCAATGTCGTCAAACTGTTCAGCATCACCCATGTTTTCTTGATCTCCACCCGGTGTCACATCCGATGAAGTATCCTTTGATGCCGAACCAACTGGAGATGATGGAGTAGCATCAACCTCCACCCGCTGCAATCCTTCCTTGGTCTCCGTCCTCTCCACCTGCTGAGAGACGGTGAACTTCAACGCTGAAGTTTCTCCAAATGTGACATTCCTGCTCATCACGATCTTCTTGTCTTCGGGATCCCACAGCCTGTAACTGTTCTTCTTGACGCCCAAATAGACAAACCTCTTTGCCCGCGGATTCACCTTACCATTCTTGGCACTGAAGTAAGCCGGACTTCCAAATTCCCACAGCAAACCATGATCTTGAGCAGTTTTCCCAGACCAATTTTCTAATAGAGCTTTACCTCCTATCGCAGTCGATCTGTTCCTGAGATGGCTAGCATACTCAGTTGCCTCAGTCCAAAGCGACTTGTCCAATCCTGAATTAGACAATAACTTCCGAACCTCCTCCAGCAAGGAACGGACTATCTCTTTAGCCAACCCATCTGTACCTGTTGAGAAGTGAGTAGCAATCCCTGTGTTCTGGCCAAACTGTAGGAATTGGTCAATGTCTATTCCAACATTACCAATGTAGAGCTCCTTTATCTTCCTATCTATCTGCCTCTCCATTCTTCCCTCTCCACTTCCTCAACACATCTAGGGCTTCACCCCTTTGTCTCATAGGATATATCCACAACTGCCTAGATGAACAATCAATGAAAGAGACAAAGTACCTGTGACCTCCAAGCGATGCCGTCTTAGCAGGTCCCCATACACTCACGTGAACACGATCAAGAAGACCTTCATTGTGGTGAGAACTGGTGCTAAAACTCACCTTCTTCTTGTCCAGAACACTGTGTCCACCTTCTGACTTGCAGGTAGCAGCACCTTCTAGTGATTCCATCTTTGCAGGAGCTCGCAAAGATTTTTCTTCTTGTCCGGCTTTTTCCTGCCAGATCCCCGGGCCAGTCTCATCTGATGTACTTGAAGTCTCCACCTGATCTGTAATCATACTACCCTTCAAGTAGTATAGATTTCCTCAGCGGACGCCCTTCATCACAACCATCGAGCCCTTGATCATCTTGAGATCGCCATCTCGAACCGATATCATCATGCCCGATGCTTCCAAAGTTCCCACGGAGATTAGATTTCTCTTCAACTGAGGTACATACCTCACTCCTTTCAGCTCCCTTTCCATCCCATCAAACATCTTGATTCGGATTGTACCTACACCCTCCACGCTACATGGGTGATCGTCGCCCATAACGACCGAACACCCCTCCAGCTGCTCAAAGTTGGAAAACCAGTCCCGATTAGGGCACGCATGGTATGTTGTACCCGTATCCAAAATCCACTCATCTTTCCATGAGTTACTAATAATGGGAGAACTGACTGAAAACGAGAAACCTGACGAGTCCGAATCTGCTCCATCTTCCTGTGAACTACTCCTCTGAGTCTTCGTCACCTTTGATAGATTTGCTTCAGCATTCGACTCCTTCTTCTTCCCCTTGAACTTCGGACAGTCTACTTTCCAGTGCCCTATCTCTCGGCACAAAATGCACTGATCCTTCCTCAGATCCCTATAGCCCGACCTGAACTTCGATCTTCCTCTCACCTCCTTGCCCTTCCGCGATGAACCTCTAATTCTTACTTCCAGTGCCTCTGCCGATGAACTTGTCTGAGAGGGATATCTTTCATTCTTCCTTGTTTCATAACTAATCAATGAAGATGACACCTCATCATAATCCAAGCTCTGCCTTCCATTAATAAAGGTCAGTGTGAATGTCTCGTACTCCTCTGCAGGTAGTGAATTCAGAAAGATAACAGCCTTATCTTCCTCTTCTAGCTTGACATCCAAATTCAGCAGATCTGTAAGAAGCTTCGTATATCGGTTGATGTGCTCATTGACTGTGCTCCCCTTCTGCATCCTGAACTGATACAGCTTACTCTTAAGCTGCAACCTGGACTCTACACTCTTCTTCAGGTACTTCTTTTCAAGGGTTTGCCACAGTTTCTTCGCTGACGTCTCATGTTGCACAAGGTATTTTATGTCTTGTGACAAGCATGAACGTATCAAGCCACATGCCGATCTGTTCATCTTCGCCCAATCTTCATCAGTGGTAGTGTTCTTCTTCCTCTCCAATAGGAGAGTGTCCTCGAGGTTTGATGCATTCAGTGCATCCATAACCTCACATCTCCACATACCGAAATTGTTAGTCCCATTAAACTTAACAACTTCAATCCTTGGGTGATTGTTCATTGTCTTAACAGATGCAGTTTCTTCTGCCATTGAGATCTTCTTTTGATTCTCTATTTATGCGGAAGAATAACCAAATTGGAATAAATCTCTACTCAGATAAAAATGGGATTTTTACCTGCCTCTTGAAACCCTAGATCGAGTTTCTCACCGGATCTACTCCAAACACAGATTCAACGAGCCCTCCTTGCGTCCTCCTGAGATCGACACACGATCTCCTAGAACACCAATACCTCTGACCTGAGATCGACACACGATCTCCACCTGATCAGATCTGGAACCCTTCGAATCCTCAGAATCCCAAGCGTAACCTGGATGCTCTGATACCACTTGTTGTGCGCACCGACAACAACCAATAGAGAATCACACAATCTCCACAGCCACAAAAACACCCAAATCACAGAAATCACAAGAGAAGAACACACAATCACAAAACACACGATTTAACGAGGTTCGGCCTGAATGCCTACGTCCTCGGGGCAATCAATGGAGAGATTATTACTTTTGAGGAGGGTTACAACTTGCTAGCAACCTCTTTGAATGCAAGAGAGATGCAGCCTTACTTTTCCCGCAGCCTTTGTGATTGCTTACAAACCCTAGAAACCAAAACAGTCTTAAATACCCAAATCTGCGGAGCAGCAGATTTACGCCCAAACCCGTCTGTCGGTCGGTTGACCCCGACTTCCTCTTCCGGTCGACCGGGCGGTCGACCCAGAAAACCCGAGAGTTGGGTTGTTTACAGTCAGGCTTCTCGGTCGACCGGCCGGTCGACCGCTCCCTGGCCTGTGCACGTCGTGCACTTCGGTCGACCGGGCCGGTCGACCGAACCCTGCCAGATACTGCTGTTGCTGCTGTTTTCTGCTGTTTCTTCCATCGTCTCTTGTCGCCGACTTCCTCGACTATCCCTTGACGGTCCGGGTCAACTCCCTCAGTAAAAATCTCTCTCTTTCCAACAAAGAGAACTAGCAGAAGCAAGCCTGTGGTTTAAGTCACATGCATGACTTAAGTAACCAGATATTTACCTTTCTCTTTTTATTTGTTCATTCAAATAAAAAAGTTGTATTGGATTATTTTGATTACTCTTTTCTTTTGATTCTCTCTTTTGTTTTAATAAAAAAATTGTGTTACTCTTTTCTTACAATGAACTTAATTGAAATCTTCGTGAGCATTATTAAGACTATGAGTAGCTAAATTCATGATTCTTGGGTAATGATGAAATCTATATGAAGTGGTGGATTTATATTTTATTATTATCATGTTTTGCTTAATATCTGAGATAGACTATGGCTCTAAGTTACTACTCAAGAGATAGTTTATACGTAGGATTCATAATATGTTTTCTCTTTACTTTGAGATATCATATGCATATTGATACTCTTATAGTATCAGAGTAGATAAGGTATGCCTAGATGAATAAGAGCAACGCTTGTGTGATACTGCAAATCCAAATCATAAAAGATAGATTAATTCTAAACTCAAGAACTTTCAAAAAAATTAGATTTCTTTCCTTAGTAAATAATTGATTAGGATTAGTTTAGAATCCAGTAAGTTTAGATTGGTCTCTATTTTTACAGTTTGTTTTCACAAATCATTATATTTTTAAAACTGTCTTTAGTCAAGTTAGCAATAAAATCTCCCTATGGAATCGACATGAACTCACTGCTATACTCGTTTGTAATAGTTAGCTTTGAATTTTTAAATTGCATCGTTGTTTCGGATTTAACGACATTGTTTTCAAGCGATCAAATTTTGGGGTCGTTGCCGGGGAGATTTTTCCTTGTTTTCTTTATTAAAGATAGAAACTAATTTATATTTCCTTCTTTTATCCGGGACATCAAGAGTAAGGAGCTAAACCGGAGGAGCAAAAGTAAGGACTTAAAAGTTTTTTTATGTTCGTAAATCTGGTTAGATCTTTCCTCTTTTGTTAATTTTTACAACCATTAATTAAAAAAACTTAAACAAAAATAAAAAATTAAAAAAAAATCATTTCAAGAGTAAAGACTGATTTTTAAGACATGCCTCATTTAATTTGCATTTAGAAAGTATTGTGTTCTTTTCTGTAGGTGACGATTGCATATATATATATATATATATATATATATATATATATATATATATATATATATTTGTATTACTATCTTTTGCTTGGTTGCTGCAGCACTTAAAATTTTTCATGCATTTAGTTAAGGACTCACAATTTGAATTGTTGCATATGATTTGTTACATTTATTTGTGATCATATTTTAATACATTTTAACGGGACAACCCATAAACAACATTAGATGGGGATCTAATTACCTTTTCTTAGCCCAAAAATCACCAACCTCATTCGCATTGATCTAAAAGTTTTAAATAAAATTCACTAGACGTTAGCGCCTACTGACTTTCGAGCTCAATTAGGTGGACTCGTTGTAGGATAATACTGGTCAGCACTTTCAAACTCGCGAGAGAGGATTTTCTTGTCTAAAAAGGGTGACTTAGTTATTGTGGCGGTACCTGGCCTGCAGGAAGGACCGAGGAGCTTTCTTTCTAGAAAAGGTGACTGAAACTAGTAAGTACCCGACCTGGAGGAAGAAAGTCGCTTGTTTGACGGGTTTATTCCGTAAGCTTACAATCACACCAAGCTAGTTAGGAGCTATCTAGTTTTGTCTAGGATTAACCTTACTTCTTAGGAATTTATTGATTGCTAATTTAATTAAAAAAAAAAACCACTTGGTGTATGCTTGGTAGAAGGTCTCAAAATCCTACTTTGATTCCTTTCAATCCTGAACTAGAGAAAATCTTTAGATTTAGAACACCACCCATTAGCATGACTGAAGAAACTGCTAAACCAATGAAAGAGTACTATACTCTTTTCATATATACCACAAGTTCTTGCATTTGTATTACCAATACAAATGCAAATCACTTTGAGATTAAGTCTAGTATAATCCAACTTCTCCCATTATTCTATGGACTGAATAATGAGGACCCCTATAAACACTTAGGGGCTGTTTGGATTCAAGAAACTGAGCGGAAGTAAGGAAATGGGGAAGTATCATTTCTACTTATCTATCCAAACACCAGAAAAATAAATGAGAAAACTCTTTTTCCTTTTCTCTTTTACACAACCATTTCCTTACTTTCAGAGTGGTACAGTTAATTTTGTGGTCATGTAAATCTCATTTGTAATAAGTTGTACCTCAAAATAATTAATTTTGTGATCATGTAAATCTCACTTGCATTCTAATTACAGTCCCATTTTGTATTCTTCTTATTTAATTTTTATTTTAATATTATTTTGCGATCAACTTTGTGGTCAACTTTTTCACTTTCACTTCCACATTACCATCCAAACACCGGAAAAGATATATCATTTTTCAAATCACACTTCCCAACAACATCCAAACACAAGAAAATTACTAACCAATTCTCAAGTTCCAAAAACTTCCTCACTTTCTTTCACCCCTAAACAAACAGTCCCTAGATGAATTTCTAGAGGTGTGTTCCACCGTGAAGGTCCAAAAATTTTCTGACGAACGCACTTAGGCTCATCCTTTTTCCCCTTCTCTCTAAAGGACAAACCCAAACATTGGCTTGGGACCCTAAATGTGACTATTCAAATTTGGGATCAGATGCAAAAGAATTCCTCAAGAAATACTACTTAATAGGTCGAACAAATCAGATGCGTAGAGCTATTACAAGTTTTGCCTAAAATCCTGATGAGCTATTTCATGAGACTTGAGAGAGACTTAGGGACCTCTTAAGAAAGTGCCCCCACGATGCTGTACCCAAATGACAATTGGTGCAATATTTTTACGATAGTCTATCCGAACCACACCGCCAAATGATAGACGTATCGTGCGGTGGCACATTCATGACTAAAAATGAAGATGAAGCATGCGAACTTTTTGTTACTCTGAGTGACAATTTCATGCATCATGCTTCTGTTTCTCGATCTGACAGGTCCACCCCCGCATTCATCCAAAAGAAAAGTGGTGTTTACGAGTCGGGACACTCAGTAGACATCCACAGTAAAGTGGACCTTTTGACCCAAAAATTGGCCCAAATCCTTTCCGTAGGAAGAGGTCAAGTCTCAATCTTCACACCTCCCACACAGCAGGAAGTGCGTTCTCTCTATTCCAGTCTAACTCATTTTGTTAACGATACCCAGAATTTGTTCAAGAACAAGTTCAAGCAGCCCAAGGTTTTTGTAGGTCAGTTAACGATCTTTTTTTCCAATACTTACAATTTTGGTTGAAGGAACCGCCCCAATTTCTCTTTGAAACCCCAGTCTCAACCACCTCAAAATTTTTCGCAACCAGTTATGGCTCTATATTCTCAACCTAACACCTTCCCTAGGGCACAAGCACTAGCCCCTCCTTAGTCAAACCCTTACTTTGAAGATAAAGTGTTGTAAGCACTCAAGAGTTTAGAAACAAACATATAGTTGCTCCATTCACATACACAGTCCATTGCCAAACTAGAAACTCAAATGGGTCAACTGGCTGAAGCAATAATTAGAAGAGAATATGAAACATTGCTAAGCCAAGCTATAGAAAACCCTAGGGGTAGCCTGGGCCTGCCAATACTCAGTCCTCCAATCAGTTTCATGAGTAGGCTAAGTCTGTGACAACTCTTCAAGATGAACTAGTGAGCACTGAGGTTAGCAGAAATCCTACCATTGTCTATGAAAGGAGAAATAATAGAAAAGAAAATCCTGACCGGAATAAGGAAAAGGACAAGGAGAAACACAAGAAGGAAGAATTGCCAACATCATACACCAAAAAAATCGCTTTTCCAGCGGCTCTAGAAGCCGACACTCTATCTTCGTTCACCAAGAAAGGTGTTCATATGGACGAGATGATGGAGTTGTTTAGACAAGTGCAAATCAATTTACCCTTTATAGATGCCATCAAACATGTTCCATCATATGCTAAATTTCTCAAAGATCTTTGCACACAGAAGCATAGATTACGAACCTAAGTTCTCACGAAGGTCCTACTCACTCAACTAGTGAGTGCCGTATTGATGAACGAACTTTCTCTTAAACTCAAGGATCCGGGTGCCCCCATCATTTCTTGTGTCATAGGAGATCTCACCATTGAAAGAGCCTTGTTAGATCTAGGGATGAGTGTGAATGTGCTTCCCAATTCTGTGTATGATCATTCCTCTTTAGGAGAACTCAAACTCACACTAGTCACTTTACAATTTGCTAATAGATATGTGAAAGTGTCACATGGGTTAGTTGAGGATGTCCTTGTGAAGGTGGATGAATTTTATTTTTCAGTTGATTTCATTGTCCTTGATATGGAGTCAACATGCAATCTTGCTCAAATTCTCATCATTCTAGACCGCCCATTTTTAGCAACAACCAGCGCATGCTTCAATTGTAGAACTTGTGTGATGGACATATCTTTTGGAAACAAATAATCAAGTTAATTATTTTTAGCGCATCCCAAGGGCCTAGCAAGGGGGATGATAGCTTTGCTATAGACTTGTGAGAAGAAAATGTGGAAAAAAGTTCACCTCTCATTCTTGCGAAAGATCTTCTCCAGTCATGTCTTATCCATTTCGATATCAATGAGTTTAACTGTGATAGCTACATGCGTGAAATAAACACTTTTTAGATTCATCGAAGTCATCCATTCTTCCATCTTGAACTATCAGAGATGAACCACTCAACAAAGAGTTTAGGCTAGTTTTTATTTCTAGTTTTTAACTTAGGTTTGTCTTTTTCTTCTTATGTAATTTTTCATTTTCTTTATAGCTTAGGTTAGACAAAAGATTCATGAGAGAAGGAGAAGAAAATTTATATTGAGAGTGACAACAATGTAAATTTCTTCTTTTCTTTCATTGTTTTTCTATTTAATCAAAAACTTGTTTGTCATCTTCTTTTTATATTGCTTACCTTCCTTGCTTGATTGTGAATCCTATAGCCTCGAATCTGCCTTGCTCTTCCAAGTGCCATTGCTGGTTTATGGAGATAGATAACCATTTTTGTATTATTTTCTGCTTGCACTTTTATTTGATACCTTAAATTGAAAATGGGGAAGATCCTATATGCCATGCTTTGATCGCCTTCAAGGCAACGTAAATCGTTGCAATAGATCCAAGGTAAGCAAGTTTCAAGGAGGTAAGTAAGTATTTATTTTAATTCTATCTTTCTTTACTTATTAGGTAAGAAACACATCTTCAAAACACATCTCTCTTTATTCTTCTTTCCTTTAACTTAGTTTTTCTTTTCTTTTCAAAATATCAACATCACCACCTTCTTCTTCTTCTCTTCTTTTATTAATAACTTCCTTTTTTTTAAAGAAACTAAGAAGAAATCTTTAACCGATTTAGTAACTTAGAAAGTAAAACTTACCTAGGGCTTCTATCATTGTCCCTCCTTGCTGATCACAACCCGCATAGCCACTTATTATAGTGGTAGCATTAAGAACTTTGCAATCTATTTCTAAACTTTTATCTTTTTTTTTGCACATGTCCAATCTCAATCAAATTTCTGAAATCACCTAGAGGGGGGGGGTGAATAGGTGATAATGCTAATCTAATGAACTAAATGCGGAATTTAAAAACTAATTGCAATTACACTTAATGCAACCAATAAGTGATGCACACACAACCAAGCCAAGCATATAAATATGAATGATCAATATGAAATAATGCAAGGCACAATACAAAGAGAGAGAGAGAGAGAGAGAGAGAGAGAGAGAGAGAGAGAGAGAGTAAGAGTCAATGGATCAAGCGCAAACAACAAGATTTGTTTCGAGGTTCGAGCACCCAGCTCTACATCCCCGCCTTCACCCAGAAGGATTTCGAATCCACTAGCTTGTCCACAAAGGACTCCCACACAGGGAACCTCCACCGAGGATTTGGGGCAATACAATAATTAGGAGTACCCAACTCCTCTCTTTACAACCACAACCTCTCACTAGAGGCAAAGCACCAAGCCAACCAAAACAATCACCTCACAACTTGAGGGATAAGCACAAAGCTACACAAGGATCACCTCACAACTAGAGGGATGTAACCCACTTGCACAACCTCCTCAACACTATGAGGGAAAGGCACAAAACCAAGCAAAAATAGGGTTTACAACTTGGTGATCAAAAGATCACAAACCAATCTCTTTTTCCCACAAACACAAAGACCCTATAGATAGGATAGAATGAAGCTCAAGTGTGTGAAAAACTAAAGGAATGGAAAACAAATACTCAAAGAAAATCCTTGGGAAAAACTGAAATCAAGATAAAGAAGTTGAATCAAAAACTCTTTTCCCAAAACACTTTTCTTTGATTTTCTAAACCCTAGAAAAACACCAAATAGATTGTAAAGATTTGAGCCCAAAAACTTCTTTTTGATTGCTGTAAAAACACTGGTAAGATCAGAAATTTTGCTCTCTAAAAACTTGTTAAAAACTATTAAGAGAAAACCCTTTTTATAGCTTCTTCAAATAACTAGCCGTTGCAGCAAAAAATGGTCAGATTTGACCATTCGGTCGATCGGCCAACGGTCGATTTTTGACCGTTAGCAGCTACCGGTCGACCGCCCGGTCGACCGTGCCCTGAACCAGAGAGCAACGGCTGTTTTGACACATCCGGGAGCTGAAACGGGAAAACCAGCAGGAGATAAAAGAGCATTGCCAAACGAAGGAGTTCCTCCCACTTGGTGTGACCACCTGGCCACACCAAGGCCGCGGAAATGCGGCAAAAGCCGCGTTTTCGCGGCTATTTAGGGTTTGTTGGGGAGCGTTTGCTCCCCTTATCTTCGTACGACCTTCCCTGTTTGGTTTTTGCCTATAAATACTGTATTTCTCAGAGAAAAAGGGACCGGAACTTAGCGTTAGTTTTTCTCTTTGTTATTTAAGATTTAGGCTCTTTGTTAGATAGTATAAAAGTTGTATCTTTATTTTATAATTTGTACTTCAGTTCAAATACCAGTGAGAGAGAGGATTGAGCGATTAAAATCTGAAGATTGAAGTGACATCAATAAAAGGATCAAGCTTTCTCTTCTTCCACCCCAATTCACGGGTATGTTTTGCTTAATCTACATGTATTATTTTTCATCTTCCATGAGTAGCTAAATTCATTTTCTGGGCTCTCTATTGTTCCTCTCTCCGATCCTTCTTCTTTTTGAATGGTTTTGATGAAAAGACCCAATGAATCATTTGCATGCCTAAACTAAAGCCTTTCTTCTTTGAAAGTGTTCTTGAAGGCACATGGGATGGGTTTGGATTTCTAAACTTCTCTTTTTTTTAAAAACTTCTCTTGAACTTGTTTTTATTTCATACTTGAAATACTTGATGATTTAACATTCAACTCAAGATGATTTCATAAAGAAAAGAGTTAACTTTTCCAAACTATTTTATTTGCTTTGCTTAAAACTTTCTAAACTCAAGTTTAAGTTTTTGCCTATGATTAAGTTGAGGCATTAAGAATTTCACGAGAAGAACACATCGTTGAGTAGTGAGATAGTGAGCCCAGATCTTCTTCTTATATTAAAAAATAACAAATCACTCTTCAAGCTTTATAAAAAAAAATCACCTTTTTCCAAAACCTTCTCTAAATTTGCAAATTTTCTTTTAATCATTTTCCTTCTCTCCATTCTCTTTTTCAACTTAAAAGAAAGACACCAACTTCATTCTTTGTTACTTAACAAAAACACCGAAAAGCTTCTATCGCATTCCTCCTCATGGACACGACCCGTTAGCCCAAAGCTACACGGTAATTCTTATTACTTTCAATTCACGATCACCCCGGGAGAAAAGGTTCTGCTATACAACTCGAGGCTTCACATTTTCGCGGAGAAGCTAAAAACTCGTTGGTCTGGACCATTCATTGTGCGCACCGTCTTCCCACACGGTGCTGTGGTTATTGTCGATCCTAAGAGTAATACGGAATTCAAAGTGAATGGGCAAAGACTGAAGCTATTTTTGACCACTGAGCGTGCGTCACAGGCTGAAATTGTGCTGAGTCTTTTCGCTCCGTCATACACCTGACCATAGCCATCCGCACACCACAAAAAAAGTGTAAATAAAATAAAGATTAGAGGTTTTTTATAATTGTTTACATGATATCCTCACCCCTTGTATACTTGTACATAACCTTTTTACTCTCTTCTTCCTCTCCTTTAGCCTATTCGCACTTGGTCAGCCCGAGTCGACAACAACGGTGATATCTTTTCTTCCCCTCCTTATTGCATTTGCATTTACATGTCTAGCATTGAGGACAATGCATTAGATAGGTGTGGGGGGATGCTAACATTCAATTTTCTTTTCTTTTATTTCTTAAAAAAAAACCTCCAGAACGAAAAAAGAATTTTTATACTCTTTATAAAAATACCAAGAGGTTTTGTAAGAATTAAGGGATCCTTAGTAAGGAATCTTTATTTTAGACTAAATAAAAAAAGAAACATTGGTTTGACTAAGGTTGGGATTGACAAAGAAAATAACTCACATCTTTTATTTAGCTTTAATAGAATATGCATATATCATCACACACACGCTTGGGATTTAGAGACACAACTTTGAATTAAAAAAAAAAAAACCAATAAGCTGGATAATTGTGCCTCAAGAAGCATGATTACTCACGCCTAAAAGAAAATAAATAAATCTTGATTTCGTGGCCTACTCTACTTGCATATTTGACCTGAGTTTTTTTTCACCTGGTGCCCTAAAGCCATCTGGTTTGGGAGTCATCGGTTTGATATGTGTTACACAAGTAAAGTAGAAATCCTAAACAAACCAAGAATAAACATCTAGATAAACATTAATAAAATTAAATGAGATTCAGAGTTGAGTTGAGAAATCCCAAGCACATCACAGTTACACATGATGCATATCTATTAAAGTAAAATAACAGAATGAGTTAAAAGTACAAGATCCTTTTTAAATTCAAAGGAAAACCATGATTTCTTCTTTTATGAAGACTAAAATATAGGAGGACTTATGAGGGTTAAACCTGATTCTTACATCATTCGGTCATTTTTACTTAGATGATTGAAAATTCTTTTTCTTGAAAGAGGTTTGCTGACAACTAATATTTTTCTTCATTTATTGAATTTTGTGGGTGCAATCCCTGAAAACCCTCAGGAGACAACACTCCTCTTCTAGGGAAAATCTAGAGGTTTAAAGGCTTGTTGTACATGCTAAGTGCAATCGCGTCACCTGCGAAAGTGGTGTAATAATTCTCTTATTTTGTTTTGCTCGAGACTAGCAAAAAATTAAGTGTGGGGGTGTGATTAGTCTCTAATATTGCATAATTTGTACCACATCTACACATTTATCTTATATAAACTACTGCTAATAATGGTGTGCTTGTGCAATCCTAAGTCCATGGTGTGCAATGAAGAAGAAAATCCTAATTCACCATTTAATGGGTGATTAAAGGCTTACAAAGTATCCATTGACTTTAGGAGGTGATTTTGTCAGACCAGGGGACCAAATCAGAAATCCAGAAGATCCAACCAACAGGGGACCGAAGTGACAACGCGTAGCAGGCGGTGCTGCGCGCGCCACCCTGGTACAGTTGTAGAAACGCGAAGTCACGTTTCCGCTGCTGTACTGGTGCGGCCTCGCCAGTGCCTTAGGCCAGGGGTTGTCCCCTTGGCTCCTTTTCCCCTGGTGCCTATAAATACCCTCCTTGGTGGTTCTTCAGGGGGACATCCAGAGAGTTTAGGATCTTGATGTTAGTTTGTTTTTAGAATTGTAATTGTTTGTGTTTTCTTCTTCCTCTATCTTAGTTTATCCATTAAAGTTAAAGAGAGAGAGAGAGAGAGAGAGAGAGAGAGAGAGAGTGTACAAGTTATATTTGAAGGTGACAAGCTTATACAAGTAATACTTCTCTTTCATCTTTCCATTTACTTGGTATTTTCATTTACTTTTACTTTCTTGTTTTAGTGTAATACTCCCTCTCTTTACCTCTTCTCTCTTGTTGTTTCTTTTCTTACTCATGTCTAACTAACTCTTTCATTGCATGGCTAACTAACTACTAACCCACTAATCTCTAACAACTTGATTGATAACCCAAATGAGTCAATAGTGTCAAATAAGCCTTATGCAAACGAGAGCTATGACATCTTAAGACGAGGGTTCTAACTCTAACTTACTTTCAAGTATTCGCTTTCTTATATTTCATGCTTAACTGTTTTTTATGATCTATAAATTGTAAACTTTACTTATTTAGTTAAGTTAAATATATTTCTATTAATTTTTGCCGATACCATTAGTGCACTTGTTTCTTCCCTATTCTCGCCTTCAATTGGATCTTGATAAGGGAATGTTCAAGTTTTTGCCGTGTTAAGCTAAGTTAAAGGAAGAACTTTCATTCGATCTCCAATGTGAATAGTTCCCATACATAAAAGTTATGCTTGCCTATGATCCATTGTGAGGTGACATCTTCAAGAAGTTAGAGATTAGTTGGAGCACTTAGTAGAAAGTTAGCTATACGTTTTTTACCTTTAAGAAAACTCATCTTAACAAACATCAACCAAATCCAACAATTCTTGAAACAATACTTGTTTTCTTTTTAATTCTTTATTTTGAAACAAAGAACTTTCTTTTTTACTTTGAACAAAGAAGCCGCATCAAAGCTTTCATCGCTCTCCCTCCTTGTGGATACGACCCGTATAGCCACTTTGCTATTACGGAAGAATCGCAAAAGCAGTAACATCGACCATCACTCCTTTACTTAATTTTGTGCATGCTTTTTGCCGATCTGTTTGCCACACACAAAAAAAATTTCCTTTCTTCTTGAAAGTAGAGTTTGGGTTTCTTTTCATCTTGGGGTTCTGATTTGATTTGAAGTTTGGCTTATGAAAATACTTCTTTGGTTTAGAAGGCTTGCTTTCAGTTAGATTTGCCTTGGAAGTAAGCTCCTTGGCTCTTTCTGTTTTCTCTCTTTCTTTTATTCTCTCTTCAATTCTAATATGAATTATTACATCTTCAAGGTTCATTTATTTTCTTTTATGCTTCAGTTCTTTCTTATAATCTTTCCTACAGTCGGGTAGTTTTTCAATTAGGGCTCCAGCAACAAAGGCTTCGGGTAGGGTGATATTTTCATTTTTAAGATCATCAATTAGAGCGTGGTATTCTTGAATTTGAGAGGAAATATCTTTTTCATCAGACATTACAAAATTAGTAAATTTTCAATAGCAAATTTTTGAGTTCCAACATCTTCAAGAATGTATTTCTTATTAAGACTTTCCCAAATTTCAGTCACAATTTTATAAGGACAGTAAACATCAAACAGTGCATTACTAAGTGTGCTGAGAATGATGTGTCTACAAATTTTTTTGGCCTTTTTCCTATTTTGTAATTCTTTTTCTTTCTCTGATTTAGGATCAGTTATATTAAAGGCATAACCAGTTATATCAAGTGTAGACATAACTTTTCTTGCCATCTTTTACAGTGGTTCCATTAAATGGTTCAATTCTAGAGATGTCAGGCAGAGACTTAACATTAGTAGCATCAACCATGGCAGTATCCATATCCACTCTTAAGATTGTTGGAAAATAATATACGGAATACTGCTAAGCTATTTAAATTAAACTTTCAAGAAAGAAGGAACTTCTCTATTTTGATCGAGGCGTGCGGAGCACTATCCTTAAGAGTAGATCGCGCCCTTCTCAGAGAGTATCTTGGTGCAGCAGGTTGAAAGCGGCCTACCCTCTAGGATTCAACGATCGCTGGCCCTACAAGCGTACACTCGCAATGCACGGCCCTCGAACAACTCGGGTTTGTTTCCTCTAGAGATGCAGGGAAGAACTTAAGAGTTTAAGAAGATTTCAGAAAAGGAAGATGGTTGAGTTGTGTTTTTGAGAACAGGGAATAGGTTATTTATAAAGAGAGTTTTTCATAATTAGAAAATCATTGGGTAGAGAAAATAATTCTTGGACAGAGAACCAATCTTTAGACAGAGGAAGAAATCTTTCCTTGTGCAGAGAAATAATATTGCCTTGCAGAATTTTGGCAGAGAGCTCTCAACAGCTAACTCTGACATGACATGACATGGAAAGATACGAATCTCAACAGGTATCTCTGATCCAAATATTGTGACAGAATTTTGAAAGATTTTATTTTAATTTTAAATCCAAAAATAAAATTGGCAAAACTTAGCCTATTCGAGTCACACTCGCGAGGCTGTGAAACTCGGATTTGCACCCCCTTGAGTGTACGATGCGGGCACACATGCACATTAAGGTTTTTTGGACCCGGTAACCCAATGTCCTTCTCTGGGCCTCAATAAGCTTGTGTGCGCGCGAGCACCCCCTAGTTTCTAGCCCACACAACCCATCATGAGAGGGACTCCATATATAAACACTAAAGAGTTCTTTTCCTATCCAATGTGAGACTAAAGAAAATTTACTTAATTTTGAAATACCTTTAAATACTAACAACCCTCACTATTTCAAATTGAAAGGAAGGATAATAGGAATGAGAGAGAAGAAGAGGAATCAAATATGGAAGAAACACGAGAACTCAATGCTTCAATAGTGGTGACTTTTGATCTATGAACTACTACCTAGGATATGCAGGTGTGTACTACAGTAAGTTGGTGAAACGTAAAGTTTCTATGAACCAATCTCCTTAATTATGGATCATTGTCCTACTACCCACATATCATTCTTAGAACCAAGCTGTTCAAACGGGTGGGCGCGAATCGGCCATGCGCCCTACCTGGATATTCATGAGTGCTTAAGGGAATATGTCTACATTCTCATAGGAAGCGGCCCCACTTTCACACTCATATAGGTGGATCCATCAAGTGTGCATTACAATTAAATACACCACCCAATAAGGGCTATGGTAATCTATTAAGAGCTAATGCTCATCCTTTACACATTTCAATTTGCACTATCTATATCATAGGATGGGACTTCTCAATAATAAAATAATGATAGTGCATCACCAAGTCAACAAATGATTTGTTATTACCCATATGAACCTACTTCATGAGTTCATCAATCACTTAGGTTGGGTTACTATCATTTTTGACTCTTTGTTAAAGACATGAGTCCCATTTTTCTCGATGTATTCTCCACTAGTTTTCTCCCTAGTGGTTTGGTAAACGGATCACTTATATTGAGCTCTGACCTTACATAGTCAAGATATATGATCCCATCATCCAGCAGTTGCTTTACAATTTTATGTCTTAGGCGTATATGCCTACTCTTTTCAATGTATATTTTATTCTTAGCTCTAGTAATTGTAGCTTGGTTATCATAATGAATAGACACAGACAGAGCTGATTTTTTTTCAAATTGGTATATCAATCAAAAGACTCATGAGCCACTCAGCTTCAATATCTGCCTTCTCTAAGGTAACAAACTCAGACTCCATAGTGGAGCGAGCTGTGACTGTTTGCTTAAATAATTTCCAAGGCACCGCACCCCTACCAATTGTGATCACATATCCACTTGTGGACTTTAACTCATCAGAATCGGAGATCAAGTTAACATCTGAGTATCCCTCTAAAAGAGAAGGAAAGCCCCAATATGTCAAACTATAATTAATAGTTCCTTTTAGATACTTTAGCACTCGATATAATACCGTTTAATGGTCCTTATTAGGACAGTGAGTGTAACGACTAAGTCGTCCCACGACATATGCAATGTCAAGTCGTGTATAATTCATCAAGTGCATTAAGCTACCAATGATTGTTGCATATTCATATTATGACACACTTTATTCTTTATTCTTTCTTAAGTGAATGCTATCATCATAAGGTGTGGAAACAGGAGTGCAGTCAAAATGACCAAATCTTTTTAACATTCTTTCTATATAGTGTCCTTGTGAGAGCATGATACGATCAAAATCTCTAATTATTTTAATTTTTAATATCACATCAACTTCACCCATGTCTTTCATATCAAAATTAGAGGATAAAAATAATTTGGTATCATTTACAATTTCTAAGTTTGCACCAAATATAGGCATATCATCAACATATAAACATATGATAACACGAACATTATCCTCAAATTTAGTATAGATACATTTATCAACCTTATTAATCTGATAACCATAGGAAACAAGATACTATCAAATTTATCATGCCATTGTTTGGGTGATTCTTTTAAATTATATAAAGATTTTACAAGTTTGCAGACTTTGTGTTCATTTTCAGTTGTCACACAACCTTCAGGTTGGTCTATATATATATATATATATATATATATATATATATATATATATATATATATATATATATATATATATATATATATATATATATATATATATATCTTCTTCCAGTTCTCCATTTAAGAATGCAGTTTTAACATCCATTTGATATATCACAAGCTTATGAAGAGATGCTAAAGCAAATAACACTCTAATAGATGCAATTCTAGTCACAGGAGTAAATGTATCAAAATAATCAAAGTCTTTCTTTTGAGTGTATCTTTTAGCAACCAATCTAGCTTTAAATTTATCCAAAGACCCATCATGTTTCAGTTTTCTTTTAAATATCTATTTGTAACTAATTGGTTGTGCATCTGGTGGCAAATCAATAAGTTCTCAAGTGTGATTCGATAATATGGATTCTAATTCATTATTAATAGCTTCTTTCCAGAATAAAGCATCCGGAGAGGAGATTGCCTCTTTATAAGTGAGAGGGTCATCACCAACAAAAAATGTAAAGAAATCTTTATCAAAGTCAGTTTCTTTTCAACTCTTTTACTTCTCCTTAGTTCAATCTCTTCATTATCATCAGATTCTTGTGCATGACTAGATGATGAAGCATGAGAAGATTTATCATCTTGAGTTTTCAATAGAAAAGCATGCTCAAAGAATTCTGCATTTTTAGTTTCAACAATAGTGTTAACCTCCATAACATTATTATCACTTCTAGTCACAAGAAACCTATATGAAGCACTATGATGTGCATAACCTATAAACATGCAGTCAAAGGTTTTGGATCCTACTTTCTTTCTTTTGGGTTCAGGTAGAAGAACTTTAGTTAGGTATCCCCGCACTTTTAAATAGTTTAAGTTTGGTGCATGTCCTTTCCAGATTTCATATGGTGTAATGCCGATTTTCTTAAAGGGTATTATATTTTGAATATGACAAGCAGAGAGTATAACCTCCCCCCATAGGTTTAGAGGTGCACCAGAACTTATAAGCATTGCGTTCATCATATTTTTGAGTGTTCTATTTTTTCTTTCAGCAACACCATTAGATTCGGTGAATATGGAGGGGTAATCTCATGAATTATGCCATGTTGTTCACAAACTTCATTAAATTATTTAAGTTCATATTTATCACCTCTATCCGATCTCAATCTCTTGATTTTCTTATTTAGTTGATTTTCAACTTCTGATTTATATTTCAGAAACATTTCAAAGGCTTCATCTTTAGATCTTAAACAGACTACTGTATATGTAGAATAGTCATCAATAAAGGGGATATAGAATCTTTTACTACCTCTACTTAAGTTATTTTAAGTCACCAAGATCACTATAAATAAGCTCAAGCAATTCAGATTCTCTTCGTACACTTTTGCATGATTTCTTAATAGATTTAGATTCGACACTTATTTCACATTTGTCATGATTAGATATAGTTACATCATGCAAGAGACCTATATCTTTCATTTTCTTAATGTAAGAAAAACTAACATGTCCTAACCTACCATGCCTAAGATCACAAGAATCAATCATGTAAGCAGAAGTAGATACAATTTCATTCATGATTTCAAGTACATTCAGCATAAATAAACTCTTACTACAGTACCCATTACCAACAAATTGTCCATCCTAGTAATTACAATTTTATCGGATTCAAAAGAGACCTTAACTCCAGCTTTTCCAAGAAGAGAAACAAAAATGAGGTTCCAGCGAATTTGAGGAACATGAAGCACATCTGTAAGAGAAAGGATCTTCCCTAAAGTGTTCTTGAGAAGCACCTTTTTCTTACCCACAACGGGCGAAGGCCTCGAATCGCCCATGAATACCTGTTCGCCATCATCAACAGAGGAGTAAGAAGAGAAAGCTCCTCTATCGGCATATATATCGGGTTGCCCCGGAATCAATCACCCAGTTTTTATTATATGCAACCATGTTAACTTCAAAAATTACAGTATCAATAATGTCACTCTCAACCAGGCCAGCTCGTGGTTTGGATGGAGCCTCACTAGTCTTCCGGAACCTACACCGTGCTGAGTAGTGTCCGAGGTTTGCCATACACAAAGCAGTTTTCTTTCTTCTTGAAAGTAGAATTAGGGTTTCTTTTTATCTTAGAGTTTTGATTTGATTTGTAGTTTGGCTTATGAAAATGTTTCTTTGGTTTAGAAGGCTTGCTTTCAATTAAATTAGCCTTAGAAGTAAGTTCCATGGTCCTTTCTGTTATCTCTCTTTCTTTATTTTTCTCTTCAATTCTAATATGAATTATTACATCATCAAGGTTCATTTGTTTTCTTTTATGCTTCAGTTCTTTCTTGTAATCTTTTAGGAGTCGGGTAGTTTTTCAATTAGGGCTCCAGCAATAAAGGCTTCGGGTAGGGTGATATTTTCATTTTTAATATTATCAATTAGAACATGGTATTCATGAATTTGAGTAGAAATTTTTTTCATCAGACATGATAAAATTCAGAAAATTTTCAATAGCAAATTTTTTGAGTTTCAGCAACTTCAAGAATATATTTCATATTAAGACTTTCCCAAATTTTAATCACAATTTTATACGGACAGTAAACATCAAACGGTGCATTACTAAGTGTGCTGAGAATGATGTGTCTACAAATTTTGTTGGCCTTTTCCCAATTTTGCAATTCTTTTTCTTTCTCAGATTTAGGATCAGTTATAGCAAAGGCATAACATGTTACATCAAGTGTAGAGTTAACTTTTTCTTGCCATTTTTTATAATGGGTTCCATTAAATGGTTCAATTCTAGAGATGTCAGGCAGATACTTAACATTAGTAGCAGCAACCATAGCAGTATCCATATCTACTCTTAAGATTGTTGAAAAATAATGTACGAATTACTGCTAAGCTATTTAAATTAAACTTTCAAGAAGGAATGAACTTCTCTATTTTGATCGAGGCGTGCGGAGCACTGTCCTTAAGAGTAGATCACGCCCCTCTGAGAGAGTATCTCAGTGCAACAGGTTGATGGCAGCCTACCCTCTAGCATTCAACGATCGCTGGCCCTGCAAGCGTGCACTCGCAATGCATAGGCCCTCGAATAGCTCGGGTTTGTTTCCTCTAGAGATGCAGGGAAGAACTTAAGAGTTTAAGAAGATTTCAAAGGAGGAAGAAGATGGTTGAGTTGTGTTTTTGAGAGCAGGGAATAGGTCCTTTATAAAGAGAGTTTTTCATCATTAGAAAATCCTTGGGCAGAGAAAATAATCCTTGGACAGAGAACCAATCTTTGGACAGAGTAAGAAATCTTTCCTTGTGCAGAGGAACAATATTGTCTTGAAAAGTGTCACTGCAGAACTTGGACAGAGAGCTCTCAACGGCTTACTCTGATATGACAGGATATGGAAAGATACGAATGTCAATAGCTATCTCTGACCTAAATATTGTGAAAGAATTTGGAAAGATTTTATTTTAATTTTAAATTAAAAAATAAAATTTGTAAAACTTAGCCTATTCGGGTCACACTTGCGAGGCTTTGAAACCCGGAGTTGCACCCCCCGCGCGTGCGATGCGGGCGCACATGCGCATTAAGATTTTTCGAACCCGGTAACCTAATTTCCTTCTCTGGGCCTCAATGGGTTTGTGTGCGTGCGAGCACTCCCTAGATTCTAGCCCACACAACCCATCATGAGAGGGACTCCATATATAAACACTAAAGATTTCTTTTCCTATCCAATGTGGGACTAAAAGAACTTTACTTAAGTTTGAAATACCTTCAA
This sequence comes from Agave tequilana, assembly GCA_038442645.1. Lineage (NCBI taxonomy): Eukaryota > Viridiplantae > Streptophyta > Magnoliopsida > Asparagales > Asparagaceae > Agave > Agave tequilana. Next base: position 68,338 of record JAVJIF010006899.1, read on the forward strand.
ATACTAACAGTTCCCTACTATTTCAAAATTAAAAGGAAGGATAATAGGAACGAGAGAGAAGAGGAGGAATCAAATATAGAGGAAACATGAGAACTCAATGCTTCAATAGTGATGACTTTTGGTCTATGAACCACTACCTAGGATATGTAGGTGTGTCCCAAAGGAAGTGGGTGAAACGTAAAGTTTCTATAAACCAATCTCTCTAATTATGGATCATTGACCTATTACACATATATAATTCTTAGAATCGAGCTGTTCAAACGGGTGGGCGCGAATCAGCCGTGCGCTCTTCCTGGATATTCATCAGCGCTCAAGAGAATATGTCTACATTCTCATAGGAAGCGGCCACACTTTCACACTCATATAGGTGGATCCATCAAGTGTGCATTACAATTAAACACACCACCCAATAAGGGCTATGATAATCCATTAAGAGCTAATGCTCATACTTTGCACATTGCAATTTGCACTATCTACATCATAGGAAGAGACTTCTCAATAATAGAATAATGATAGTGCATCACCAAGTCAACTAATGATTTGTTATTACCCATATGAAACTGCTTCATGAGTTCATCAATCACATAGGTTGAGTTACTATCATTTTTGACTCTTTGTTATAGTAGACATGAGTCCCATTCCCCTTGATGTATTCTCCAATAGTTTTCTCCCGACTGATTTGGTAAATGGATAGATTATATTGAGCTCTAAACTCACATGGTCAAGAGATATAATCCCATCATCCAGCAGCTGCTTAACAATTATGTCTATAGCGTATATGCCTACTCTTTTCATTGTATATTTTATTCTTAGCTCTAGTAATTGTACCTTGGTTATCATAATGAATAGACACAGGCGGAGTTGGTTTTTTTCAAATTGGTACATCACTCAAAAGACTCATGAGCCACTCAGCTTCAATATCTACCTTCTCTATGGCAACAAACTCAGACTCCATAGTGGAGCGAGCTGTGACAGTTTGCTTAGATGATTTCCATGACACCGCACCCCAGCCAAGTGTGATCACATATCCACTTGTGGACTTTCACTTATAACAATCAGAGATCAAGTTAGCATCAGAGTATCCCTCTAAAACAGAAGGAAAGCCATAATATGTCAAACTATAATTAATAGTTCCCTTTAGATACTTTAGGATTCGATATAATGATGTCCAATGGTCCTTATTAGGACAGTAAGTGTAACGACTAAGTCGTCCCACGACATGAGCAATGTCAGGTTGTGTATAATTCATCAAGTGCATTAAGCTACCAATGATTTGTGTACACTCAGATTGTGACACACTTTGTTCTTTATACTTTTTTAAGTGAATGCAGCCATCATAAGGCGTGGAAACAGGAGTGCAGTCAAAATGACCAAATCTTTTTAACATTCTTTCTATATAGTGTCCTTGTGAGAGCATGATACGATCACACTCTCTAATTATTTTAATTCCTAATATCATATCAACTTCACCCTTGTCTTTCATATCAAAATTAGAGGACAAAAATAATTTGGTATCTTTTACAATTCTAAGTTTGCACCAAATATAAGCATATCATTAACATATAGACATATGATAACACCAACATTATCCTCAAATTAGTATAGATACATTTATCAGCTTCATTAATCTGATAATCAAGGAAACATTAACACTATCAAATTTATCATGCCATTGTTTGGGTGCTTGTTTTAAACCATATAAAGATTTTATAAGTTTGCAGACTTTGTGTTCATTTTCAGTTGCCACATTGAACACAGTTGCCACACAACCTTCAGGTTGGTCCATATATATTTTCTTAATATAAGAAAAATCAACATGTCCTAACCTACCATGCCAAAGATCACAAGAGTCAATCATGTAAGAAGAAGAAGTAAATCCATTTTCATTCATGATTTCAAGTACATTCAGCATAAATAAACCCTGATTACATACCCTTTACCAACAAATTGTCCATTCCTAGTCATTACAATTTTATTAGATTCAAAGCAGACCTTTATTCCATCTTTTCCAAGAAAAGAAACAGAAATGAGGTTCAACGAAAGGAACATGAAACACATCTATAAGAGAAAGGATCTTCCCTGAAGTGAGCTTGAGGAGCACCTTTCCCTTACCCACAATGGGTAAGGGCCTCGAATCGCCCATGAACACTTGTTCACCATCATCAATAGAAAAGTAAGAAGTGAAAACTCCTCTGTCGGAACATATATGCCGGGTTGCCTCAGAATCAATCACCCAGTTCTTATTATGTGCAACCACGTTAACTTCAGAGATTACAACAACAATAATGTCACTCTCAACCAGGCTAGCTTGTGGTTTGGATGAAGCCTCACCAGTCTTCCGGAACTTACAATGTGCTGAGTAGTGTCTGGGTTTGCCACCCAAAAAACAATTTCCTTTCTTCTTTAAAGTAGAGTTCTTAGGATTCTGATTTGATTTGAAGTTTGGCTTATGAAAATGTTTCTTTGATTTAAAAGGCTTGCTATCTATTAGATTTGTCTTGGAAAGAAGCTCCTAGGCCCTTTCTGTTTTCTCTCTTTCTTTATTTTTCTCTTCAATTCTAATATGAATTATTACATCTTCATGGTTCATTTGTTTTCTTTTATTCTTCAGTTCTTTCTTGTAATCTTTCCAGGGGTCGGGTAGTTTTTCAATTAGGGCTCCAGCAATAAAGGCTTCGGGTAGGGTGATATTTTCATTTTTAAGATCATCGATTAGAATATGGTATTCATGAATTTGAGAGGAAATATCTTTTTCATCAGACATGACAAAATTCAGAAAATTTTCAATAGCAAAATTTTAAGTTCCAACATCTTCAAGAATGTATTTCTTATTAAGACTTTCCCAAATTTCAGTTGCAGTTTTATAAGGACAGTAAACATTAAACAATGCATTACTAAGTGTGCTGAGAATGGTGTGTCTACAAATTTTGTTGGCCTTTTCTCAATTTTGCAATTCTTTTTCTCTCTGATTTAAGATCAGCTATAGCAAAGACATAGCTAGTTACATCAAGTGTAGACATAACTTTTTCTTGACATTTTTATAATGAGTTCCATTAAATGGTTCAATTCTAGAGATGTCAGGCAGAGACTTAACATTAGTAGCAGCAACCATAGCAGTATCCATATCTACTCTTAAGATTGTTGGAAAATAGTGTACGAATTACTGCTAAGCTATATAAATTAAACTTCAAGAAGGAAGAAACTTCTCTATTTTAATTGAGGCGTGCGGAGCACTGTCCTTAAGAGCAGATCGCGCCCCTCTGAGAGAGTATCTCTGTGCAGCAGGTTGATGGCGGAACGAACGCTGGCCCTGCAAGCGTGCACTCGCAATGCACAGGCCCTCGAACAGCTTGGGTTTGTTTCCTTTAGAGATGCAGGGAAGAACTGAAAAATTTAAGAAGATTTCAGAGTAGAAAGAAGATGGTTGAGTTCTGTTTTTGAGAGCAGGGAATATGTCCTTTATAAAGAGAGTTTTTCATCATTAGAAAATCCTTGGGCAGAAAAAACAATCCTTGAACAGAGAATCACTCTTTGGACAGAAGAAGAAATCTTTCCTTGTGCAGAGGAACAATATTGCCTTGAAAAGTGTCACTGCAGAACTTGGGTAGAGAGCTCTTAATGGCTAACTCTGACATGACAGGACATGAAAAGATACGAATCTCAACAGCTATCTCCGACCCAAATATTGTGATAGGATTTGGATAGATTTTATTTTAATTTTAAATCTAAAAATAAAAATGACAAAACTTAGCCTATTCGGGTCACACCTGCGAGGCTCTAAAACTCGGATTTGCACCCCTCTGTATGTGCGATGCGGGCGCGCATGCGCATTATGGTTTTTCAGAGACCCGGTAACCTAATTTCCTTCTCTGGGCCTCAATGGGCTTGTGTGCGCGCGAGCATCCCCTAGTGTAGGATTTAAAAACTATGTCAACACAATACTAGAACAAAAATAATTAACGTTAAATAAAATAACTTGCAAAAAAGAAATAAATCTCAGAAATTATGCAAACGCAAACACAAGAGATTTTATCCTGGTTAAGTCCTTGTGACCTACATCCAGTCCCCAAGCAACCTACTTGAGATTTTTCTTTTTCTTGATTTTGTACACCCAAAACTAACACCTTGTACACCATTTGACAAACAACCTTTGCCAAATTCGTACAACTCTTCTTACACCAAGAAGACAACACCTTGTACAACTTCTCTTCAACCCGAAGACGCTCTTGTACAATTTTTCTCTTTGAGTGATTACAATCAATCCTATAAGCCTTGAATCTGTATGTGATCGTGAACAAGGACTCTTATAGGTGGACTCTCAGAATTCTTTACTAGAGGATTGGAATCTGTATGAAGAAAATGAAAGTGGAATTAGTTTTCTGAAAAACAGAATTTTTCAACAGAGTTTGGACAGAAAACTAATGATTTGAATTGGTATTTTTAGTCTAGGACAACATCCCTATTTATAGCTGAAATCTATGGTCAGTTAGGGAAGTTATCAACTTGAATTTGAATATTAAAATGTTGGATAAAACACCAGAAATCAATAACTATTCAACAGTCAGAAACTGTTATAAGTCGACTTGAGTATGGAGTAAGTCGATTAGAATATGATATTTTGCCTGAGTTAGTCGACTTGACTTGGGTATAAGTCGACTACATAAGACTGATACAGATATACAAGTTTCTGGAAACTACAATTAGTCGACCAGCAGGAAACATAAGTCGACTACATTAAGGATTAGTCGACTAATCATGTATATAAGTTGACTAATGCTGCTAACAGTCAAGAAACAGAAAGTTGATATCTTTTCAGGGCAGAACTTAGTGGACTATAGGATTTTGATAAGTCAACTAGACATTGTATTAGTCGACTATAGGAAGGGTCAAGTCTACTAATAGGAAGGGTCAAGTCTACTAATAGGACTATTTGTGTGTGATCAAGGCTTTTAACAAATATCTAAAAAATACTCAAAAATAGTACAAATTAAATTTGTTATCATCAAAATAAGTTCTAACATTCTCTCCCTTTTTAATGATAACAATGTGTGTATGCACAAGCTCCGTCTATAGAGAAACTCCCCCTGTAGAAAACATGTTATAACAAATATGTGTTCTCCCCCTGCATAAAATGGGTTATAACAGATATAGATAACAAATGTTCTCCCCCTGCATCATTGCATACATATGATATATTTTCAAGTGTTAGAAATAACTTATATCATCAAGTATTCTCTTTTCTTTATATGGTACTTATAAGATAAAATATTAGAATGGTACCCATCATAACATGATCAAAACATTAATCTTTTGGAATCCAAACCCAATTAGAATTTGGATTCCATTTGTTAGTACAAACATAATTGCATGAATTACATATATGATGTATATATGATGTAATATAAGCATTTTTATCCACAATATTTAGATTTTTAGGAATCCAAATATATTTATACTTTGATTTCATGGTCTTCTTAACAAAAGAATTGTCATTATTCTTTTTGTAGACATGTATAGTTCTTTTAACATTATTTTTTGAGCAACCAAGACGAATATGCTTATCTTTTGAAAATTCAAGTCCAAAATAATTATATGAAATCTTTTGATATGACAATATATCATTTAAATTTTCTTTTCTTTTATTAAACTTTTTCACTATATTCAAAAGTTCTTCATATTTATTTTGAAACTCATCATGTCTTTATCTATAACAGAAATTCTTTCATTTAAAGACATAGTTTCTTTTTTCAGGAAAACATTCTCTTTTAAAAAAATTCTCCTTATCTTTTTTTAAAGATAATATAACTTTTCAAAATCATCTTTTTGAGAATTTAAGAAAGACAACTTACAAACATGAAGTTCATTTTCTTTGTGAAGTCTTTCATTTTTCTTTGATAAAACTTTATTTTTCATCTTTTCATTCTTAAGATTATTATATAACTCATGAAATGCATCTAAGAGTTCAGTATATTGTACCTTGATTAGTCTTTAAAACTGTATATTTCATACCACATCTTCACATTTATTTAGTATTAAATTCTGCTAATAATACCTCTCTTGTATGTTTCTAGGTCCATGGCATGAAACGAAGAAGAAGACCCAAAATCACCATTTAATTGGTGATTAAAGGCCTAAAAAGATAGCCATTAACTTTGGAGGGTGGTTTCATCAAAACCAGAGGCCCAAATCCGAAAGCCAGCAAGTACATCCGACAGGAGGACATCCGAGAAGCGCGCAGCAGGCGGCGCTGCGCGCGCTTCCTAAGCATTGTCACAGAAACGCGGCATTTGCAGCATTTCCGCTTCAATCTTGTAGAGCCGCGTGCCGAGATTCGACGCACGGCTCCGTACACTCCCTTTGGTGCCTCTTTCGCCGATAAATACCCCCTTTGTGGTCTGAAGATGGAGAAATACAGAGAGTTAGGGTAGTTTCTTTCCATGTTGTAGTTTGTGATAGTTTAGTTTAGGTTAGTTCTTCTTCTTTCTTTGTATTTTTCATTTCTTGTAGATCTTGTAATAGGAGAGAGGTATATGGTTGAAAAGTAAGAGTTTTTGTAATAGAAGGTGACAATCTATGAAAGGTTCTCTCTTTACCTCTCTTTATTTTCTTTTTTCTAACTCCTTTTACATGTTTAGGTAATCTATTCTCTCATGGCAACTAACTACTAACCACTAACGAGTCTAACTTCTTACTTGATAATCCACTTAATCTAATAGCCTCTACTTGACCTTGCTCTTGTAAGAGCCATTGATGGCTCATGATGATGGATCTAGCACTCTAACATCCTAACTCTTTAATAAGCTAACATTACTTTACTCCATACTTACTCTTGTTTAGTTTTGATGGTTTAAGTGTAGCTTGTACTTATTTTGTTGAGTTTGGACGTGATGAGTTACATATGGGTCATGCTCTGAAACGCTCTTGAACCAAGGACTAGTGATGGCCAATGATACATGTGAGGCAACTATCACTAAGAGGTTTCATGTTGGTGGAGTCATCAGTAGTTAGTAGCCATGGGTTTAGGTAACAATCTATGAAAGGTTCTCTCTTTACCTCTCTTTATTTTCTTTTTTCTAACTCATTTTACATGTTTAGGTAATCTATTCTCTCATGGCAACTAACTACTAACCACTAACGAGTCTAACTTCTTACTTGATAATCCACTGAATCTAATAGCCTCTACTTGGCCTTGCTCTTGTAAGAGCCATTGATGGCTCATGATGATGGATCTAACACTCTAACATCCTAACTCTTTAATAAGCTAACATTACTTTACTCCATGCTTACTCTTGTTTAGTTTTGATGGTTTAAGTGTAGCTTGTACTTATTTTGTTGAGTTTGGACGTGATGAGTTACATATGGGTCATGCTCTGAAACGCTCTTGAACCAAGGACTAGTGATGGCCAATGATACATGTGAGACAACTATCACTAAGAGGTTTCATGTTGGTGGAGTCATCAGTAGTTAGTAGCCATGGGTTTTCTTTCTTTTTCACTTTGTTTTAGATATACAAACAAAAATCACAAAAACTATTTCTTCTATGTTTTCCACTTTTTTGTGTTTCACCGTACTTCTCTTTTCATTCTTTGTTTCCTTTTCTTTTCATTCTTTCAAACATTGAAGAACCGTTAACATACACGTGAACATACCGTATAAGCTTCCATCGCCTCCCGTCCTTGTAGATTCGACTCGTTTTAGCCTCTATGCTATAACGGAAGTATCGAGGAAGCCAAAGCGCACACACTTTAAATCTTGATTTCAAAACATACACTTTTTGTGCGCGGTATTCCCCCTATCAAATTTTGGCGCCGTTGCTGGGGATGTGAACGGTTTGATTTCACGTTTTTTTTAACTTTTCTTCTTTGTTTTTGGTGTGCAGGTCAAATTCTTTAGCATTGCGGAAGTCCACACTTTCTCTTGTATGGTTGGGTAAATTCTTGTATATTCTTATACTCTGCTGCTAAATTTTGTTTATATTACTTGTGCACTGTAATAATTAAGAAATAAATACAGAAATTGGATGCTTTAAAATGGTTTAGACATTTGCATCTGGGCACGTGTCAATTTTCATTCTAATATACTGTATTTTGTTCTTGTGTTGTTGTGATCTTGACGGAGGTGTACATATTGCATTGCATATAGTTAGGACAAACACTTCAGTGATTTACTCACTTTTTTGTGTTCATTCTTATCTATATTGCACATTTGCACAAATTGAACTTAAGGGCAAAACCCAATATAACATAAGGTGGGGAAGTCATTACGCTACCTTAGCCCAAAAATCACCTCCCCACTCACACAATCCAAGCCTAAATAAAATTTGCTAGACGTTGGCCCCTAGGGACATCTCGGACCCATTTAAGAGATTGACCTAAGGGGGAAGTTGTTTGAAGTTTACTCTTATCAAATCGGTGTCTAAGGTTGGGGATTGAGAGGCGAAACCTCGAAGAAAAGTGGTTTGGCATAATTAGGCCCGTTGCTCTGGCACAGATACCTTCCACTGATCTTGTCCCTACCTGGCCGATTAACTTGTGGTCAGATTCTGACAATGTACCCCCCGTGGACAGTCTAATCAGTTAGGAGTCATTTAGGTTTAAGTCAACTCTAGCATAGGCTTGTTTTCTTTTTCTTTATTTGTTTGTTTGTTTGTTTTTCTTTCTTGTAAATTTTAGTATGGATTTTAACAACAACAATTTTTTCAATCCTAATATGAATCCATATTTCACCCCGACCTCATTTGAATAGGATAACTCTGACCCAGCTATGTATAACATGAACCAACAATATATGCCGAGTTGGGATTATCCGACTCAATATGACCCATATCCCCAATCTTATGACCATAATTTTCAAAATAATTTCAACTCTTCACAGAGTCAATGGGGATTCACCTCCCCAGTCAAATTTTCAACCACCTTGTCCATAATTTTTATTCCCAGATTCTGCTTCATATCCTCCTTTTCCTGTTCCACCAACTGAGGAAAAATCTATTTTGGAAAGGAGTATGAAAGCCAAGCTTGAGTCCCAAAAACAAATTCAAAATTTGCTCAATTCACAATCCTTCCCAAATCAAACTCCATATGCTCCTTTTCTAGAACATCCAATTGAAGAAGAATCGGAGCTAGAAAAGATTTTGAAAGTCTTTTGTGCAAAAGTGCAACAATTTCAAAATATGTTGGACTCATCATCTCAACCACATTTTTAAGGGTCCTACTCATCTTTCCAGTCTCACCGATTCAAAATGAACAATCATCAATACAGGACTTAAGTATGGAACCCTTGAGTGAGTCTGAGCAGCACTCGTAAAATCTGATGGACTCACAATTTCACCACAATTTTCAAAATCAACTTCCATACTCATTTTTTCAAGAAGAATCAATTGCAAAAAGTATGGAAGACATGATTCAGACTCAAAATTCTGTTACACAACCTATCAGTAGGTTAGACTCACTAATGAGCGAATTGATCAATGAGAGTGATGAAAGTCTTTCTTGTCAACCTTTGACTGATCCTTATATCCCTAACTCTACTGATTGGACCCAAGAATCATGTCATTTTGAAAATCCAGCTTCAATTTCATCATACCAACCTGAACTTGACCAACATCACATTCTTGATAGTTTGACAAGTCATCCAATTCCTGAAATTGAACTTGAAGATGAAGGTGAACCTGAGCTTCAATTTAGCGATTCGAGTCTAGTCCTTGAATCAAAATCGACTCCTGTAGTGTTAGCTAAATTAAGTGACGTTCTTGAGCCAGTTTTGATTTTCATACTTCCTGAACTTGAATCAATCATTTCACCCATTCACATTACTTCCGTGGACAAAAATCAAGATTCAATTACATTACATCCATTTAAACTTGCCCAAATTTTGAGAACCACCTTGACATTTTGGCACGTTATCCTTTTCCTGAAATTGAACTTGACCTTGAAAGTGATCTTGAACCTTATGTCAGTGATTCCATTTTACTTTTTGATTCAATAATGACTCCGGTATCTTTACCAGATTTTTTCTCTATTCTGGAGTCAACATTGAATCCGGTACCCGTACACCGTGAAATTGAATCACCAATATCTTATGATCACACTTCATTAATGGGAAAGTGTGTGAACATCAATTCTTTGGTTTGGACCCTATTTTTGAACCAATTTTTCACTCTCATTGTTGACTCTCGACTTGATCTGAGTCAAATTCTCGAGTCAGTATTGGTTTTTTGCTCCTGTTCCATTAGAGTCCAAATCAATCATCTCTCAAAATCACACTTCATTGTTGGACAAGAATGTTGAAGAAAATGACTCAGTAATTATTTTTGAAAATTGAAAATTAGATGGGGATAAATTTTTAAATAAGACCATTCACTCAATCATTCATTTACTGGGTCATATTAGAGAGGTCACTAGTGGGTTTCTGTAAGATCCACGATATCTTGATTGGGTAGCAACGCTTGGCCCAGTCAGATAACTATCGGAGTCACCACCATGAGGTAATTTTCCTTCCCTCTCCATTTGTTTCTTGTATAAACACATTCACGATGCATTGAGGACAATGCATGAGATAAGTATGGAGGAGGGTTTACTAACATAGTTAATTTTACATTTTCTTTCTTTTACACTTTTTTTAGAACTTTTTTTCCTTTTGTAAAGAAACTCTTTTCTTTTCTTTTTACTAAACTTTTTGAAACAAGATAAATAGTTTTGATTTATTTTTAAGAAAATTAAGATTATCTTAGGAATTAGGAAGACCTAAAATTATGAAATTTTAAACTGAGTCAAAATAATAGATCTTGTTTAAATTTTAGGATAAGAAAGTAAGATTGAAAAGATAATTTGGTCTTGAATTTTTTGCCTTAGATTTATGAACTTCACACTTACACAATTTTTGGGATTGAAACAAAGACTGAAAATGCCATAAAATATATATTAAAATATATATATATATATATATATATATATATATATGATAATAAAATCACTTATTAAGGTTGGGTTTTATGCCTTAGGAAGCATGATTATTCACACCTAAAATGGTGGACAAAAACAAAATAATCTTCTTTAGTTTTGTGGCCTTATTCACTCGAGTCCTTAAGTCCGAGGGATGTTTTCTCATCTGGTGCCCTAAAACCATTTGGTTTGGGAGTCACCGGCTAAAGGATCACTACTCGGGTAAATAAGAAAGCCTAAGAAAACTAAGGGAAAAAAAAGAAAAAATAAATATACACAAATCAATGGCATGAAAGTTTGAGTCAATATCCAAAAATCTTCACAGTTCATAAAGTACATATTTTTTTAAGAGTTTCATGAAAGATCAGAGAATCGATTCAATTTTAAATTCTTACATTTAATTTATAACAAGATTTTACATTTCAACTTAATTTAAGGAAAAATAATTTCTGGTTAACCTATGACCTTGGTGTTGGCCCAAAAGGTTACACTCTCCATTTGTTTAGAGTTTTGATGATAACAAAACAAATAAGAGCTATTTGGTACTAATAAGTTTGTTTAAGATAAGTTTCAGGTTAGTACCATATTTGGAGGCCATTGCGTAGCTATTGCAAGAACTTCTAGGTTCATGAAGCAAAGAAGGCGTTTTGCACATCAAGGAAGGAACATAGAAGAGAAGGCTCTAGTAAGGCATTGCATGGCTCAAGACTTCAAGATTGCTCAAGATAATTCATTAGATTTGTTTCTAGTTTTATAGTTTTGTTAAAGAATAGTGAATAGGTTTGAAGCTCTATCACACACGTTTTTGCGCACAACTTATTTCCAAAAATATTTCCTATACAAAATATTTTTGTATACAATCTTCTGGCTACAAACTCATTTTTATGTTTTATATATATCTCTATTCAAAACTAGTTTGTTTAATTTTAAATTCCCTTCAAAATTCTGTTTTTGTTTTGGCCTTTGACCTGAGCCGGTCGACCGTCCGGTCGGCCGACCCTGTGTCAGGTCAATCCGGTCGACCGACCCAGTCGACCGTGGTTCTGGCAGCAGAGCGTATCTGTGTGCATGTTTCACGGTCGATCTGGCGGTCGACCGAAACTTGACTGTCTGTAAGACATTTGCTCTCTGTATTTTTAGGTCGACCGTCCGGTCGACCGAGAGCCGGCAACGGCTTTTATTTTTGAACGTCGGTCGACCGGCGGTCGACCGAGTGTGCCGTTTGAACAGTAACGACTAGTTTTCTGAGCAGATTTTTTTTTGTCTTTTTCTTTCTAAAAAGGGCTTAAATGTTATTTACTGATCCTAATACTTCCTAATTAGCCTTAAGTGAGTTTTATCTTCAAACCCTAACCCTCTACTATAAATAGGGGTGTTTGGGGAGAGGTTCATTACAAGAAAATTTTGCAAAAGTTTCAAAAGTTTAAGGCATGCAAAAGAGCTTTATTTCTTGGTTTTTGTGCTGAAATTCTCTCTCATTTTCTGAAGTGTTTTTCAAAACTCTCTGATTTCCTTTCTCTTTTCACTTACACTCAAGAGCTTCATTCCTACTCATTGTTCTACAAGGATTATTGTAAGGGAAGAGAGTTTTGCAAAAGAGAGTTTGTGGTCTTTTGACTACCAAGAGAAAACTTGTACTTGTGATTGTGGAGTTGGGTACTCCGGTGTATTTGTAACATCTTTGTGAAGTTATAGTGGTTAGAAATCCTTCTAGGGAAGGCGGGGACGTAGAGCTGGGTGCTCGAACCTCGGAAAAATTCTCGGTGTTTGCGTTTGGTTTACTTGCTCTTACTTCTTGCTTTACTTTCATTGCTCTTATTACTTGCTCTCAATCTTCATTGCAATATTCATTTGTTTTCATTCATCTTGCCAATCATAGTCCCATACAACAAGGTTGCATTGCGCACCTCTAACTCATTTCAAGAGGAATCAGGAGGAAGGAGTTCAGAACCCTTTACGGGGTATTCGGCTCTTAGTCTTATTTTGGGCGATTGTTGCATCATATTTTTAAATTGTGCATTGATTAGCATTATCACCTATTCACCCCCCCTCTAGGTGATTTTCAATTGGTATCAGAGCTTGGACTCTAGGTTTGTCTTAACATCCTTAGAGAGATCCTTAAAATTTGCTAATCAATATTTGCATTCCATTTGTCATTCACTAGTAAACATGGCCGACAACATCAAAATCCCTCCTAAATTTGATGGACTTAATTTCCCTATTTGGAAGGTTAGGATGACTATCTTTTTACAATCTTTAGGTAGCTTAGTGGCAAAATCCTTGACCAAACCCTATGTTAGACACGATAGTGATGAAAGCACATGGTCCGACTTTACCTTTAGAGAATATGAGGCTAACTCCAAGGCCCAAAATTCCCTTCTAACCGCCTTGAATGAGGACGACCTTACACGGGTAATATACTGCCAATCCGCCTATGAGATTTGGCAACATTTGTTGGTCACACACGAGGGGACTTCACAAGTTAAGAGAGCTAAGATAGATCTCTTAAGGTCTCAATATGAATCTTTTAAAATGATTGATGATGAAACCATTGATTGCATGATTACAAGGTTTACTAAAATCACCAATGCTCTTTCCTCTTTAGGTGATGATATCTCCAATGACCAAAAGGTGCGAAAAGTGATTCGGGCTCTTCCTTCATCATGGGAGAAAAGGCCACCACCTTGAAAGAATTGAACGACAAGGATGAAATGGACCTCATTAGTCTCATTGGGAACTTAAAAACCCATGAGATGGAAAAGAAGGCAAGAGAAGAGGCCGCTTCGCTAAATAAGAAGTCCATAGCCTTCAAGTCTTCATCCACTCTTGAGGACGATGAAGAAGATGAAGAAGAAGATGAGGAGCTCTCCCTTCTTGTGCGAAATGTCAAAAGGATGTACCGGAAGAACAAGCTCAACTTCCGAAGAAAATTTGAAGGTAAAGAGGAGAGAAGAATTATTTGCTACAATTGCCGAAAGCCCGACATATCATGGCGGATTGCCCGGAGTTCAAGAAGAAGATGACTTCCTCCTTCAAGCCAAAGAAGCCGGTGGAAAAGAAAGCCTACAAAGCCACATGGGATTCGGAAAGCGAATCCGAAGACGAGGTGGACACGGCGAACATATGTTTCATGGCAAACACACCAAAGGTAACCCCACAACCTTTTGATGAAGATGATGAATTAACTAAAGAAGTTATTGTACATGCTTTTGTTGAACTCTCCGAAACTTATGATAATTAAAAGATTGAGTGTTCAAAATTGGTTAAGGAAGTTGCTTTTCTTAAAAATCAACTTGCTATAGTTTCTAAAGAAAAAGATGAAATTTCTTCCAATCTCATTTCTATTCAAGAAGAATTTAGTGCTTACAAGATTTCTTGTAAGGCAAAATTTCCTAAGGTTGATGAAAAAGAAATTTCTTCTTTAAAAACTAAAATGGTTGATTTTGAAAAGGTTTTGAAAGATTGTGCTTTTAACACAAAGAAACTTGAAGAAAAGTTTTCTAAAAAGCACACCTCTCATGCTAAAGACTCTCATATTAAGATTCCTCATGCTCACACTACACACCACACTCATGCTAAATCCACATATGCTCACAAATCTCACACTCACTATGCTTTTAAATATGGTAGAGTGTATAGATGTACTTATTGTGGTAAAAATGGACATTTGGCTAAGTTTTGTTATGACCAAGTTAATAGATCAAATAATCTTGTTTGGGTTCATGGCACTAACCCTTTAGGACCCAAGAAAATGTGGGTACCAAAATCAAGTCCTAAATTGTTTGATGTAGGTACACACCAAGGCTCCAAGACGTAAGGAGCGGTGGTACCTTGATAGTGGTTGTTCAAGACACGTGACATGGGACATCAATAACTTTACAACCCTATCAAGATACATGGAAGGTGGCACCGTCACCTTCGGGGATGACACCAAGGGCACTATCATCGGTATAGGTAACATTCAAATTGGTGCATCTCCTATTATAGAAAATGTAGTACTTGTTGATGGTTTGAAGCATAACTTGCTTAGCATTAGTCAACTTTGTGACCGTGGACTTAAAGTTGTTTTTGATGATTCTTCTTGCAAGATTTTTGATGTTAAAACCAATGATTGTATTCTCATTGATTTTCGTGACAATAATGTTTATATCATTGACATGTTTAATATGGATTGTTCTACTAAATGCTTGAATGCTTTTGATGAGAATTCTTGGCTTTGGCATAGAAGATTAGGACATGCATCTTTTGACCATCTTTCTAGGATTAATTCTAAGGAATTGATGAAGGGTATACCTTACTTGAAGTTTGAGAAAGACCGCATTTGTGGTGCGTGCCAACTTGGGAAACAAACCAAGTCTTCCTTCAAACCAATCAAGGATATCATGTCAACTAGGCCATTAGAATTAATTCATATGGATCTTTTTGGACCAACTAAAACTAAGAGCTTAAATGGTAGTAGATTTGCATTTGTTTTAGTTGATGATTTTTCTCGTTTCACTTGGGTTTTCTTTTTGGAACACAAAGATCAAACTTTTTCTCATTTCAAAGTTTTTCGAAAAAGGGTTGAAAAAGAAAAGGTTTTTCGATTTTGAGAATAAGGAGTGATAGAGGTGGTGAGTTTGTTAACCAACTCTTCATGACTTATTGTGATGAAAAGGGAATCAAGCATGAAATGTCATGTCCTAGAACTCCACAACAAAATGGAGTTGTAGAAAGGAAAAATAGAACACTTCAAGAGATGGCTAGGACCATGATAAGTGAATATGACCTCCCTCAATATTTATGGGCCGAGGCCGTAAACACCGCATGCTATATTTCAAATCGTATTTATTTATGTAAGAATTCTTTCAAAACATCTTTTGAAATGTATCATTCTAGAAAATCAAATGTTGCATATTTTAAAGTTTTTGGATGCAAGTGTTTTGTTTTGAATACTAAAGATAACTTGGGTAAATTTGATGCTAAGACTTATGAAGCAATCTTTGTTGGATATTCTACTACTAGCAAAGCTTATAGAGTATTCAATAGATCTTCACTTACCATTGAAGAATCCATGCATGTTAAGTTTGAAGAATCTAATGTGGTTGTTGAGAATATTGTAGAGATTGACCCATTAGGTGAAGACATGGAGAGACTATCCTTGAAGGACTCACCCGCTCAAGAAGAAAAGCAAGAATCCATTGGTGATGCTCTAGAGGATAAAGAGGAAAGCTCTCAACCGCTTCCTAAAGCTTGGAGATATGCTACAAACATCCCAAGGAGCTCATCTTAGGTGATGCATCTAAAGGGGTAACAACTCGCTCCAAACTCCATGACTTATGTGGTAACTTTGCTTTCATTTCTCATTTTGAACCCAAAAGCATCCTCGAAGCCGAGGCAGACTCATATTGGTTGCTAGCCATGCAAGAGAAACTCAATCAATTTGAGCGCAACCAAGTTTGGCACCTTGTTCCTAGGCCCCACGATAGACCAATAATTGGCACTAAGTGAATCTTTAGGAATAAGATGGATGAATCCGGAAATGTGATTAGGAATAAGGCTAGGTTAGTGGCCCAAGGTTACACTCAAGTTGAGGGAATTGACTTTGAGGAGACCTTTGCACCCGTAGCACGGCTTGAAGCCATACGGATGACACTAACTTTTGCATCTTTCAAAAATTTTAAACTTTTTCAAATGGATGTGAAAAGTGCATTTTTGAATGGTTTTATAAATGAAGAAGTTTATGTTGAACAACCTCCCGGTTTTGTTGATCATGTTCATCCTAATTTTGTTTTTAAACTTGATAAAGCTTTGTATGGATTAAAACAAGCTCCAAGAGCTTGGTATGAAAGGCTTTCTAGTTTTCTCATTTCAAATGATTTTGTTAAAGGCAAAGTAGACACAACTCTTTTTACTAAGCATGTTGATAATGACATTTTAATTGTGTAAATTTATGTTGATGATATAATTTTTGGATCTTCTAATGAGTTTTTATGCAAGGAGTTTGAAAAGGTTATGCAATGTGAGTTTGAAATGTCTTCCATGGGTGAATTGAATTTTTTTCTTGGACTCCAAATCAAGCAATTGAAGATGGGAACTTCATATGTCAAGCCAAGTACGCTAAGGAACTCGTAAAGAAGTTTGGACTTGAAGACTCTAAAGTTTGCAACACTCCCATGGCAACTACAACCAAGCTTGATAAGGATGACCAAGGTAAAAATGTTGATATTAAATTGTATAAGAGCATGATAGGTAGTCTTTTGCATTTGACGGCAAGTAGGCCGGACATAATGTTTAACGTGTGTCTTTGTGCTAGATTTCAATCGTGTCCCAAAGAGTCCCATCTTATTGCGGTAAAACGCATTATTCGTTATATTAAGGGCACAATTGGAATGGGTCTTTGGTATCTGAAAATCGGAGATTTCTCTATGACGAGTTATTCAGATGCCGACTATGCGGGTTGTAGAGTAGATAGAAAGAGTACTAGTGGGACATGTCAATTTCTTGGTAATTGTCTTGTTTCATGGTCCTCTAGGAAACAAAATTCCGTAGCTCTCTCAACCGCCGAGGCGGAGTATGTTGCCGCGGGGGCTTGTTGTGCACAAGTCCTTTGGATGAACATACTCTCCTTGATTATGATTTGCATTATAACCATATAAAAATATTTTGTGATAATACTAGTACTATACATATGACTAAGAATGCAAATCAACATAGTAAGACCAAGCATATTGAGATTAGATATCACTTTCTTAGAGATCATTTTGAGAAAGGAGATATAGATATTGATTATGTTTCTACGGATTTGCAACTTGTCGATATTTTCACTAAACCACTTGATTTTGCTAGATTTTCTTTCATATGTGGTGAACTTAATGTTTGTGTTATTGATTAACAACGTTTTCTTGACCCTTTTTGATGTATGACAAAAAGGGGAGAATGAGTTTATGTATGGAAATATGAATTCATATGGTTTTGGTTCCATATGAGTTTATATATGTTTTTAGTTTTTGATGTGTTTTCATGAATTCTTGTAATTTGAGTTTAAGTGTTTTGCAAGTGTTTTATATCTCATGGTGTTTATGGTTTTTGTGTTTTATGATTTTTGGTTTCATGATGTTTACTTGCAAATTACAAATTATATTGTTTTTCTTTGTTTATATAGCATAATTTGAGGGGGAGCTTTCTCCTCTCCCCTATATTTTTAGTTATAGCCTATTTGTTTTGTCACCATCAAAAAGGGGGAGATTGTTGGCCCAAAAGGTGACACTCTCCATTTGTTTAGAGTTTTGATGATAACAAAACAAATAAGAGCTATTTGGTACTAATAAGTTTGTTTAAGATAAGTTTCAGGTTAGTACCATATTTGGAGGCCATTGCGTAGCTATTGCAAGAACTTCTAGGTTCATGAAGCAAAGAAGGCGTTTTGCACATCAAGGAAGGAACATAGAAGAGAAGGCTCTAGCAAGGCATTGCATGGCTCATGACTTCAAGATTGCTCAAGATAATTCATTAGATTTGTTTCTAGTTTTATAGTTTTGTTAAAGAATAGTGAATAGGTTTGAAGCTCTATCACACACGTTTTTGTGCACAACTTATTTCCAAAAATATTTCCTATAAAATGTACAAAATATTTTTGTATACAATCTTCTGGCTACAAACTCATTTTATGTTTTATATATATCTCTATTCAAAACTAGTTTGTTTAATTTTAAATTCCCTTCAAAATTCTGTTTTTGTTTTGGCCTTTGACCTGAGCCGGTCGACCGTCCGGTCGGCCGACCCTGTGTCAGGTCAATCGGTCGACCGTGGTTCTGGCAGCAGAGCGTATCAGTGTGCATGTTTCACGGTCGACCGGGCGGTCGACCGAAACCTGACTGTCTGTAAGACATTTGCTCTCTGTATTTTTAGGTCGACCGTCCGGTCGACCGAGAGCCGCAACGGCTCTTATTTTTGAACGTCGGTCGACCGGCCAGTCGACCGAGTGTGCCGTTTGAACAGTAACGGCTAGTTTTCTGAGCAGATTTGTTTTTGTCTTTTTCTTTCTAAAAAGGGCTTAAATGTTATTTACTGATCCTAATACTTCCTAATTAGCCTTAAGTGAGTTTTATCTTCAAACCCTAGCCCTCTACTATAAATAGGGGTTTTGGGGAGAGGTTCATTACAAGAAAAATTTGCAAAAGTTTCAAAAGTTTAAGGCATTCAAAAGAGCTTTATTTCTTGGTTTTTGTGCTGAAATTCTCTCTCATTTTCTGAAGTATTTTTCAAAACTCTCTGATTTCCTTTCTCTTTTCACTTACACTCAAGAGCTTCATTCCTACTCATTATTCTACAAGGATTATTGTAAGGGAAGAGAGTTTTGCAAAAGAGAGTTTGTGGTCTTTTGACTACCAAGAAAACTTATACTTGTGATTGTGGAGTTGGGTACTCCGGTGTATTTGTAACATCTTTGTGAAGTTATAGTGGTTAGAAATCCTTCTGGGGAAGGCGGGGACGTAGAGCTGGGTGCTCGAACCTCGAAAAATTCTCGGTGTTTGCGTTTAGTTTACTTGCTCTTACTTCTTGCTTTACTTTCATTGCTATTATTACTTGCTCTCAATCTTCATTGTGTTGGCCCAAAGGCCTTCCACTCTAGTTTTGATGATGATTAACTCATGTAGTTATGTGTACTAATAATCTTGTGATTTTAGTTTCAGATCATTAACCAAGATATTAGTTGGTGTTTAGCTTCAACAAGATGATTTGGAAGCTTGCACATGTTGATTCAAGAGCCCGCGCATCAAAGATATATATAGCACTTGCCCGTGAATCAAGAGTTTTTGGATCGAGCCGACTTGGAGATTGCGCTCTAGCTTGGAGTTTGCGCTCTACAAGAAGACTTAGGTATCCATAGTTTTAGTTTGGGTTTAGATCCTAATTGTAAAGATTAGTATAGTATGATAAGCTCAAGTTCACAACACACACGTTTCATGTTTTGATTTTCGGTTTTAGGTTTAACCGATCTTGGTTTTCATGAATAGATTTTATATCAAAACAAGTTTACATGGTTTATGTATATTAGATTTGTTCTATATACATGCATGCTTCAATTGTTTAAACAAACTTAGTTTGATAATCTACTTCATGAGTTTTATGTTTTGATATTTATAACAAAACATATTTTTGGACTTAATGACAAAAATCATGATATATACATGTTTCATGTATATTGGATTTCTATCCATATGCATCATGCTTCAAAATATTTAAATATCATAGTTTTGTATTATGGATGAGTTTTGGACAAAAGGTATTCTCTATTCAAGATTCCAAGTTTTAGAAAATACAAGTTTTGGTTTTTGGTAAAAATAATATGCTACAAAAATAGTTCATGTTGATTGATATTTGAGCTAAACTTTTTATCACAAGTTTATATATCATGCAAAATGCAAAAACTATTTTTGGGGATTTTTACAAGAGTTAAAAGATTTATTGGAATATTTTTTACCTCAGTTTTCTGACCTTTTTGCTGCCTGCCAGGCAAGGTCGGTCGACCGCACGGTCGACCGCACCAAGTAGCCAGTCGACCGGCGGTCGACCGACGTGCACAGAAACGTGCACGCTGGCTACAGCCTTGGCCGGTCGACCGAGCGGTCGACCGACTGAGAGCAGTTTGCTCTCGGTTTGTTTGGGTCGACCGGGCGGTCGACCGGGTGTTGCAACGTTCAAAAATTTGAACGTTGGGCGGTCGACCGGCTGGTCGACCGACAGGGCAAAACTGGCAAAAATAGCTGCCAACGACTAGTTTTCAATTCTGCCTATAAATACCCCATTTGTAAGAGTTTTTCTCTAAGGTTTTTGGTGCGAATTTTTTCATACTCTCTGGTGTTTTTGCTGCAATTAAAAGAAGTTTTTGAACTCATATTGAACAATCTATTTTGAGGTTTTTGCTAGGGTTTGGAAAATCAAAGAAGAGGTTTTTGGGAAAAGCTTTTGATTGAACTTCACCATCTTGATTTTTATTGTTTTCCCAAGGATTTTTCTTTGTGATTTTGATTTCCATTCCATTGTTTTCTCCACACTTGAGCTAAAATCTACTATCTTCTCTATAGGATTTTGTGTGGGAAAAAGAGATTGTTTTGTGGTTGTTGGTTGAAACCACTAAGTTGTAAACCCTATCTTTAGCTTGGCTTTGTGCCTTTCCCTCATTGTGTTGAGGAAGTTTGGCTATTGGGTTGTATCCCTCAAGGTTGTGAGGTGATCCTTGTATTGGTTTGTGTGAATCCCTCAAGGTGTGAGGTGATTGTTGGTGACTTGTTGTTTTTGCCTCAAGTGGAGGTTGTGGTTGTACTCCTGTGGAGTGGGTACTACTTGTAAGGGTTCTAGGTGAACGAGCTAGTGGAAATCCTTCGTGTGTCGAAGGCGGGATGTAGAGCTGGGTGCTCGAACCTCGAGAACATATCTTGGTGTTTGCGTTTGATCTATTGGCTCTATCTCTCTCTCTTTACTTTGTGCCTTGCATTTCTATTCATATTGTACATCATATTTGCTTGGCTTGGTTGTGTGTGCATCACTTGTTGATCACACTTGAGTGCTTATTGCTTTAAGTTTTTAAATTCCGCATTTAGTTTCATTGATTAGCATTGTCACCTATTCACCCCCCCTCTAGGTGACTTTCAATTGGTATCAGAGCTAGTGCTCCTGATATTTAGGTTTAACCACCTAGGAGTCAAGATCTTGGTTTGCTAATCTTCATTTGCATTTTCATTTGCACACATTTAGTTTGCACTATGGCTAGCCCTCCTATGTTTGATCATTTTAGACTTGATGCTTGGAAGGCTAATATGACTAAACATTTAAAAGACCTAGGACATCTAGTTTATCAAGCCATTACCATAGAATCCCTCCCAAATAGTAGCAAGCATAAGAAGGCCAATGCATTAGCACTTAGGGCACTTAGAGCATCTCTAAATGAACATTTATTACATGTTTTTGATCGTTATGATTCGGCTTTTGCAGTTTGGAGCATCTTGACTTCTCCCGAGCTTCCAAGGATTGTCAACAAGATGAGGAGATCTAAGAGAGAAAAGTCCGAAGAGCAATGCCTCATGGTCCAAGGGAAGAACTCCCTTGAGGTACAATCAGATTCTCAAATAGATGATAGCTCTAGTTCATATTGCCATGGTTGTTTTGAAGTTCAAAATTTGAATGTTGACCTTGCTTTTAAACTTGAAAATTTTATGGAAAAACATGAGATTTTGAAAAAGAAACATTTTAACTTAAAAGAAGAATTAAAGGATTTATGTTCAACTTTTGAATCGGTTTTACAAGAGAAAGAAGAGATTATTAGTGAACGTGACTCACTTGAATCTCAACTTGAAATTGCTTTAAAAGAAATTGAAGTTTTAAAAAATAAAATAATTGTGATGATGTTATAGAACACAATGAAGTTTTGTCTTCTAGATTGGATCGTTTTTAAAGAAAATCTTACCTTGAAAAATAAAATTAATTCAATTACAAAAGAATTGGATTTGGTTTTGATAAAATAAATCTTTACAAAATAAGATTGATATTCATGTTTGTCATGCTAGTGTAGCTTCTTGTTCTAGTACACCTATTGCATGCTCCACTTTATCTTCTAGCATTGAAAATGATATAAATAATTTGAAGAAAAGTGTTGATAGTTTGGGCTCCACTTTGAGCCATTGTGCCATGAATCATTCACGTTTGGAAAACTTGGTTCACAAGAAACAAGCTACATCTTTGCATGCACACCCAACATGGCATACACATGCCCATCACGGACACAATCATAACATGTATGCTCATGTGTACACTTGTACACATTGTGGTCGAAAAGGCCATCTTGCTAGATTTTGCTATGATCGTTTACATGTTGAAAATTTAGCAACTAATCTTGTTTGGGTTAGGAGAGATACTAACCCCCGTGGACCCACAAGGAAATGGGTACCAAGATCCACCTCTTTGATGTTTGATGTAGGTGGAGGCTCTCGCATAACGTGAGAGTGTTGGTGCCTTGAGGTGGATGCATTCTAAGCTAAAAGGAGAACCATTTGGATGCTTCACTCTCAAGGAGATTTGGTGGGAGGACCACCGTGGTTTGAAGAACTAGAGATGCACCTTCATCGGTTTTGATATCATTGTCTAACTCCCATTTTTAATTGCATGCTTTTCATGTTCATTTATTCATAGCATGTCTTGTTTTATTGTTCATTATGCTTATGTCATGTTAATTAGATTAGTGTTATACATGTTTAGTTCTTGAGACACCCATACTTTATATGGATCTTATCTTTGTGTTCTCACCTTGTTTAAACTAATATGTATGCACTAGATCTAATGTACATGCATATACATAATGAGCATATGGATGTTTATGATGTTTTGATGACTCATGTTTTATGATTAGTATGATATTTGCCATGATTATTAGACTTATGCTTTACATGATTAGTTGTGGAGACACCCATGTTTAGTATGGACCCACATTTTGTGTTCTCTTTATGTTTTAGCTATCATGTTAATCATAGATTTAATGCACATGTCTTTGTCATGCTAATCATATGGTTGACTATGACTTTTCATTTTTAATAATTCATGTTCATATTGATTGTTGACCCGTTTTATGCTTCATATTTTGACTACTAGCTTGAATGATAGTTTTCATTAAGGCTAGGATTTATACTTGTACATCTAGTGAGCTACAAGTAGACCTTTATATATGTTTGTGCTTGAATGCTCATTTGTATTCACTTGATGTACTAGTATAGTCTAGTTTTGATGATTCTTGCATTTGACTTGTATTCATCATTTTACACATTTTGTTTTAACTTCATGTATATGTCCATCTTGTCCAAACTATCATTTATACATATACATCCTTGAGCCACGTGCCTTCATGCATATTATTTTGTGGACTCTTCATGTTTGGGATATGTATGTATACCTTAGTTTGTACATGACATACATATGCCTTGAAGTTTAAATCATTGTGATGATTTCCATGTTTGATAGTGATTCTCATGATTTATGATGATTTCAATTAATTTCATGTTTCACTTATGTCTCATATATTGATGATTTCTATATTGAGCTTGATTGTCCATTTTCATGATGATGTGTTTCTCACAACACTTGTACACTCACCCTATTTGATGTTTTCTCATGACTTAGTTTTCATGAGTATAAATTGTGCTATATAGATTTTTGAGTGTTTGGTGATCATGTGATTTTCATGTTTCATGAAAAATCCTTTTAGTTCATCTTGAAGTATTTCGTACTAGTTTTCATTTTTTATCCATAACTAGTTCGTGTTCTTCATTTTGGTAGTGATTTTCAAACAAACTATATTTTCAAATCTATCTTTTGAAACCCTTACCATCTAAGGGTGGTTGGATGGGAGATCATGTTCATGTATGCTTTATAATGAAAATCATTTTTAAACTTGCACATGATTGGGTGGTAGTTGATATGAGATATACACTTGATCTTATTGTTGTTTCAATTGGTATCATTGAATTCTTTCAATTGGTATCAATCTTGACATCCTTTTGTATACTCATATATGTTTTGTTTTATATATGTATGCTTACACTTCATTTAGTATCAATTTCAATTGGTATCTATTTCTTACATACATGTATAGATGATTTATTTGTGCTTATTATATCCCTATATCTTGAAGCACAAATTTTGTTTATGATAAGCTTGATTTTTTTTAATGACCATCATTTTCAATTGATTCAATTTTCAATTGGTATCTTTATACAAGCATTATCATGTTTGAGCTTTAACATTATTTCAATTGACTTAGTTTTCAATTGGTATTTAGTTTACCATTGGTTTTGTTTCCCACTCCCTAACTTTATAATGAAAAATGATTAAAGAATGATTATTGATTTTTAATTGGTTTCATTTGCTTATAAAGATAAATATCTTCAATTAGTATCTAGATGCATTTGTTTACTCAAAATTGGTATCATGTGTTTTATTTTCAATATGTTTTAATTTCAATTGGTATCATATTTGTTTTCAATGCCCTTCTTACTTTCAATGGGTAATTGGTAGGCATTTCTTAAATGTTTTTATGTTCACTTTCTTTTGGTATCATAATGCACTTCAATGACACATTTTTTTAATTGGTATCATTTTTGGTGTCACCCCTTGAAGTAGTTTATTGATTCTTTGTTTCATATATTTAGGGGGAGAAGAATTCATATCTATTTTGTTTTTACCCCTTTGTTGATGATTGACAAAAAGGGGGAGAAGAATTTGGAGTTGATATGCATGAGTTTTCAGTTTTATGTTCATTTCATCTCCATTGGTATCAAGAGCATTATGAGTTTTGTTTTTATTAATATCCATTGGTATCAAGAGCATTATGAGTTTTGTTTTTATTAGTATCAAGAGTTTTGTTTGGTAAGTTATTTGTTTTGTTTTAATTGGAATCAAGAGCATGTTTCATATGCATATTCATTTTATGTCAAGAACCTTGTTTATATGCATCTTATTGTTTGTTTATTCCTATGCATGAGTTAAGGGGGAGCTTCTTTGAAGCTTTACTTTAATCCATGCATATATAACTCCATGAGTTTTGTCATCATCAAAAAGGGGGAGATTGTTGGCCCAAAGGCCTTCCACTCTAGTTTTGATGATGATTAACTCATGTAGTTATGTGTACTAATAATCTTGTGATTTTAGTTTCAGATCATTAACCAAGATATTAGTTGGTGTTTAGCTTCAACAAGATGATTTGGAAGCTTGCACATGTTGATTCAAGAGCCCGCGCATCAAAGATATATATAGCACTTGCCCGGTGAATCAAGAGTTTTTGGATCGAGCCGACTTGGAGATTGCGCTCTAGCTTGGAGTTTGCGCTCTACAAGAAGACTTAGGTATCCATAGTTTTAGTTTGGGTTTAGATCCTAATTGTAAAGATTAGTATAGTATGATAAGCTCAAGTTCACAACACACACGTTTCATGTTTTGGTTTTCGGTTTTAGGTTTAACCGATCTTGGTTTTCATGAATAGATTTTATATCAAAACAAGTTTACATGGTTTATGTATATTAGATTTGTTCTATATACATGCATGCTTCAATTGTTTAAACAAACTTAGTTTGATAATCTACTTCATGAGTTTTATGTTTTGATATTTATAACAAAACATATTTTTGGACTTAATGACAAAAATCATGATATATACATGTTTCATGTATATTGGATTTCTATCCATATGCATCATGCTTCAAAATATTTAAATATCATAATTTTGTATTATGGATGAGTTTTGGACAAAAGGTATTCTCTATTCAAGATTCCAAGTTTTAGAAAATACAAGTTTTGGTTTTTGGTAAAAATAATATGCTACAAAAATAGTTCATGTTGATTGATATTTGAGCTAAACTTTTTATCACAAGTTTATATATCAATGCAAAATGCAAAAACTATTTTTGGGGATTTTTACAAGAGTTAAAAGATTTATTGGAATATTTTTTACCTCAGTTTTCTGACCTTTTTGCTGCCTGCCAGGCAAGGTCGGTCGATCGCACGGTCGACCGCACCAAGTAGCCAGTCGACCGGGCGGTCGACCGACGTGCATAGAAACGTGCACGCTGGCTACAGCCTTGGCCGGTCGACCGAGCGGTCGACCGACTGAGAGCAGTTTGCTCTCGGTTTGTTTGGGTCGACCAGGCGGTCGACCGGGTGTTGCAACGTTCAAAAATTTGAACGTTGGGCGGTCGACCGGCCGGTCGACCGACAGGGCAAAACTGGCAAAAATAGCTACCAACGGCTAGTTTCCAATTCTGCCTATAAATACCCCATTTGCAAGAGTTTTTCTCTAAGGTTTTTGGTGCGAATTTTTTCATACTCTCTGGTGTTTTTGCTGCAATTAAAAGAAGTTTTTGAACTCATATTGAACAATCTATTTTGAGGTTTTTGCTAGGGTTTGGAAAATCAAAGAAGAGGTTTTTGGGAAAAGCTTTTGATTGAACTTCACCATCTTGATTTTTATTGTTTTCCCAAGGATTTTTCTTTGTGATTTTGATTTTCATTCCATTGGTTTTCTCCACACTTGAGCTAAAATCTACTATCTTCTCTATAGGATTTTGTGTGAGAAAAAGAGATTGTTTTGTGGTTGTTGGTTGAAACCACTAAGTTGTAAACCCTATCTTTAGCTTGGCTTTGTGCCTTTCCCTCATTGTGTTGAGGAAGTTTGGCTATTGGGTTGTATCCCTCAAGGTTGTGAGGTGATCCTTGTATTGGTTTGTGTGAATCCCTCAAGGTGTGAGGTGATTGTTGGTGACTTGTTGTTTTGCCTCAAGTGGAGGTTGTGGTTGTACTCCTGTGGAGTGGGTACTACTTGTAAGGGTTCTAGGTGAACGAGCTAGTGGAAATCCTTCGTGTGTCGAAGGCGGGGATGTAGAGCTGGGTGCTCGAACCTCGAGAACATATCTTGGTGTTTGCGTTTGATCTATTGGCTCTATCTCTCTCTCTCTCTCTTTACTTTGTGCCTTGCATTTCTATTCATATTGTACATCATATTTGCTTGGCTTGGTTGTGTGTGCATCACTTGTTGATCACACTTGAGTGCTTATTGCTTTAAGTTTTTAAATTCCGCATTTAGTTTCATTGATTAGCATTGTCACCTATTCACCCCCCCTCTAGGTGACTTTTCACATTGCAATATTCATTTGTTTTCATTCATCTTGCCAATCATAGTCCCATACAATAAGGTTGCATTCCGCACCTCTAACTCATTTCAAGAGGAATCAGGAGGAAGGAGTTCAGAACCCTTTACGGGGCATTCGGCTCTTAGTCTTGTTTTGGGCGACTGTTGCATCATATTTTTAAATTGTGCATTGATTAGCATTATCACCTATTCACCCCCCCTCTTGGTGATTTTCACTTGGATCACTTAATATTTCAACACTTTTCTCTATTTCAAAATGCGTTTTCAAAATACTAACATTTGATTTATTTCTTTATGAATTTTGTGGGTATAATCCGCTGAAAATCCTCAGGAGACAAAACTCCTCCTCTAGGAAAAACTTAGAGGTCCAACGGCTTGTTGTACATGCTCAGTGCAATCACGTCACTTGCGAAAGTGGTATAATAATTTCTTTAGTTTTTGTTTTGCTCGGGACGAGCAAAAGAGAAGTATTGGGGTGGATTAGTCTCTAAAACTGCATATTTCATACCACATCTTCATATTTATTTAATATTAAATACTGCTAATAATACCTCTCTTGTATGTTTCTAGGTCCATGGCATGTAATGAAGAAGAAGACCCAAAATCACCATTTAATTGGTGATTAAAGGCCTTAAAATACAGCCATTGACTTTGGAGGGTGGTTTCGTCAAAACCAGGGGCCCAAATCTGAAAACCAGCAAATACATCTAACAGGGGGACATTCGGGAAGCGCGCAGCAGGCGGCGCTGCACGCGCTTCCCAAGCATTGCAGCGGAAACGCGGCATTTGCCGCGCACTGAGATTCGACGCACGGCTCCGTACATTCCCTTTGGTGCCTCTTTCGCCTATAAATACCCCCTTTGTGGTCTGAAGATGGAGAAATACAAAGAGTTAGGGTAGTTTTTTTCTATGTTGTAGTTTGGGGTAGTTTAGTTTAGGTTAGTTCTTCTTCTTTCTTTGTATTTTTTATTTCTTGTAAATCTTGTAATAGGAGAGAAAGTGGTATATGGTTGGAAAGTAAGAGTTCTTGTAATAGAAGATGACAATCTATGAAAGGTTCTCTCTTTACCTCTCTTTATTTTCTTCTTCTAACTCCTTTTACATGTTTAGCTAATCTTTTCTCTCATGGCAACTAACTACTAACCACTAACTAGTCTAATTTCTTACTTAATAATTCACATGAATCTAATAGCCTCTACTTGGCCTTGCTCTTGCAAGAGCCATTGATGGCTCATGATGATGGATCTAACACTCTAACATCCTAACTCTCTAACAAGCTAACATTACTTTACTCCATGCTTACTCTTGTTTAGTTTTGATGGTTTAAGTGTAGCTTGTACTTATTTTGTTGAGTTTGGATGTGATGAGTTACATATGGGTCATGTTTTGAAACGCTCTTAAACTAAGGACTAGGTGATGGTCAATGATACATGTAAGGCAACTATCACTATGAGATTAGCATGTTGGTGGAGTCATTAGTAGTTAGTAGCCATGGATTTTCTTTTTTTTCACTTTGTTTTAGATATACAAACAAAAACCACAAAAACTATTTCGTCTATGTTTCCCACTTCTTTGTGTTTCACCGTACTTCTCTTTTCATTCTTTATTTCCTTTTCTTTTCATTCTTTCAAACATTGAAGAATCGTTAACATACACGTGAACATACCGTGTAAGTTTCTATCGCCTCCCGTCCTTGTGGATTCGACTCATTTTAGTCTCTATGCTATAACGGAAGTATCGAGGAAGCCAAAGTACACACACTTTAAATATCGATTTCAAAACATACACTTTTGTGTGTGGTTTTCTCCCGATCATACCTCATCTTCTTCTAAAGCCATATAACAAATGTTGGCATGTTCAGTGATTTCTTCTTCGTCTGAGGAATATGAATCACTATTCTCCTATGATGCTTGATAATCTTTCTTCTTTTTAAACTTTTTGCTCTTGAATTTCCCTTTATTTTTGAGCAATGGGCAATCCTTCTTCATATGACCTGTTTTATTATAATTAAAACATGTAGGATTAAACTTACCTTGTTTCAAGAACTTTCTGAATTTTCTTGAGAGCATTGCCATCTCCTCTTCATCATCATCTGAATTGTCCGTATCTGAGGATGCATGAAAGACAAGTACTTTCTTCTTGGATAGAAGTTGTTGTTCATCCTTTTTCGCTCTTTAAGTTGTACTTCATATGCCATTAAATTACTAATAAGGTTTTCTAATGACATAGTTGAGAGATCATTTGCTTCTTCTATTGCAGTGGTCTTCTTCTCCCACTCTGATGTGAGTGTACGAAGAACCTTTCTAACTTTTTCAACTTGAGTGTACTCCTTTCCAAGAGATGCTAAGAAATTTGTAATGTCGGTGAACCTTATAATCATTTCTGAAATTATTTTATTCTCCTTCATTTTGAAGAGTTCAAACCTGTGAACAAGAACATAAATTTTAGATTTTTTAACCTTATTTGCACCTTCATAGGTTACCTGTAGAATCTGCCATATTTGATTTGCAGATCTGGTTGTTGATACGTGATTGAATTCTTCTTTGTTCAAGATACAGAAAAGCGCGTTCATTGATTTGGCATCAAGGTTTGTAGACTTCTTTTGTTCTTCATTCTACGCACTGTAATTTGTGGTTGGCTTGGTGTATGTTGCTCTACTATGTTCCATAGTTCGTAGTTGAGCGATTACAAGTAGATCTTCATTCTACACTTCCAGTAGTTGTAGTTTGATCCATCAAACAATGGTGGACGTTGTGTAGAATGTCCTTCTCTGAATTGTGATGAAGAAAACTCCGTTGCCATCCTTGTAGGGTGTTGACAGGGTATGCAGGGTTCTGATACCAATTGTAGAATCTAAAAACTATGTCAACACAATACTAGAACAAAGATAATTAGCATTAAATAAAATAACTTGCAAGAAAAGAAATAAATCTTAGAAATTATGCAAACAAAAACACAAGAGATTTTATCCTGGTTCGGTCCTTGTGACCTACATCCAGTCCCCAGGCAACCCGCTTGAGATTTTCCTTTTCCTTGATTTTGTACACCCAAAACCAACACCTTGTACACTACTTGACAAACAATCTTTGCTAAATCTGTACAACTTTTCTTAAATTAAGAAGACAATACCTTGTACAACTTCTCTTCAACCCGAAGACGCTCTTGTACAATTCTTCTCTTTGAGTGATTACAATCAATCCTATAAGCCTTGAATTTGTATGTGATTATGAACAAGGACTCTTATAGGTGGACTCTCAGAATTCTTCACTAGAGGATTGGAATTTGTGTGAAGAAAATGAAAGTGGAATTAGTTCTCTAAAAAATAGAATTTTTCAACAGAGTTTGGACAGAAAACTAATGATTTGAATTGGTGTTTTTAGTCTAAGACAACATCCCTATTTATAGCTAAAATCTATGGTCAGTTAGGGAAGTTATCAACTTAAATTTGAATATTAAAATATTAGATAAAACACCAGAAATCAATAACTATTCAACAATCAGAAACTGTCATAAGCCGACTTGAGTATAGAGTAAGTCGACTAGAATATGATATTTTGCCTAAGTTAGTACTTGACTTGGGTATAAGTCGACTACATAAGACTGATACAGATATGCAAGTTTCTGGAAACTACAATTAGTCGACGAGCAGGAAACATAAGTCGACTACATTAAGGATTAGTTGACTAATCATGTATATACGTCGACTAATGCTGCTAACAGTCAAGAAATAGAAAGTTGATATCTTTTTTTGGACAGAACTTAGTCGACTATAGGATTTTGATAAGTCAACTAGACATTGTATTAGTCGACTATAGGAAGGGTCAAGTTGACTAATGGGAAGTTTCAAGTCTACTAATAGGAAGGGTCAAGTCTACTAATAGGACTATTTTGTGTGTGATCAAGGCTTTTAACAAATATCTAAAAAATACACAAAAATAGTATAAATTACATTTGTTATCATTAAAATAAGTTCCAACACCTAGTTTCTAGCTCACACAACCCATCATGAGAGAGATTCTATATATAAACACTAAAGAGTTTTCTTCCTATCTAATGTGAGACTAAAATAACTTTACTTAATTTTGAAATACCTTCAAATACTAACAATCCCCCACTATTTCAAAATTAAAAGGAAGCATAATAGGAACGAGAGAGAAGAGGAGGAATCAAATATGGAGGAAACATTAGAACTCAATACTTCAATGTGGTGACTTTTGGTTTATGAACCACTACCTAGGATATGTAGGTGTGTCCCATAGGAAGTTGGTGAAACGTAAAGTTTCTATAAACCAATCTCCCTAATTATGGATCATCGACCTACTACCCACATATCATTCTTAGAACAGAGCTGTTTAAACAGGTTGGCGCGAATCCGCCATGCACCTTGCCTGGATATTCATGAGCGCTCAAGAGAATATGTTTACATTCTCATAGGAAGCGACCTTACTTTCACACTCATATATGTGGATCCATCAAGTGTGCATTGCAATTAAACACATCACCCAATAAGGGTTATGGTAATCCATTAAGAGCTAATGCTCATCCTTTGCACATTGCAATTTGCACTATCTACATCATAGAATGGGGCTTCTCAATAATAAAATAATGATAGTGCATCCAAGTCAACAAATGATTTATTATTACCCATATGAAACTACTTCATGAGTTCATCAATCACATAGGTTGGGTTACTATCATTTTTGACTCTTTGTTATAGACATGAGTCCCATTCCTTTTGATGTATTCTCCAATAGTTTTCTCCCGAGTGGTTTGGTAAATGGATCACTTATATTGAGGTCTGAACTCACATGGTCAAGAGATATGATCCCATCACCCAGCAGCTGCATAACAATTTTATTTCTTAGGCGTATATGCCTACTCTTTCCATTGTATATTTTATTCTTAGCTCTAGCAATAGTAACTTAGTTATCACAATGAATAGACACAGACGGAGCTAGTCTTTTCTAAATTGGTATATCAATCAAAAGATTTCTGAGCCACTCAGCTTCAATGCCTGCCTTCTCTAAGTCAACAAACTCAGACTCCATAGTGGAGCGAGCTGTGACGGTTTGTTTGGATGATTATCAAGACTCCGCACCCCCACCAAGTGTGATCACATATCAACTTGTGGACTTTAACTCATCAGAATCGGAGATCAAGTTAGCATCTGAATATCCCTCTAAAATAGAAAGAAAGCCACAATATGTCAAACTATAATTATAGTTCCTTTTAGATACTTTAGCACTCGATATAATGATGTCCAATGGTCCTTATTAGGACAGTGAGTGTAACGACTAAGTTGTCCCATGACATAAGCAATGTTAAGTCGTGTTTAATTCATCAAGTGCATTAAGCTACCAATGATTTATGCATACTCAGATTGTGACACATTTTGTTCATTATTCTTTCTTAAGTGAATGCTACAATCAGAAGGTGTGGAAACAGGAGTGCAGTCAAAATGATCAAATCTTTTTAACATTCTTTCTATATAGTGTCCTTGTGAGAGCATGATACGATCAGATTCTCTAATTATTTTAATTTCTAATATCACATCAACTTCATCCGTGTCTTTCATATCAAAATTGGAGGACAAAAATGATTTGGTATCATTTATAATTTCTAAGTTTGCACCAAATATGAGCATATCATCGACATATAAACATATGATAATACCAACTTTATCCTCAGATTTAGTATAGATACATTTGTCAGCCTCATTAATCTGATAACCATAGGAAACATGAATACTATCAAATTTATCATGTCATTGTTTGGGTGCTTGATTTAAATCATATTAAGATTTTACAAGTTTGCAGACTTTGTGTTCATTTTCAGTTGTCACACAACCTTTAGGTTGGTCCATATATATTTCTTCTTCCAGTTCTTCATTTAAGAATGCAGTTTCAACATCCATTTGATGTATCACAAACTTATGAATAGATGTTAAAGCAAACAACACTCTAATAGATGCAATTCTAGTCATAGGAGCAAATGTATCAAAATAATCAGAGTCTTTCTTTTGAGTGTATCCTTTAGCAACCAATCTAACTGTAAATTTATCCAAAGACCCATCAGGTTTCAGTTTTCTTTTAAATATCCATTTGCTACCAATTGGTTTTGCACCTGGTGGCAAATTAACAAGTTCTCAAGTGTGATTCGATAATATGGATTCTAATTCATTATTAATAGCTTCTTTTCAAAATGGAGCATCTGGAGAAGAGATAGCCTCTTTATAAGTGAGAGGGTCATCACCAATAAGAAATGTAAAGAAATCTTTATCAAAGTCAGTTTCTTTTCTAACTCTGTTACTTTTTCTTAGTTCATTGTCTTCATTATCATCAGATTCTTGTGCATGACTAGATGATGAAGCATGAGAAGGTTTATCAGCATGGGTTTTCATTGGAAAAACATGCTCAAAAAATTCTGCTTTTTTAGTTTCAATAATAGTGTTAACCTCCGTAACATTATTATCACTTCTAGTCATAAGAAACCTATATGAAGCACTATGATGTGCATAACTTATAAACATGCAGTCAAAGGCTTTGGGTCCTACTTTTTTCCTTTTGGGTTGAGGTAGAAGAACTTTAGGTAGGCACCCCACACTTTTAAATAGTTTAAATTTGGTGCATGTCCTTCCAAATTTCATATGGGGTTATGCCAGTTTTCTTATAGGGTATTCTATTTTGAATATGACAAGTAGAGAGTATGCCCTCCCCCCACTGGTTCAGAGGTGCACCAGAACTTATAAGCATAACATTCATCATATTTTTGAGTGTTCTATTTTTTCTTTCAGCAACACCATTAGATTCAGATGAATATAGAGGGGTAGTCTCATGAATTATGCCATATTGTTCACAAAATTCATTAAATTGTTTAAGTTCATATTCACCACCTCTATCTGATCTTAACCTCTTGATTTTCTTATTTAGTTGATTTTCAACTTCTAATTTATATTTCAGAAATATTTCAAAGGCTTCATCTTTAGAGCTTAATAGATAGACTACTGCATATTTAGAACAATCATCAATGAAGGTGATCTAGAATCTTTTCCACCTCTAGTTAAGTTATTTTTTAAGTTACCATGATCACTATGAATAAGCTCAAGCAATTCAGATTCTCTTTGTACACATTTGCATGATTTCTTAGTGGATTTAGCTTCAACTCATATTTCACATTTGTGATGATCACATATAGTTACATTATGTAAAAGACCTATATCTTTCATTTTCTTAATGTAAGAAAAACCACATGTCCTAACCTACCATGCCAAAGATCACAAGAGTCAATCTTGTAAGCATAAGAAGTAGATGCATTTTTATTCATGATTTTAAGTACATTCAGCATAAATAGACCCTGACTATAGTACCCTTTACCAACAAATTATCCATTCCTAGTCATTATAATTTTATCAGATTCAAAGCAGACCTTAATTCCAGCTTTTCCAAGAAGGGAAATAGAAATAAGGTTCCAACGAATCTCAAGAACATGAAGCACATCTGTAAGAAAAAGGATCTTCCCTGAAGTGAGCTTGAGAAGCACCTTTTTCTTACCCACAACGGGTGAGGGCCTCGAATCGCCCATGAACACTTGTTCACCATCATCAACAGAGGAGTAAGAAGAGAAAGCTACTCTATCGGCATATATATATCGGGTTGCCCTGGAATCAATCACCCAGTTCTTATTATGTGCAACCATATTGACTTCAAAGATTACAACAGTAATAATGTCACTCTCAACCAGGCTTGCTTTTGGTTTGGACGGAGCCTCACCAGTTTTTCGGAACCTATACTGTTCTGAGTAGTGTCCGAGTTTCCCACACACAAAACAGTTTCTTTTCTTCTTGAAAGTAGAGTTAGGGTTTCTTTTCATCTTAGGGTTCTGATTTGATTTGAAGTTTAGCTTATGAAAATGTTTCTTTAGTTTAGACAGCTTGCTTTCAATTAGATTTGCCTTGGAAGTAAGCTCCTTGGCCCTTTCTGTTTCCTCTCTTTCTTTATTTTTCTCTTCAATTCTAATATGAATTATTACATCTTCATGGTTTATTTATTTTCTTTTATGCTTCAGTTCTTTCTTGTAATCTTTCGAGGAGTCAGGTAGTTTTTCAATTAGGGCTCCCGCAATAAAGGCTTTTAAGATCATCAATTAGAATATGGTATTCATGAATTTAAGAGGAAATATCTTTTTCATCAAACATGACAAAATTCAGAAAATTTTCAATAGCAAATTTTTGAGTTCCAACATCTTCAAGAATGTATTTTTTATTAAGACTTTTCTAAATTTCAGTCACAGTTTTATAAGGACAGTAAACATCAAACAGTAAATTACTAAGTGTGCTGAGAATGATGTGTCTACAATTTTGTTGGCCTTTTCCCAGTTTTACAATTCTTTTTCTCTCTCTGATTTAGGATCAATTATAGCAAAGGCATAACTAGTCACATCAAGTATAGACATAATTTTTTCTTGCCATCTTTTATAGTGGGTTTCATTAAATGGTACAATTCTAGAGATGTCAGGTAGAGACTTAACATTAGTAGCAGCAACCATAGCAGTATCCATATCTACTCTTAAGATTGTTAGAAAATAATGTATGAATTACTGCTAAGCTATTTAAATTAAACTTTCAAGAAGGAAGGAACTTCTCTATTTTGATCGAGGCGTGCGGAGCACTGTCCTTAAGAGTAGAT
The DNA here is from genome assembly GCA_038442645.1 of Agave tequilana. Lineage (NCBI taxonomy): Eukaryota > Viridiplantae > Streptophyta > Magnoliopsida > Asparagales > Asparagaceae > Agave > Agave tequilana. The sequence goes on from JAVJIF010006899.1 coordinate 104,637, forward strand.
TGCGCCCCTCTGAGAGAGTATCTCAGTGCAGCAGGTTGATGGCGACCTACCTACCAAAATTCAACGATCGCTGGCCCTGCAAGCGTACACTCGCAATGCACAAACCCTCGAACAGTTCGGGTTTGTTTCCTCCAGAGATGCAGGGAAGAGCTAAAGAGTTTAAGAAGATTTCAGAGGAGGAAGAAGATGGTTGAGTTATGTTTTTGAGAGCAGAGAATAGGTCCTTTATAAAGAGAGTTTTTCATCATTAGAAAATTCTTGGGCAGAGAAAATAATCCTTGGATAGAGAACCAAACTTTGGACAGAGGAAGAAATCTTTTCTTGTGCAGAGGAATAATATTGCCGTGAAAAGTGTCACTGCAGAACTTGAGCGGAGAGCTCTCAACGGCTAGCTCTACCATCTTTCCATTCCTCCTTTCTCCAAAAACAATATGCAATGAATGAAATCAATGAATCATGGCATTGCATATAAGTATGGTAATGGAAATGGTTATGCATAAAGTTCATGATACCAAAATAAGAAAACTCAAAACTTCAACTATTAAGTGTCAAAAACATTATCATGTCAAAAACATTATCATAACCCATTAACTCAAATATCTCTCCCCCTTTTTGTTATCCATCAAAAAGGAGTAAAACAACAAGAAAATTAAACCAAGAGAGATACCAATTGAAAAACACTTGTACAATTTAAAATACATGAAACTATATGAAATAAATATGAAGCAATGTCAAAACTCATGAATCTGTAGTGCAAACATTTAACTCCCACAAATAAATGAAAATCTATTATAATCTAGTGGTTTAGTATAAATGTCCACAAGTTGAAAATCGGTTGAAACATAATCAATTTCAATATATCCTTTCTCATAGTGATCTCTAAGAAAGTGATATCGAATCTCTATATGCTTGGTCTTACTATGTTGATTTGTATTTTTGGTCATATGAATAGTACTTATGTTATCACAAAATATTTTAATATAGTCATAATACAAATCATAGTCAAGAAGAGTATGTTTTATCCAAAGGACTTGTGCACAACAAGCCCTGGTCGTAACATACTCCGCCTCGACAGTTGAGAGGGCTAAGAAATTATGCTTCTTGGAAGACCATAAAACTAGATAATTACTTAGAAATTGAAAAGTTTCACTAATGCTCTTCCTATTCACTTTACAACCGGCATAATCAGCATCTGAAAAATCGTCATTGAAAATTGTCCGGTCTTCGGATACCACAAGCTCATTCCAACAACACTCTTAAAATATCTAATAATGCGTTTTACCGCAATCAAGTGTGACTTTTTAGGACAAGATTGGAATCTAGCACATAGACAAACACTAAATATAATATTCGACTTACTAGCCATCAAGTAAAGCAAACTACCAATCATGCTTCTATAGAGTTTAATGTCAACGTTCATACCTTGCTCATCTTGTCAAGCTTTGTTGTGGTAGCCATGGGAGTCTTGCTTATCTTTGCATCTTCAAGTCCAAATTTCTTAATAAATTCTCTTGTTTATTTGGCTTGATTTATGAAAATCTCATCACTCCTTTACTTGATTTGGAGTCCAAGAAAGTAGTTGAGCTCTCCCATCTTGGACATTTCGAGCTCTTTCTTCATGCATGATTCAAAATCCTTACAAAGCATTTCATTAGTAGATCCAAAAATAATATCAACATAAATATGCACAATTAGGATATCACTATCTACATGCTTTGTAAACAATGTGGTGTCAACTTTACCGTTTAGAAAATCATTTGAAATAAGAAAAGTAGAAAGTCTTTCATATCAAGCTCTTGGAGCTTGTTTTAAACCATATAAAGCCTTTTCAAGTTTAAAAATAAAATCCAGATGTATAGGATCAACAAACCCGGGGTGGTGTTCAACATACACCTCCTCTTCTATAAAACCATCTAAAAATGTACTTTTAACATCCATTTGATAAAGTTTAAAATTTTTGAATGAAGCAAAAGCAAGTGCCATTTGTATGGCTTCAAGTCTTGTTACGAGTGCAAAGGTTTTCTTAAAATCGATACATTCACTTTGGGTGTAACTTTAGGCCATTAACCTACCTTTATTCCTTATAACATTTTCTGACTCATCGAATTATTTCTAAACATCTATTTAGTACCAATGATTGGTCTATCATGAGGTCTAGGAACAAATTGTCAAACTTGGTTGCGCTTAAATTGATTAAGCTCTTCTTGCATTGCAAGCAACCAATATGAGTCACCCTCGGCCTCGAGAATGTTCTTGGGCTTAATATGAGAAATAAATACAAATGATCACAAATATCATGAAGTTTGGAGTGAGTAGTTACCCCCTTGGATACATCACCTATGTTATTTGTAGCATATTTTCAATCCTTTGGAAGTGGTTGTGATGACTCCACTTTAACATTTTGAACTTCACCATGTTCCTCATCATTTTACTTGTCTTATTGCATTGGTGAGTTCTTCAATGATATTTTCTCCATGTCTTCACCTAAGAAATCAATTTCTACAATATTCTTCACAAAAATATTAGATTCCTCAAAATTTGACATGCATAGACTCTTCAATAATCAAAATATACTTATTGAAGACTCTATAGGCCTTACTAGTATTTGAGTACCCAACAAATATAGCTTCATAAGATTTGGCATCAAATTTATCTCAATTATTTTTAGTGTTTAAAATAAAACATTTACAACCAAAAACTCTAAAATATGAAACATTTGGTTTTCTCAAATAGTAAATCTCAAATGGAGATTTGGAAGTATTTTTGCAAAAATAAATTCTATTCGATATGTAACATGAAGTATTTACGGCCTCGGCCCATAGATATTGAGGGAGTCCGTATTCACTAATCATTGTCCTAGCCATCTCTTGAAGAGTGCGATTCTTTTTTTCAATGACTCCATTTTGTTGTAGAGTTTTAGGACAAGATAGTTCATGTTTAATTCTATTTTCTTCATAAGTGATAAAAAAATAGTTAATGAATTTACCACCTCTATCACTCTTTATGCGCAAAATCAAAATTTTTTTTCTTTTCTACTCTTTTTCTAAAAACATGAAAACGCGAAAAAGCTTTATCTTTGCGTTCTAAAAAGAAAACCCATGTAAATCTAGAGAAATTATTAACTAAAACAAAAACAAAACAATTTTCACTAAGACTTTTGGTTTTTGTCGGGCCAAACAAATTCATGTAAATCAACTCTAATGGTCTAGATGTTATGATATTCTTGATTGCTTTGAAAGAGGACTTGGTTTTTTCTTTAGTTGGCACGCATCACAAATGCGGTCCTTTTTAAACTTCAAGTAAGGAATACTCTTCACTGATTCTTTAGAGTTAATTCTAGATGGATGGTCAAATGAAATATGACCTAGTCTTCTATGCCATAACTAAAAATCTTTATTAAAAGCATTTAAACAAGTAGCATTGCATTGTAAATTTAACATATCAATTATATAAACATTATTTTCATGGAAACCGAAAAGAAAACAAATATTTGTTTTCTTTTCTAAAACATCGCAAGTGGAATCATCAAAAACAACTTTAAAACTTTTATTACAAAGTTGGCTAATTCTCAAGAGATTATGCTTGAGAACCTTCAACCAAAACAACATTTTCTATTAAGGAGAAAAGCTAGTTTGGATATTACCTATATCAATGATTTTGCCCTTTGAATCATCTCTGAAGGTGATGATGCCACCTACATGATACTTTGATAGGGTTGCAAAGTTGTTGATATCCCAAGTCATGTGTCTTGAGCAACCGCTATCAAGATACCACCGCTCCCTATGTCTTGGAGCCTTGGTGCGTACCTATGTCAAGTAAAGAATTTGTTGATTTTGGTACCCATATTTTCTTGGGTCTCATAGTGTTAGCTCTTCGAACCTAAACATGGTCATTTGAAGCATTTATTCGATCAAAATAAAACTTAGCTCAGTGACCCTTCCGGCCACAATAGGTGCAACTATAAACTCTACCATACATAAATGCATGATGTGTATGTGAAACATGGGCACGCTTATTGTGTGTGACATGATTAGCATGATGAGAGTGTTCATGTGTAGTATGACGAGTGAGAGCATGTGTAGTATGAGAAACATGAATATGTTTTCTTGGAGTGTGCCTTTTTGAAAACATGGCCTCTAATCTAGCCTCATCAAACTCACATTTCTTCAAAATATCACCTAAATTGTTAATTTTAGTTTTTAAAATAGAAATCTCATTTTCATCAATTAAAAGAAAATTTTCTTTGCAAGAAACTTTTTATGCATCAAAATCTTTTTATGTAGACATAAGTGTGGAAGATAAAACATCTTTTTCTTTTGAAAGAGTGACAACTTGAAGAATTTTATTTTATTTTTTATTTTTAAATATTTTCTCTTTAGAAAATCATAAATATTAGAAAGTTCTTCAAATGCCTCACCCAATTCATCCATTGTTAATTCACAAGCATCAAGTGAAGGTTCGGATGTTACCTTGGGTGTGTTGTCATTTGTCTTGGAAACTCACATTTGCCTTATCTACCTCTTCTTTGGATTCACTCTCCGAATCCCATGTAGCTTTCAAGGCCTTCTTTTTGTATGGCTTCTTGGAGGTTGTTGCTTGCTTTTGTTCTCTGGGCACTCGGCAATGATGTATCCGGGTTTCTGACAATTGAAGCAAATGATCTTCTTGTCCTCCTTCCCTTGCCATCATCTTCTATTATTGAACTTAGCCTTGTTGTACATCCTCCTTATATTTTTCACTAAGAGAGAGATCTTCGTCATCTTCTTCTTCACCATCTTCATCGGAGATGGTGGGAGTGGACTTGAAGGCTAGAATCTTCTTCTTTTGTGGTGCCATCTTTTCTCATGCCTTTCTCTCCATCTCATGGATCTTAAGGTTGCCGATAAGACTAATGAGCTCCATCTCTTCTTTGTCATTTGGCTCCTTCAATGTTGTATCCTTTGACCTCCTATGATGGTGGTAGTGCACGAATGACCTTCCTCACCTTTTGGTCATTATCAATGGCATCACCTAGAGAAGCAAGACCATTGGTGATTTTAGTGAATCTTGTAACCATGTCATCAATGGAATTATTTTTATGCATGGTGAAATTTTCATATTGAGGACGCAAGAGATCAATCTTAGCTCTCTTGGCTTGTGAAGTTCCCTCATGCGTGACCACTAGGTGTGACCAAATCTTATATGCGGATTTGCAATGAATGACCCTATATGGTCATCATCATTCAAGGCTTGAAGCTATACATAGTGTGCCTTTGCATTGGCACAAATTCTTAGGTGGTAATGTCAGACCAAGTGTCCTCATCACTAACGGGTACACTAAAGGGTTTAGTCACCGCCTTTGCAACCTGATTTCCTGGGGATTGCAAGAAAATGCTCATCTTAACCTTTCATATGAGAAAGTTAAGACCATCAAACTGAGGAGGAGTCTTAATTCCTTCGGTCATTTTTACTGTTGTGGATAGAAACTAAAAAATGTAAATGAAGTGATTAGAAAATAGGATCTCTCTAAGATGGTTAAATTAAAATCTAGAGATCAAGGCTCTGATACCAATTTAAATACACCTAGAGGGGGGTGAATAGGTGTAATGCTAATCAAATGAGGAATAAAAGCAAACAATGCTAAATGATACAAACCGGTCACTCAAAACAAGAGTTGAAGCTGAATTTCCGTGAAGGGCTCTAGAACTTCTCCTCTAATATTCCTCTAGATTATTAGTTGAGGTGCTCAATTGCCTTCTTGTTGAGATGAGTATAGACCGACAAAAATGAATGATGAATGTAATGCAATGATGAAAGTGATGCAAGTAATAAATAGAGATTTCAAGAGAAGTAACGACACAAGTAAAGAGATAGAGATCAAGAGACAAGTAATCGCAAATGCAAAGAATTTGTTTCGAGGTTTAAGCCACCGCTCTACGTCCCTGCTTTCACCACTTTGATGGATTTCACTATCAACTAAGGGATCCTCCACAAAGGGACCTATAACAAGGAATTACAAAAGGTCTACACAAGATCGGAGTACACAATTCCATCACTTAATCCTCTACACAAGAGGTCGCACAAAGCCAGTTGAGGTTATAAAGCTCTTGGTGATTACTCAAGATCACAAACACTCTCTCTTACAACTTCCTATAGAGTAGAATATGAAATGAAGCTCAAGGAGTTATATAAGAGAAGAAATTCAAATAGAAAGAATTTAAGAGCTGAAAAACAAAATAAAATTAGCTTTGGAAAGTTGCACTTGAAAACTAAAATCTTTGAAAACTTTTCTCTTTTGAAGCAAACTTGATTTTTTATGAAAACTTATAAAACTTGTTGTCTTCAACTCAAACCCAATGACTCATTTATGTAGCAACTCATAAAACCTATAGGTAAGGCTTACCAGGTCTTTTGGGATGAGTTTTGATCCATAAAAATAGAAAATGCCTGTTGGAAAACAGAAAAGATGAAACAAATTCAAAAAACTAGCCGTTATTGAGATTTTGGCAGTTTGTCTGTTGACCGGCCAGTCGACCGACTCTTCATATATAAAAAATAACCATTGGCTCCGGTCGACCGGTCGGTCGATCAGATTCAACCGAGGCTAAGGGTGGGATAGTTGGTTGACCAAACGATCGACTACAGGGGTTGGCGGTCGACCGGGCGGTCGACCGACAGATATGCACAATGTGCACACCCCAAGCCACAAGACCGGTTGATCGATCGGTCGACTGACTTGGCATGTCATAGGCAACGGTCAACCGAACGGTCGATCGACCTAGGCTGAAAAATAGTCTTTTTTGAAAATTTTGAAATGAAAATTTTCCAAATAAAAATTGTATTGATTTTTAAGAGGTATAACCATGTATTGACAATTGAGATACAAGTTCTAAACTTGATATGAATCTTTAAAAATATATGAAACATGTATCATGACCAAACATGTAAACACCAATACAAAACAAACTTGTATTTTCAAAAACGTGTATCTTTGTGTGTTTAACTCTTTGAGCATCAAAACTATATTCTGCACTACAAGGTTCTACTACAAGTGATTTCAAGCAGGCTTCTCCAATAGCAACGTCGAGTGTTTTGAGCTTCAATCCCATACTTGAATACCCTTGAGTCTTCAACACCTTCCTTTAGAGGAAGAGAACTTCTTGAATCTTTTAGAATCCTGAAACACACTTAAACACTTGAACTTGATTGTACTAAATAACCACATATATTTTGTTATCATCAAAACAAGAAACCGGTGATTGTAACCTAGGATTAATAATATTTGTACCAGTGATTCTGTGGATTTGTATTATACTGGTGGGGTGTACTGTATTTTGTATGGGGAATGTTTGTAATAATATAGGTGATATATATGTTCCAGTACTTATATAGGTACTAACATTTTATGCAGTACTTATATAGCCCCGGGCTTAACCACTTTGTGGTTTTATTATAACCTCCGGGTTTAACCACTTTGAGGTTTTAAAGTCCTCTGGACTTTCTACTCTACGCCTGGTAGGCAGACCTTACGTCAGCACTTTACCACTAACTCTGATCGAGCGTAGTTATCCCGTGACATAGTTGTGCCATGAGCGGTGGTATGGCGTTCATATGCATGCTGCGACACGTGCGTTTAGCTGTGCTGCAAGCAGTAACCATGCCGAACGTAATAGCATGTAGTGCTGCACATTAGCTTCACTCCAGCTTGTTTAGCTTCGCTTGGATGTTCGTTTGCTCGCTTACTCGCTTGCCTACTTGATAGTTGTATTAACTGTTTTATTGATGATTGTGAAGAGTTTGAAATCTTTACTGATACTGTTTTTCAAATACTGAATGTTTTTCGGTGTTCGTACTGATTTCCCGTATCATTACTATTTTCCCGTATTGTTTTATTCGACTGTTGATATCAGCCGTGTATTCGCTTGTCGTGCTTTTACTTGATATGTTAACACTTGTTGTGTGATCACTTGGCATGTCACCACTTAAGACCGAAAACTTGTCTGTTATTACCTGATTCCTGACATACTTAACACCTGACATCTTACATGATACACTTGACTTATAATTATAAATTACGAGAATGATGACCTGATATCCCAACATACACTGATATACTCCAGTACACATGTACTCCTAATACTCTTATCATGCTCCTGCACATTCCTGTAATATGATAATTAATTAATAATCTATAAAAGAACAACTTACACCGGGCAAGGGGAAACTGATGGACTTCAATTGTGGTTACGTTTACAATGAAATAGGATGTTCTACAACTACCATACCTCCTTCCCAGGGCATACTATACCCATTACTGCAATGCTTTACGACATGATCCTCTGGAACGACACTGAGGCCGTGGTCCCGGGTATGTATGGGACCCATTGTAAACATAATTCATTGGTCTTATCATCTGTTTCCAATAACATCTCGTCTAGCTTATATGTGGATGGAGGTGTGAAGGCCTAGACACATATCGGGACATATGAGATAGATGAGAGACATAATAATAATAAGATAACAATTAATAGTTCATTGTGCTGTTTTGCAGATCGGTTGTATACACTCGGATTACGATAACATGGGGCAAAGGTATATAGATGAGGGTTTCCTTATTTAAATTATTCCTTTGATGTATTAATTTGATGAGTCATAAATCGGGTTTGTACAGCTCATTTTGCTTATATTCGGTATTATCAGTTTATCAGTTTTTTATCAATTTTATGATGTTTTCTTAGTTTATGAGATAATTCAAGTAATATGAAACCAGGATACGGTGACATGAGATTAAGATATATATATATATATATATATATATATATATATATATATATATATATATAATATATATATATATATATATATATATATATATATGTATGTATGTATGTATGTATGTATATATGTATGTATAAGGATTTTCTTTTTCAGATTATTCCTTCGATGTACTAATCTCACAGATCGATAATTTAGATTTGTATAACTTTTTTTGCCACATTTACTTTACTTACTGCCTCCTTGCCTTCTCTTATATGCATATACTCACGACATGATTTTCAATGCTTATGATTCGGATTTATTGATATACGTGTGCCTGTCCCTGCACGCCACTTGGCACTCAACTTGCCACTCGTTGGGTTGCTTCTGACAGCCTAAATCTGCATGTTCAAATCCTAGAGATTGAACCTCGGTGGACTTCCTGTTGATCAGAGTTGTGCAGCAGTAGCGTCGTGCATCAGCGGTAGATCAGTCCGGAGCTCTATCCTTCCAGGCCCCCTTCTCGTCTCTCGAGTTTTCCTTTGTAGCTCGTGAGGGCTTTTTATACTATTCATAATTGTATATCTCTTTGTATTCTCACATTTGCGCAATATTCTTGTAATATTGTGTCACATCCTGTGATAACTTTGTAATTGTACTCATATATTGGAATGTATAATGTACCTCGTACTTTCGTACCCTGATTCTTGCATGTACTGATGCTTAGCATATATATGTGAGGGTATTTTCGATCTGCGTATATACGTTGCAGTAACGTCTCCGTACCCACGAGATCGGGGCGCTAGGGGTGGTATCAGAGCCAGGCTCTCACATCATAGTACAACTAGTCAGCAAATTAACGGTAAAAAAAATTTACAACTGGAATGCATGAGTCCTGATTATACAATTCAACTACAAATATAGAATTATCTATTTTTTCTTGATCATCCTTCTTTTGATTCCTGAATCCCTTCTATGGCTTTGTCTACTATTCTCATATGTATGAACGCACCATGGGGATTAGTACAGATAATAGGGTAGTCATCAAATATATAATCAGATAGATTATATCACTACACAAGAAGCGCCAGTATGAAACAAATTTGCCTAATCAAGACTTCTGTCTGACAGAGCTTTGGTGTTCCCTATTTATATAATTTCAGGAACGATCACATTCTCTTCTATCAATTTCACGGAGCTCAGGTACTTTCAGAAGTGATATGCCGTGAGAATGACATCCTGAAGACATCATTCAGGAGACATCTCGGTTAGTATGAATTCCTGATCATGTCCTTTGAAGCCACAACACTTAGCAGTCTTTATGGATTTGATGGGCTACGAACCCTATCAGCCTCGCCAAATGAGAGTCGTGTTCTAGATATGCGAGCTCAACCATGCGTGGGCTTTGCTGTACTCTAGAGCTTAGCACTTAGCGCTATGTTACACGTTGATTTTATCGCGTAAGCTTCGCCAAGTACGAGCCTCGCAGAGCGTTAGCTCCACCGCACCCTAATGCTTAGCGCCTGACGTTGTGTGATAGGTAGTAAAAAGTGCATATTTATCACCACATTCACTATCATATTTCCCTATTTATTCTTTTAATTATGCACTATTACTAATATTATTATTTAATGTGTGCAGGCCTTGAGTAATTAAAAAATAAAGAAATAAAGCCTGAATGAAGCCCAAAAGCCCAGAAAGCTCATGCAAAAAATTGTAGTAATTTAGAAGTTTCTATATTATCTAACCTAATCTAATCTTGGATTTTAAATTCTTTATTTAAAATCTAAGTGAGGAAAAGGGAGGATAAGATAGAACTCCTAATTGCTAAAAGAAGAGGAAAAGGATAAGATGAGATGGACTTCTACTCAACCCTAGTTGCTTGTAAGACAAGGCTAAAGATAAAAGGAGAAGAGTTTAAAGATAAAAATTGTTTCAAAAAATTTGGATTTAGACTGTACACGTTTTAGTCTTCAGATCATAACTTTTGCTACAGATATTCAAATCCAATGATTCAAGATGCTCCAGAAAGAAGACTTGAAGGACTACAATGCTTATGTTGATCAAACTTTCCAATTCAGTCAGCAGATAAGCCATATTTGTCGATCAACATGATAACAAGTTGCAGGACAGATTTGAACTTCTATGGATAAGTCAAAACAAGTTTGGAGATAAAAGAAGAATTCAAATTCAGAGATATTTTGCTCTTCTTATCTTCATACGCTTCTTATCCTCTGGTTTTCTTCTATAAATACCCCTGCATAGCAACAGAGGAAGGGCAGATCTCAGAAGCTCAAGTACAGAAACGAGCTTAGGGTTTTTCTTTAGATTCTCTCTAATTTGTAGATTGTAACTTAGGTTTGTTTTAGTTTTCTTTTATGTAATTTTTATTTTTTTTTATGTAACTGAGAGGAGAGACGATTTTCATGGAGGAAGGAGATCAAGCTTGTACTGAGGTGACATCGGTGTAAGTCTTTTCTTCCATTGTTATAAGAATCAAATCGAAGTTCTGTTTCTTCTTTATTCTTATTTTGTTTTTGTTTCTCTCTTTTGTGTTGGTTGATCCAAGTAAAACCAATAGCCTCGAAGTTTCCTTCTCCTTGCAAGTGCCGTTGATGGTTTATGAAGATGAACATCCATTTCCATGGTAGTATAGCTCGCCTTTTTATTTCATAGTGTAAATCGAGAATGGGAAAGATTTTATATTCCATGCTTCGCTCGCCTTCAAAGAAAGGTACATCGTTGATACGGTCCAAAGGTAAGCAGACGCTGAAGAGGTAAGTATGTTTTTAGTTTTTAGTTTTCTTTCTTTTATTTCTTTAGTTTAGATTATCAACACTACAATATTCCCAATCTCTTTCACTCTTTTTCATTGTAAATATCATTGTAAATGTCATTATAAAAAAAAAAAGAGAACTTACTAAACAAGCTTCCATCGCTAGTCCCTCCCTGTGGATCACGACCCACATAGCCACTTGCTATAGCGGTAGAATTGAGTACCTTGCACATCCTAATCTTAAATTTGAAATACTATATTTTGTGTGCAGGTAAAATCTCAATCAAAATTTTGGCGCCGTTGCCGGGGAGGGACGGTAAGTTATTCTCTAAAAAAAAACTAATTATTGATTTATTTATTATTTTTTTCTGTTTGCAGGTTCGGAGAACAGGAAACCTAACAGCAGCAAAGGACATATAGCAACTCTGTGCCTCTGCCCTCGAAGGCAGAGCAGCAAAGCCTACTACATAGCCGCGTTTGCGTGACAATTGCCGCGTTTCCGCGGCCTGAGTAGTGAACTACTCACTAAGTTTTCTGCAGGTTGCTGGAAAGTTAAAGTTAGACTTGCTGGTCTGTTAATTTTTCTCTGTAATCACCCTGTACACTGCTAATTAATTAACAGTAACTATTTGTTGAGAAAATAAAAAAAATTAGACTCTTGCATCTTAGGCACGTGTCTATTTAAATTTTTTAATTTTGTTGAAGAGTGCTGGAGACAAGGTACGTTCGCATTGCATATAGACTAGGAAGCACCCTTGGCTGATTTACTGCTTTTGAGTGAATATTTGTCTATTGCTTTACACGTGCACTAAATTGACTTAAGAGCTTGTCCTATAAATAAGATAAGGTGGGGATTTCATCACCCTTCCTTAACCCACAAACAATCTCCTCACTCACTAACCTAAGCCTAACTAAAAATAAGTAGACGTTGTCCCTAGGGACATCTCGGACTCAATTAGGAGATTATCCTAAGGGGGAACGGTGTTGGAATTTGACTCCTGCCAAATCAGTGTCTAGGAAGGGGATTGAGGGCCGAAAGCCCGAAGATTGGTGGTTATTTAATTAAGGAACGTCTTTGACGGAAAACCTCCCACCAATCTTGCCCTGACCTGGCTGATTAGCTTGTGATCAAAAAAGTCTGCATTATACCTCCCGTGGACAGTCTAACCAGTTAGGAGTTGTCTAGGTCATAGGTCTACCCTAACTTAGGTTAGAATTTTTCTTTTTTGTTTGCTTATTTGTTTGTTTTCTTTTTCTTTGTTTGTGTTTTATTTATGATATGGCTTATAACAACAATTTTTCAATTTTAATAATAATCCATATTACACATCAACCTCTTTTTCGGATATTACCAACCCGGCATATCATAACTTTAACCAACCTAGTGTGCCAGATTGGTCTTATCCGAATCATTACATGCCCCAGTCCCAATACTATGAATAAGACTGGAATAATTATCACTAATCTTCACAGAGTCAATGGGGATACAACGCCCCTGAGCCATATTGTCAACCACCTGTTCAACCATTATCTTCATATACTTCTTTTACCACATCACCAATGTTTCAGTCCTCCAATGATCCATTCGATGGGTTAGAAGAAAAAGTGGATCGTTTGCAAGATATAATGAATTATCAAATTTCTAGACTTTCAAACATTCTTGAACTAACCAACCAAGTTGATAGGAACTAAGAATCATTCTGTCTAGAAGACCTTGATCAAAATTCAATTTCATCACATCAATATGAACTTGATCAATCCCAATCCTTGGACAAATTGGCTAATTTTAATTTCAATGAGATTGAATTAGATTGTGAATGTGAACCCGATCCCCAACTTTGCGATTCAATTTCCATCTTCGAATCTATGTTGACTCCGGTATTCTTACCCAATTTGGACCAATTTTCTGAGCCAACATTTATTCCCGTACCCATAGATCATGAAATTGAATCACCTATTTTGATGATCATCATATTGAACTTGACCAATTTCATACTTTTGAAAGTCCCATTGACAAATTGGCAAGTTCTCATTTTTATGAAATTGAACTCAATGAGATATGTGACCTTGATTCTCAAATTTGTTGTGATCGAGTTCAAATCCCGAATCAATATTGACTCCTGTTCTGTTACCCAATTTAAGTAATATTTTAGAGTCAGTTTTGATTCCCATACCTGTCATTCTTGAACTTGAATCACCAATAGTAAGTCACATTCCATTGTGGAAAAATGATTGTGGACTTGAGTTTCAATTCTTGGACTTGGACTCAACGCTTGAATCAAAACTAACTCTCGAACCCCACGTCAATTTTTTCGAGTTTGTATTGGATCCTGAACCTATCATTCTTAAGTGCAAGTCAACCATTCTACCAAGTCACATTCTTTTGTTGGACATAGGTATAGACCATGATGACTCTGTGATGATTTTCCAGCACTGGTCATGTAAAGGAAGTAAGATTCACGATAGGATCTTCCATGATCCTACTCATACTGGGGACTGTAAACATGTAAATAGAAAAGTGTAGGTCCCGTGAACTACCACATTATCTTGATTGGGTAGCAACGCTTGGCCCAATCAGACCACCACCGGAACCACCCCTAAGGTAATATTTTCCTTCCCTTTCTTCTTTTTCATGCATACATGCATTCATTCATACATTGAGGACAATGGGTGAGGGGGAGGATTCACTAACATACTAACATAGTTAGATACTAACTAACTAAAAAAAAAAAGGGACAATATTTTGACTTATCTTTTGAAAGAAATCTAAGTTAGTCTTAAGAATTAGAAAAATCATGATTAGGATTTCTAAAAACTTGGTCAAAATAAATAAATTGTTGAATTTTTAGGTATAGGAGGAGAAATTGAATAAGTAATTAGTCTTGATTTTGACCTTAATGAATTGTGCATACCTAATACATATTTAGGATTCTAAGACAAAGACTCGTGTGCCTCGTAAAAAATAATATAAAAAAATAAAGAAATTCACTAATTAAGCTGGATACATGTGCCTCAAGAAGCATAAATATTCACGCCTAAAGTGATTGTATAAATAAAAACCTTAGTTTTGTGGCCTAGTTCACTCGAATCCTTAAGTCCGTGGGGTGTTTTCTCACCCGGTGCCCTAAACCCGACTGGTTTGGGAGCCACCGACTTTAAGTTCGCTACATGGGTGGATTAGAAAGCCTAAGGAAACTAAGAAAAATTACTTATATATGTACTAACACATCTAATAGTCAATTAGTTAGGTATGAGGGCCTCAAGAAGCCTTGATACTTACACGAAAGAAAATTAGATGAGTTATACATATTAAAAAAAAAAGAGAAAATAATAATAAAGAGGCATGAGAGTCCAAGTGAAGGAATTCTAGTAAAGATTCACAAGGATGCATATGACTTTTGGTAACGAAAAAGACTATACAAAAATTCAATTTTGATTCTTACCTAAAATGGATAACAATTTATTATATAAAGACTAAGTTTAAGAATGAATAAAAATGATAATCCAAAAACTTATAGATTACTTAGTTTCTTTAAACATATTTCAAATATTTTCCTTCTTATGGATTTTGTGGGTGTAATTCGCTGAAAACCCTCACGAGACAACACTCGTCCTCTAGGGTAACCTAGAGGTTTAACGGCTTGTTGCACATGCTAAGTGCAATGCCTACGAAAGTGAGTTAGGATAGATTAATTTTTCTTTTCTTTTTCTCTTTCTTTTTGATTTTACTCGAGGACGAGCAAAAAGATAAGTGTGGGGGTGTGATAGGTAGTAAAAAGTGCATATTTATCACCACATTCACTATCATATTTCCCTATTTATTCTTTTAATTATGCACTATTACTAATGTTTTATTATTTAATGTGTGCAGGCCTTGAGTAATTAAAAAATAAAGAAATAAAGCCTGAATGAAGCCCAAAAGCCTAGAAAGCCCATGCAAAAATTGTAGTAATTTAGAAGTCTCTATATTATCTAACCTAATCTAAACTTGGATTTTAAATTCTTATTTAAAATCTAAGTGAGGAAAAGGGAGGATAAGACAGAACTCCTAATTGCTAAAAGAAGAGGAAAAGGATAAGATGAGATGGACTTCTACTCAACCCTAGTTGCTTGCAAGACAAGGCTAAAGATAAAAGGAGAAGAGTTTAAAGATAAAAATTGTTTCAAAAAATTCGGATTCAGACTGTACACGTTTTAGTATTCATATCATAACTTTTGCTATATATATTAAAATCTGATGATTCAAGATTCTCCAGAAAGAAGACTTGAAGGACTACAACTCTTATGTTGATCAAACTTTCCAATTCAGTCAGCAGATAAGCCATATTCGGCGATCAACATGATAACAAGTTACAGGACAGATTTGAACTTCTATGGATAAGTCAAAACAAGTTTGGAGATAAAAGAAGAATTCAAATTCAGAGATATTTTGCTCTTCTTATCTTCATACGCTTCTTATCCTCTGGTTTTCTCCTATAAATACCCCTGCATAGCAACAGAGGAAGGACAGATCTCAGAAGCTCAAGTACAGAAACGAGCTTAGGGTTTTTCTTTAGATTCTCTCTAATTTGTAGATTGTAACTTAGGTTTGTTTTAGTTTTCTTTATGTAATTTTTATTTTTTTTATCTAACTGAGAGGAGAGACGATTTTCATGGAGGAAGGAGATCAAGCTTGTACTGAGGTGACATCGGTGTAAGTCTTTTCTTCCATTGTTATAAGAATCAAATCGAAGTTCTGTTTCTTCTTATTCTTGTTTTGTTTTTGTTCCCTCTTTGTGTTGGTTGATCCAAGTAAAACCAATAGCCTCGAAGTTTCCTTCTCCTTGCAAGTGCCGTTGATGGTTTGTGAAGAGGTTGATCCAAGTAAAACCAATAGCCTCGAAGTTTCCTTCTCCTTGCAAGTGCCGTTGATGGTTTATGAAGATGAACATCCATTTCCATGGTAGTATAGCTCGCCCTTTTATTTCATAGTGTAAATCGGAATGGGGAAGATCTTATATTCCATGCTTCGCTCGCCTTCAAAGAAAGGTACATCGTTGATACGGTCCAAAGGTAAGCAGACGCCGAAGAGGTAAGTATGTTTTTATTTTTTAGTTTTCTTTCTTTTATTTCTTTAGTTTAGATTACCAACACTACAATATTCCCAATCTCTTTCACTCTTTTTCATTGTAAATATCATTATAAATAAATAAAAAAAAGAGAACTTACTAAACAAGCTACCATCGCTAGTCCCTCCCTGTGGATCACGACCCGCATAGTCACTTGCTATAGCAGTAGAATTGAGTACCTTGCACATCCTATTCTTAAATCTGAAATACTATATTTTGTGTGCAGGTAAAATCTCAATCATTGTGTTACATAATGGCCCCGCCTGGGCTTGGCTTTGCTCATGGCTAGTTGCGGCAGAGTTTAGCACTCTAGTCTTGCTCCCTAGATTTCTTCTGCCTAACGTATTGCATGGATTTAACGTACTGGGTTTTCTCACGTATCAGAACAAACTTGTCATAATCTTTACCCGCGATCTATTTAACCAACCTTGTAGGGCTTGGGTATTCTCTAAGTACTTGATCTACAGTCAGGTTAACATCTAGAGGACAGTTATTATAGATTCTTGGTCATGTTTTTCAGAGTAATCAACGTCCAGCATTCAGAACTCGTTATTATCAATTTGTTCTTCATTCATTTATTTACGACCAGATCATCGGGTTTTCTTTATCTACGATATTTTGGTCTGCATCTAGAATGATAGAGTACATGTGAAACATCTAGTAATCTTATTATAGACTTTTTGTTAGGAACAACTTCACGCCTAGCAGAGTAAGTGTGAATTCTGAACATGTAAAATATCGTATTCTTGGATCTTGTATTTTAAAAAGAAGTAGATTCCGTTGATTCTGGAAGAAATTTAGACAGTAAAAGTTTGGCCAGTTCCGAAGTTAACTCATTGCATATTATTCAAAATAGATCAGTGTACAAAAGTTCTGACAGTTAATCATATGAGAAAGATACTTCAGCAACATGGTATGCCAGCTATAATTGCGTCGGACAGAAACACGAGATTCAGATCACAGTTCTGTTAAAGTCTTCAGAAAAGTTAGGGTCTCTTCTTTATTCAGCTTATCTTTTCACTTTCAGTCAGATCGGGCAGACCAATTGGACCATTCAGATTTCTATCTATCTTCATCAGGTAGGATTCTTTTGTTAATAGTTATCATATCTGTATTAATGTGATACCGTTCGAATCTTTATATGACAAGAAGTACAAAAGACGTCAGGTCCCGAGTATATTGTCAGTCGATTTAGGGTATTACCTGCAGTTGTTCTTATCTTAATTGGTATAATTCTCGTCCTTATCATTTTTGTGTTCATCTTCCCCTTATAAAAATTTCGAGGACGAAATTTTTGTAAGGTGGGTAGAATGTAACACTCGTTCCCAGAATACGTACTTAAAAACATATTCTAATTTTTTAATAGTAATCTTTCAATTTTTTTCATATTTATTTTTGTTTTATGATTATTTATATCATCATTAGTATTTGGATCCGGATTCCTAAATTCAGAATCAACTCGAGTCTGACCGGGGACCCAATCCCAGTGTACTGATCGATTTGATCTTTCTGATAGTCAGATTTGATTGATATCAGTTTCAAATATTATTTCTAATATTTTAGATTTTACATGATTTTTTTGTAATTTTTCTTAATTACATTGCAAAACCTTCAAAATCGGTATCGATCAGTACAAGTGGTTTATTCCAAAAATTTTAATTTATAAACGGAAATGAATTTCTAAAATCTGCTGTCACATTATTTCATAGAATCACATTTTCTACTTTAATGCATTTTTGGGGATTTTTCTGAATTTATCAAAATTCGACTGGATTTGGTGTCGGTCGATATCATCGGTTGATTCCAGGATTTTAAATAGAAAATTAGATTGGATTTCTAAAAATTAATTTTATATTATTCTTCAGAGCGATGTTTTCTACCTCTGAGTATTTTTAGAGATTTTTTGGATTAGTCAATATTTTTCGAAATTCAATAATATATTATATTTGGTCTTATCCCTCTTTTCTTCTTTCCTTTCTTTCTTTCTCTCTCTCTCTCTCTCTTTCCCCACCTGGGTTCCCACGTGGACTGACCTCCCTATCACATCCCCATCATAATCCCCATCATACTCATCTCCTCTTATTTTCTCTCCTCTACAAACTGCAAACACTGATTGCCTCAACCAACCCAGATGCGTACCTAAGCCCAACGTCTGGGCTCAACCCAGTGGAGATGCGGACCTGATCTAAGACGCGGATGTCATTTTTACCCTCCCCCAACCTATACACACACACATACACACACACACACATACATATATATATGTATACACACACACATACATATACACACACACACACACACATACATATACACACTCACATACACACACATACATATATATATATATATACACGCACACAAATATATATATATATATTATATATATATATATATATATATATATATATATATATATATATATATATATTATATATATATATATATATATATATATGCACATGAAATCACTAGAGGGGGAGGGGGGTGAATAGGTGATATGGCTAATCTAGAAACTAAATGCGGAAGCTAAAACTAATTTGCACAAACACTTAATACAACCACCGAGTGTAGCCGAATTCCCCGTGAAGGGCTCTGGACTAACTCCTCTTAATTCCCCTAGATAAGGGTTGAGGTGCTATATGAAGCTCTCGTGGTTAAGTACAAGTGAGGCACACAAGCAAACACAACCAAGCATATAATATGAATAAGCAATATGAATGATGCAAGGCATAACACAAGCAAATAGATATGAATGATATGAAAGATGCACAACACAAATAAATAGAGAGGGTTAAGAGACAATGTATCAAACGCAAACACAAAGATATGTTCCGAGGTTCGAGCCCCTAACTCTACGTCCCCGCCTTCACCGAGAAGGATTTCTAATCCACTAAGGAGTACCGAACTCCTCTCTCAACCTTACAACCTCCAATGAGGCAATACAACCAATCCACCTCTACCGAAGAGGGATAAGGCCCGTAGCCAACAAATAAACTCCACCTTTTACTAGAGGAAGCTAACACAAATCTCAACCTCTACCGAAGAGGGAGCAACCCAACAATGAAAGGGTTTACAACTTGGTGGTATCTTTCAACCACAAACACAATCTCTTTTCCCATAAATAAAATGATCCTATAGAATAGGATAGATGATAGCTTAAGTGTGGAAAAATAAGTGTTTTGATCAAAGAAATTCTCTTGAGAAAACACCAAAATAGATATAGAAGTTTAGATCAAAAACTAATTCCCAAAATCCTAATTTCTTTGAAATAAACAAAACACTTTAAAACAAATAAGATGGATCTTTTTGGCACTTAAAAACTTTTGAAAACTTATTTTAAACACTAGGGAAACTGGAAATTTTTCTCTTGTAAAAACCTTAATCAAAATCCTAAAGGAATGGGGTATTTATAGCCCCAAAAGAAAACTAGCCGTTAGGCTGATCTGTCAGCTTGACAGGCTTGCGGTCGACCGGCCGGTCGACCGCCTACGGTCATAAATATGACCGTTGGGGCAACCCGGTCGACCGCCCGGTCGACCGCCCAGATACAAAGAGCAAAGCTCTTTGGTCCGGTCGACCGCCGGTCGACCGGCCTACTGTGTCTGCCAGACGTGCACAAGGCTGTGCACGTCGGTCGATCGCACGGTCGACCGACCTGGCCTATCAACCACAGTCTGGGTCAGAAACTGGGTAAAAATAATTTTTTAAAAATTCTTTTATCTCTTCTAAAAATCCCCAAAAATAGTTTTAAACATTTTGCATTGATATATAAACATGTGATAAAAATTTCAACTCAAATATCAAGCAATTTGAACTATTTTTGTGTCTTATCATTTTTACCAAAAAACAAAAACTGTATTTTATCAAACTTGGATTTTTCAATAGGAAATCTGATTTTCCTAAAAACTCATGAATAGGCATATCAAAATAAGTTTGTCTAAGATATGAAGCATGTATGTATATTAAACACATCTAATATACATAAAAACCATTTAAACTTGTTTTGATCTAAACTATTCATGAAAACCAAAATCCATAAAACGTGTGTGTTGTGCACTTGAGCATATCAACTATTCTAAACTTTACAAATGGATCTAAAACACACTAAACTCTATGATACCTAAGTCTTCTTGACGATCTTCATCTTCAAGCCGACTCGGTCCAAAACACCGTGATCCAACGAGCAAGGATATGTATGATCTTGATGCTCGGGCTCTGGAATCATCATGTGAAGGCTTCAAAACTTTCTTATTGAAGCAATCACCAACTAATATCTTGCTAAAAGATCTGAAACTAAAATCACAAGATTATTAGTAAACATAACTACATGAGTTAATCATCATCAAAACTAGAGTGGAAGGCCTCTGGGCCAACAATCTCCCCCTTTTTGATGATGACAAAACTCATGGAGTTATATATGCATGGATTAAAGTTAAGCTTCAAAGAAGCTCCCCCTTAACTCATGCATAGCAAATAAACATAAATATGCAATGAATATTAACACGAAACATGCATATATATGCATAAATCAATAAAACATGTTCTTATACCAAATGAAATTTACAAAAACAAAACATGCTCTAAATACCAATTAAACTTAATATATGCAAAAACATAAATATGCATATAAAACTCTCAACATCTTTCTCCCCTTTTTTGTCAATCATCAATAAAGGGGTAAAAGCAAAAGCAAAACAATAAATTTTCTCCCCCTTTTTGTTCGAAACAAAGAATATCAATAAGGGGTACATTCAATTAAGATATCAATTTAAATATATGTCAAAGATAGCATCTTGATACCAATTGAAAGTGAACATAGATCAATCAACAAATGGTATATGCGATATACATTCATGAAGAGGAAGATATGAAGCTTCCCAACATGGATACATTACATGAAGGAGGGATGACAAGCCCTAATTCACATAACGTATACTATGCAATGCATAAGAGGAGATGTGAAGCTCCCCCTACACACGTGTACCACATAAAGAAGAGTTGTCAAGCTCCTTAATACAAGATACACTCATCATGAATCTATATGTAGAAGAGATGTTAAGCTCTCCTTGCATATAGGCAATACAAATCAAAACTTTTGAATATTTTCTTTAAATAAAATTTTGTGATACCAATTTAAATCATTCAAATAAACATCTTGATATCAAAAGAGAGTATTATTTTTTTTAAGCATATGATATCAATTTGAAATTTTTATTTTCTATCATAAAGTAAGGGAGTGAAAATACAAATACCAATTGAAATATGAAAATCGAATTTTCTCCCCTTTATGAAATACAAACTAAACACATGCATAAGCTTATTTTAAGAATACCAATTGAAAACTAATCAATTGAAATATGATAGTCATTAGCAATTCAAGCTTAGCATAAACAAAATTTGTGCTCAAGATATAGGGATATAATAAGCACAAATAAAACATATATGTATGAAAAATTAGTTACCAATAGAAATTGATACCATTAGAATTGAAAGCATACATACATAAACACATATGAGTATACAAGAAGATCAAAATTGATACCAATTGAAAGAATTCAATGATACCAATTGAAACAACAATAATAGCAAGTGTATACCTCATATCACAATGAAGAATACGAACTAGTTAACATGAAAAGTTTTGTTAACTAGTACGAAATCCTTCAAGTAAGGAATAAAACAAAAATATTTTTCATGAAAAATGAAATCCATATGATATTCAACACTCAAGTCAATAAAGCACATATAGGACTCATGAAAATAAAACATGAGCAAACAAGTAGGATGAGTGTATAATTAAAAATGTGAAGATCATGATCATGAAAGTATTCAATTAAGCTCAATATTCCTTAAACATAAAAACTCATTAAAACTATTTAATCTTCAAGGTATATGTATGTCTTATACAATCTAAAGTATACATACATATCCAAACACAACGAGTCCACTAAGATATATGCATGAAGGCGCGTGGCTCAAAAGGATGTATATGTATAATCAATAGTTTGGATAAAATGGACATATACATGAAATTTAAACATAAAACAAATCCAAAAATGAGAATACATGTTTAAAATGCATGGATCATCAAAACTAGACTATACTAGCACAACTAATGGGTTCAAAATAAGCATTCAAGCTCAAACATATATAGATTTATTTGTGGCCCACTATATGTACAAGTATATACCAAGTTTTAATGAAAACTAACATCTAAACATGTAATCAACGCATGAAGCATAAAAACAAGATATGAATAAACATGAAAAACATAAACATGATTATTATGTAAATTCACATGTTATTAGAGCTATGATAACATGATAGCTAAACAAAGGTGAGAACACTAAAATAATGGTCCATATTAAACATGGGTGTCTCAAAGGCTATACATGCATGTCAATGGTCTAATAATCATGGCATTTTCATAATAATCTATAAACATCAAACATGTTATAAACAATGAACATGAAAAGCATGCAAAAATAAATAAGGAGTAAGAGACCGTTATCAAAAACTATGAGGCAACTCTCCATGACTCCAAAACAAGGTGGTCCTCCCACCAAACATCCCTTGAAAGTGATGCATCCAAATGATTTTCATGAAGCTCGGAACGCATCCACTTCAAGGTACATATATTCTCACGTCATGTGAGAGCCCACACCTACATCAAAAACACGAGGGGTAGACTTTGGTACCCATATCTTGTTGGTCCATGGGGGTTAGTTCCTTCTCTAACCCAAACAAAATTCTTTGCTAAATTTACATCATGTAATCTATCAAAGCAAAATTTAGCAAGGTGGCCCTTACGTCCACAATGTGTACAAGTGTACACATGAGCATACAAGTGATGATGGTGTCCGTGGGAAGCATGTGTATGCCGTGGAGGGTGTGCATGCATAATAGATGGAACTTGTTTCTTTCGAAACAAAGTTTCCAAACGTGTATGGCTCTTGGCACATTGGCTCAAAGTGGAGCCCAAACAATCAACACTCTTCTTCAAAACATTTATATCATTTTTAACACTTGAAGATAAAGTGGAGCAAGCAATAGAAGTGCTAAGTGAAGCATGGCAAACATGTGCATCCAAATTATTTTTCAAAATAATATTTTTCTTTAAACAAACTTCTAAATCCTTTGAAATAGAAATAATTTTGTTTTTCAAAGAAATATTTTCTTTTACTACAAAATCAACTTTTGAAGACAAGTTTTCATTTTTCTCAAAATAACATTGCAATCATTTTTAGATTTCAAAAATTCATTTTCTTTTAAAACAAGGTCTAGTTGAGATTTCAATGAATCCCTCTCATTAGAAACCTCAACCTTCTCTTGCAAAACCATGTCAAGTCTAGAAAGCAAATTTTTATTTTCATTGTTAAGGCCTAGACTTTTCTTTTTCAATAAATTATATATTTTCAATAATTTTTCACACACATTAGATAGTTCATCATTTAAAACATGGGCATCAATATTTTCATCACATGAAGAACAATCATCATTATCTAGTTGAGTTTCCGAGTTTACCTCAAGAGAGTCATTCCCTTGGACCATGTAGCATTGAGACTCGGATTCTCCACTAGACTCCTCCGGTTGGATTGGCAATTGAAGCTTGGAGGTGGTGGTGGTTGTCAACTTGTTACACACTGCAAAGGCGGAATCAAGATTAGAAACAAGCAAAAGATATTCTTTATTTAATGTGCTTCTAATAGCCTCAAGGGCTAGTGCATTGGCCCCTATATGCTTGCTATCACTAAGGTAGGATTCCTTGGTAATGGTAAGGTGAACCTTATATCCTAGGGCTTGTAGGTAAATGGACATCCTAGTCTTCCAAACAACAATGTTGGAAGCATCAAACATAGGTGGGGTCATGAAGTCCATGGGTCCAAACTATATGTGTGCAAACAATAAAAGTGTGCAAATGTAAATAATAGATTAGTAAATAAGGATCTCACTCCTAGGATGTTAAGCCTAAGTATCAGGAGCGTAGGCTCTGATACCAATTGAAATCACCTAGAGGGGGGTGAATTGGTGATATGGCTAATCTAGAAACTAAATGCGGAAGCTAAAACTAATTTGCACAAACACTTAATACAACCATCGAGTGTAGCCGAATTCCCCGTGAAGGGCTCTGGACTAACTCCTCTTGATTCCCCTAGATAAGGGTTGAGGTGCTATATGAAGCTCTCGTGGTTAAGTACAAGTGAGGCACACAAGCAAACACAACCAAGCATATAATATGAATAAGCAATATGAATGATGCAAGGCACAACACAAGCAAATAGATATGAATGATATGAAAGATGCACAACACAAATAAAGAGAGAGGGTTAAGAGACAATGGATCAAACGCAAACATAAAGATATGTTCCGAGCCCTAAGCTCTATGTCCCCGCCTTCACCGAGAAGGATTTCTAATCCACTAAGGAGTACCGAACTCCTCTCTCAACCTTACAACCTCCAATGAGGCAATACAACCAATCCACCTCTACCAAAGAGGGATAAGGCCCGTAGCCAACAAACAAACTCCACCTCTTACTAGAGGGAGCTAACACAAATCTCAACCTCTACCGAAGAGGGAGCAACCCAACAATGAAAGGGTTTACAACTTGGTGGTATCTTTCAACCACAAACACAATCTCTTTTCCCACAAATAAAATGATCCTATAGAATAGGATAGATGATAGCTCAAGTGTGGAAAACAAGTATTTTGATCAAAGAAATTCTCTTGGGAAAACACCAAAATAGATATAGAAGTTTAGATCAAAAACTAATTCCCAAAACCCTAATTTCTTTGAAATAAACAAAACACTTTAAAACAAATAAGATGGATCTTTTTGGCACTTAAACACTTTTGAAAACTTGTTTTAAACACTAGGGAAACTGGAAATTTTTCTCTTGTAAAAGCCTTAACCAAAATCCCAAAGGAATGGAGTATTTATAGCCCCAAAAGAAAACTAGCCGTTAGGCTGATCTGTCAGCCTGACAGGATTGCGGTCGACCGGCCGGTTGACCGCCAACGGTCATAAATATGACCGTTGGGGCAACCCGGTCGACCGCCCGGTGCCCAGATACAGAGAGCAAAGCTCTCTGGTCTGGTCGACGCCCCGGTCGACCGGCCCACTGTGTCTGCCAGACGTGCACAAGGCTGTGCACGTCGGTCGACCGACCTGGCCTGTCAGCCACAGTCTGGGTCAGAAACTGGGTAAAAATAATTTTTTTAAAAATTCTTTTATCTCTTCTAAAAATCCCCAAAAATAGTTTTAACATTTTGCATTGATATATAAACATGTGATAAAAATTTCAACTCAAATATCAAGCAATTTGAACTATTTTTGTGTCTTATCATTTTTACCAAAAAACAAAACTGTATTTTATCAAACTTGAATTTTTCAATAGGAAATCTGATTTTTCCTAAAACTCATGAATAGGCATATCAAAATAAGTTTGTCGAAGATATGAAGCATGTATGTATATTGAACACATCTAATATACATAAAAACCATTTAAACTTGTTTTGATCTAAACTATTCATGAAAACCAAAATCCATAAAACGTGTGTGTTGTGCACTTGAGCATATCAAGTATTCTAAACTTTACAAATGGATCTAAAACACACTAAACTCTATGATACCTAAGTCTTCTTGACGATCTTCATCTTCAAGCCGACTCGGTCCAAAACACCGTGATCCAACGAGCAAGGCTATGTATGAGCTTGATGCTTGGGCTCTGGAATCACCATGTGAAGGCTTCAAAACTTTCTTGTTGAAGCAATCACCAACTAATATCTTGCTAAAAGATCTGAAACTAAAATCACAAGATTATTAGTAAACATAACTACATGAGTTAATCATCATCAAAACTAGAGTGGAAGGTCTCTGGACCAACAGCACACACACACACACACACACACACACACACACACACACATATAGACTTGTGTCCTTCCAAAAGGATTTGAGGCTGAATCCTTCCCATTCAAATACCAACATCAGAATTTCGAATATAAGATCCACCCTATTGAATTTGATCTATATTATTTAAAGTATCTATAAATCAAAAAATTAAGTGTTTTGAATACTTTTTGCCCATCTCTCAAGCAGCGTAAAATTAACAGCCGAAAGTAGTGAGTTGGTTAGATCTATATCTTTAGACATACAAATTCTTGATCTGGCCATTTGATTATGATCTAAATATTTAAAAACACCTACAAACCAATTTTTGTTAGGTTTTAAATGTTCTACACCGTTAAACTAATCAACTTACTATTTAGGCCGTCTGTTTTTCTCTTACTTGATGGATGGGCAAAAAGTATTCAAAACACTTAATTTTTGGTTTATAAATACTTGAAATAATATAGATCAACTTCAACGGAGTGGATCTTGTATTCGAATGTCGGATGTTGGTATTTGAGTGGGAAAGATTCGACCTCAGATCTTTTTGGAAGGACACAAGTCTATTATATACATACATACATACAATATATATATATACACACACACACACATATATATACACAGATATATATATATACACACACACACACACACACATATATATATACACACACACATATAAATATACATATATATATAGATATACATATACATATATATATACACATATACATATATAGACACACACACACACACACAACACACATACACACACACACACACACACACATATGTATATGTTATATAAGTACCATTTCTCTTTCTTCCTCTTTCATTTACTTTCTTCTTCCTCTCCCTTCTTCTTCTAAAACCAATGATAGCCAGCCCCCAACACCCGTGCCCCCCAGCTCTGGCGAGCTTCACCCACACCGGCCATCATCTCCCCTTCCTTCTCTCTCTTTTTTTCAATAAACTCCAACATTACCACCAACCTCCTCCTTCTTCTTCACCACCTCTACCATATCCACCACCACCAACACCACCTCAACCGCCACCACCTTTGGCAGTCCATTCCCTCCAGCGAACTCTCTCATTCTAGCCTTTTCTCGCTTTCTGAAATGTCACTTCGTCAACCTCGTATTCCACCTCCTAATACTATACTTGCACTTCACCATCATCTTTCTCCTCCCACTCGTGGCCGCCGGCCACCTTGGCCGTCGCCCAGGCCGCGCTGGCGGCGGCCCTGTCCCCAGCCGGCCACCTTCTCCCCTTTCCTTCTCTTCTTTTCTTTTCCCTTCTCTGTTCTTTACTCTCTATCTCTACTTCTTCTCCCCACGCCCTCTTTCTAACTCTCTGTCCCTCATTCTCTCATTTCCTTTCTCTTTCTCTCTCCCACATCCTCTCACTCTCTGTCTCTCTCTACTCAATCACTCTCCCTCCCTTTTCCTCTCTCTGATTCTGATTCATTCTATCTCTCACTCTCGCTCTCTAACTCTCTCTCTCTCTGTCACTCTCTCTTTCTTAATCCCTTGCCCACTCTCTTTCTCTCTCTACGGCTGGACGCGGAGTTCACGCTCGCGTTCAAGTCCCCTCGCGAGATGTGACCCTCGCATCCATGATATTTGTGTAATGTGACCTTCGCGTCGCGACCCCTATGTCCATGATCTCATTCTCATTCTCTTTCTCTCTCCTCTATTCCACACTCTATACATATATTACTTTATATATATTGAACTTGTACACGTGTTGATTACTTGAAGCTTCAGAGTTCGGGATTTTCACGATATATTCTGTGATTTTAGGCGAGTGTTCTCACTTTCTTTTGGGTTTCCCTGCTTCGATGGGTTGATTTGTATTTTGGGAATTGTATAACTATTATATCATGAGTTTTATATTTATACCGGTGATTCCGTGGATTTGTGTTATACTGATAGGGTGTACTGTATTTTGTATGAGGAATGTTTGTAATAATATAGGTGATATATATGTTCCTGTGTTTGGTACTAACATTTTATGCAGGTATTTATACTGCCTCCGGGCTTAACCACTTTGTGATTTTATTATAACCACCGGGTTTAACTTCTCTGAGGTTTTAAAGTCCTCTAGATTTTTTACTCTACGCCTAGTAGGCGGACCTAGCGTCAGCACTTTACCATTAACTCTGTTCGAGCGTAAATTACCCGTGAGCACGGCTGTGCCGTGAGCGGTGGTATGGCACTCATACGCATGCTTCAATATGTGCGTTTAGCTGTGCTATGAGTGGTAATCACGCCGAGGGTGATAGCATCTAGTGCTATACGTTAGTTTCGCTCTAGCTTGTTTAACTTCACTTGGATGTTCGCTTGCTCGCTTACTCGCTTGCCTACTTGATAGTTCTATTAACCCTTTTATTGATGGTTGTGAATAGTTTAAAATCTTTACTTATACTTTTTTCCAAAGACTAAATGTTTTCTGATATTTGTACCGATTTCCTGTATGAGCCATTTTCCTGTATCATGTTTTACGACTATTGATATCAGTCGTGTATTCGCTTGTCATGCTTTTACTTGATATGTTAACACTTGTCGTGTGATCACTTGGCATGTCACCACTTAACACCGGACACCTGTCAGTTATCACCTGATTCCTGACATACTTAACACATGACATCTTACATGATACACTTGACTTATAATTATCACTTACAGGAATGATTACCTAATATCCCGACATACACTGATATACTCCAGTACACATGTGCTCCTAATACTTCTGTCATGCTCCTGTACATTCCTGTCATCTAATAATTAATTAATAATCTATAAAAAGGACAACTTACAACGGGTAAAGGGGAACTAATGGACTTCAATTGTGGTTATGTTTACAATGGTATAAGATGTTGTGCAACTACCATCCTCCTTCCCAGGGCATACTATAAGACCATTTCCTACTACTGCAATGCTTTACATCATGTTGCTCTAGAACGACACTGAGGTTGTGATCTCGGGTATGTACGGGACCTATTGTAAACATAATTCATTGGTCTCATCATCAGTTTTCAATAACATCTCGTCTAGCTCATATGTGGATGTTGTTGGCCCAAAGGCCTATGACTCTAGTTTTGATGATGATCAACTCATGTAGTTATAGTACTAATGATCTTGTGTTATTTAGTTTCAGATTTGTGATCAAGATCTTAGTAGGTGTGTAGCTTCAACAAAGGATTTAAAGTCAAGTTTTGGAGCTAACACGGTTTGATTCAAGAGCTTGTGCATCAAGACCACATCAAGTACTCAAGAGGAGTCTAACTCTATGGATCGTGTTTGGACCAAGTCAAGAAGATGTGAAGACTTCAAGTGAAGACCTTCAAGATCAAGACTTGTGTCTAGGTTTGTTTTTATAAGATTTTATTTTTAGATAAAATGTAAATGATAGAATAGTTGGTGGATTGGTCAAGTATACCATATACACACACACTCTTGATTTAGATGAGTTTTCATAAAAGAATTTTATTTTGGAAAAATACAAAAGTTTTTTTTAGAAAAATACCGGTTTGGTTTTTGGAATTCAAAGTTTATATGTTTTAACCAAAACCAAATTTAGAGCTTAAAGGTCAAAAACATAGATATTTCACCATGTATGTGTAGTGGATCATTTCCATACACTCTATGCTTTAAAAGAGTTTAAAATATCTTATTTTTGTATTTGGAGAAGTTTTGGAAAAACCAATTTTGAAAAAATACAGTTTTCGTTTTTAGCCAAAATTTTCAAGTTACAAAAATAGTTCAAATTGTTTGTAACATGTCTTGATTTTGCTCAAGCATGTTTGATTTTTAAAGTATAATGTTAAAACTATTTTTGTAGATTTTTGGTAATTTTATGGGGTTTATTTAAGAAATAAAAACCAAGTTTTTCAATCCCAAAACTGGTCTGTTCTGGCTTCTGCTGGTCGACCGGACCGGTCGACCGTGCTTGAAGTCGGTCGACCGGGCCGGTCGACCGACATGCACAGAATGTGCACGCCAGGATTGCTGGAGGGCCGGTCGACCGCAGAGAGCTTCTGCTCTCTGGAAAGCCCCGGTCGACCGGGCCGGTCGACCGGCAGAGAGCTCTGCTCTCTGTTCCAGTGCCACGGTTGACCGGCCGGTCGACCGCTGGCTCAACGGTCAGAATTTTGACCGTCAACGGCTAGTTTTTCTAGCCCTATAAAGTGGGGCTTTTGGGGGCTGTTTTCTACAAGATTTTACAAGTGATTTTGCACCAGTTTTTCCAACTCTTTTAATAGGTTTTCTCCACTTTTATTTGAGCTAAATACTTCCATTCAAAAGGAGAGTTTATCAAGAGTTTTCAAAGTGATTTCTTTGAGTTTTTCACCACACATTCCATCCTAGTTTTTCTCACAAACACTTAAGCTATCCATTGATAAATTCATCCTATAAGAGTATTCTTGTGAGATTGTTTTTAGGTGATCAAAGAGTTGTGATCACCAAAACTTCTTTCTTTGCTTTGAGGAGGCGGACGTGCGTGTTCGCGTTGTTTCGAGTTCGTGTGTGAACTTGGTGTTTGAGGTGCGGCCTCGGCGAGCTTGTGGGCTTGCGGTGTGTATGGGACTAGAGAGTCCAAGAGTTCTAGTGGGAACTCCTTATGGGTGTTGCGACACCGAGTGATCCGGTGGGATCGGTTTATAGTGGAAATTCTTCAAGTGTGAAGGCGGGGACGTAGAGCAAGTGTGCTCGAACCTCGAAACAAATCTCCCGTGTTTGCGATTGCTCATTCTCTATCTCTTACTCTTGTTTATATCTTGCATGCTTTTATTGCTTTCATCTTATATGCTTGATATATATTGTGAGCTTAATTGTTATATGCTTGGGGATTGTTTGCTAACACTTGTATTCAACCAAGAGAGCCAACGCGGCACCTCAACTCTTATTTAGAGGAATCTTGAGGAGTTAGTACAGAGCCCTTCACGGGGAATTCGGCTACACTCTTGTGTTATACGTGATTTTTAGTGTAATAAGTTTTTAATTCCTCATTTTGTGACCATTAGATTAGCCATCACCTATTCACCCCCCCTCTAGGTGACTTACAATTGGTATCAGAGCCACGTGCTCTTGATTTGAGTCTTACAACCTAGAGTTAAAGATCCTCATTTTTAGGCTAATCACAATATTTGTACACACACCATGGATTTCATGTCACCTCCTACCTTTGACATTCTTAACATCCAAACTTGGAAGGTTAAGATGTCTTTGTACCTCAAAGGCCTAGGTATTCATGTTTATTTTGCCACTACTAGAGATTCATATTGTTTAAATGGCAATAATATTGAGGCTAATGCAAAAGCCATACATGCTTTAAGATCTGCCCTAAATGATGAATATTTATCTAGGGTTTCTAACATTGACTCGGCTTTTGTAGTATGGAACACAATTCTCTCCCTTGGCGAAAAAGAACAATATGCGGGGAGCGACTCGGATGTTGGAAGTGACGCTTCCAACTTGTGCTACATGGTCCAAGGGGACAACCCCCTTGAGGTAACTACCGAATCCGAGGTAGAAGAGGATGTTGATATGTCATATAATGAACTTGCTTCTTTTTGTCAACAAATCCTAGAAAAATATGACATGATTAAAAAGGATAATAAGAATTTGAAAAAGAAATTTGATTGCATGTTAAATGAAAAAGATTCTTTACAAGAAAAAGTTGAAATTATTTCTAAAGAAAATGAGTCTTTGAAAAATAAAAAATGTTTCCTTGATGTCTAAACTAAATGATCTTTGTGAAGGAAACATTAATTTGAAAATAAAATTGTTTTTGGAGGAAAAACAAAATGAAGTTGCTTTAAATGAAAACACTTCTTTGAAAAGAAAAATTGTTGAAAAAGAAAAAGCTTCTAAAAAGAACAAGAAAAATGATTCTCAATCTCATCATGCTTTACATGCCACTATCAATCAA
The DNA here is from genome assembly GCA_038442645.1 of Agave tequilana. Classification (NCBI taxonomy): domain Eukaryota; kingdom Viridiplantae; phylum Streptophyta; class Magnoliopsida; order Asparagales; family Asparagaceae; genus Agave; species Agave tequilana. Next base: position 137,087 of record JAVJIF010006899.1, read on the forward strand.
CATGAGATTAAAAATTTGAAAAATAAAATTGATAGTTTAAGCTCAACTTTGAGCAATTGTGCCTTTAACCATAAGAGATTGGAGTCCTTGTTTTCAAAGAAACAAACTCCACATGTTCATGCACATCACCCACATGCATATTCACTATTTGCACGTCACGATCACACTCATATACATATGCATCCTAAGGTGTACAAATGTACACATTGTGGTCGCAAAGGCCATTTAACAAAGTTTTGTTTTGATAAGTTACATCATATTAATTTTGCTAATAAGAAAAATGTTTGGGTTCCTTACAAGACTAACCCCAAGGACCCAAAAGAAAATGGGTACCAAAATTCCCACCTTGTGTTTTTGATGTAGGTGCGGGCTCTCATAAAACGTGAGAGGGATGGTGCCTTGGTGGCGGTTGCACATGGACTCGATGGACTTACTTTTGATGCACCGCTATCAAGGAGATTTGGTGGGACAACCACCGTGTTTTGGAGATTTGGAGTATAGTTCATGTGTTGGTAACTATCTCTAAACTCCTAGTTTATTTACATGCTTATTCATATATGATATTTTTAGCATGTTCATGTTTTGTGCTTCATGTGGTAAATACTAGTTTAAATGTAGTTTTTATCAAAACTTGGATGTATACTTGTACAAGTAGTGAGCTACATTTGATTCATATATGTTTGTACTTCATTGTTCATTTGTACTCACTATATGCACATGTATAGCCTAGTTTTGATGATTCTCTCATTTACACTTGTTTTGCCAATTTTCATGTTTTTCTTCATGTATATGTATTTTGTATTCAAATCTAATAAATATACATGTATGTCTCTTGAGTCTCTTGCCTTCATGCAAACTATATCATAGACTCATTTTATGTTTGGGATATGTATGCATATTGTTAGTTTTGGATAAATCATACATATACCTATAAGTTATGTTTAAATAAAAAAATAAAATAAACTTTCATGAGTTGTTTGATAAAATAATATTCATGTTTGTTTTGAGCATTATTGATTATTTTCATGAAAATGCTATTTACATGATTTTTGAACACTCACACTTCATTTGTTTTGTCATAACCTTGTTTCATGAACATCTTTATGAGCTTTATCGATTTTGAGTGCCAACTCTTGTGTATTTGGTATGATTCATGAACATAAGATTTGGTTTCATATTTTGAAGGATCTTTAACTAGTTTCTCAAAAATTATTTTTAACTAGTTATTATTCTTCATTTGGTAGTGTTTTTCAATAAAAATATTTTCAAAACCTATTTTGAAAACCCCTACCTATCCCCTAATGGGAGGATGGATGGGCGAGTATGCCTTGTAAGCTTAATTGAAAAATCTTTTATCTTGAGCATATAATGGGTGGAAGGTTATGAGTTATATACTTGATCTCAATTGGTATTTTCATTTTGTATATACTCATGTTTTGTTTTCTATATATGTATGCTTCATAATTTTCCTAATATCAATTCTTATTGGTATTTTCATTTTCATACATATATATGTTTTATTTGTGCAATAATTTTCAATTGGTATCTATTGATTGCAATTGGTATCAAAATAATTTACAATAATTTTCAATTGGTATCAATATGATTCTATTTTGATTTCAAAATTTGTAATGTTTATTTACAGTTGGTATCTTAAAATTTGATTGATTTACAAGTGGTACCTTTAAAAATTTGTTTATATGATATCTTAAAATTTGATTACAAGATATCTCAAAATTTGTTTTATTGAGAAATTCAAAATTTTGTTTTAATATGAAATTTTGAAAATAAAAAATGTTTTGTTTTGTATTGCCTATATGCAAGGGGAGCTTAACATCTCTTCTACATATAGATTCATGTTGAGTGTATCTTATATTGGGGAGCTTGACAACTCTTTTTTATGTGGTACACGTGTGTAGGGGAGCTTCACATCTCCTCTTATGTATTGCATATTATGTGTTATGTGAATTAGGGCTTGTCATCCCTCTTTCATGTAATGCAGATATGTAGGGAAGCTAACTTAGCGTCTTCCTCTTCATGAATGTATATCGCATATATCCTTTAATGATTTGTTTAATGTCACCCCTTTTATTGATTTTTTGCTTTTGACAAAAAGGGGGAGAACATTTTGTTTTTACTTTAACCCCTTTGTTGATGATTGACAAAAAGGGGAGAAGTATTTGAGAAGTATTTTAGTATATATGCATGTTTTCCTTACTTTATTCATAAAGGGGGAGAAGGATTTATGTTTATGCATATATGTTTTATTTTGCAAATAGGAGAAAAAGAATTTGATGTGTTTCATGCTTGTTTATGCATGTTTATCTCCTTGTATTTGCATACATGTTTATGTGCTTTCATTGCATATTTATTATTTATTGTTATGCATGAGTTAAGGGGGAGCTTCTTTGAAGCTTTACTTTAATACATGCATATATAACTTCATGAGTTTTGTCATCATCAAAAAGGGGGAGATTGTTGGCCAAAGGCCTATCACTCTAGTTTTGATGATGATCAACTCATGTAGTTATAGTACTAATGATCTTGTGTTTATTTAGTTTCAGATTTGTGATCAAGATCTTAGTAGGTGTGTAGCTTCAACAAAGGATTTAAAGTCAAGTTTTGGAGCTAACACGGTTTGATTCAAGAGCTTGTGCATCAAGACCACATCAAGTACTCAAGTGGAGTCTAGATCTATGGATCGTGTTTGGACCAAGTCAAGAAAATGTGAAGACTTCAAGTGAAGACCTTCAAGATCAAGACTTGTGTCTAAGTTTATTTTTATAAGATTTTGTTTTTAGATAAAATGTAAAGGATAGAATAGTTGGTGGATTGCTCAAGTATACCATATACACACACACTCTTGATTTAGATGAGTTTTCATAAAAGAATTTTATTTTGGAAAAATACAAAAGAGTTTTCTTTTAGAAAAATACCGGTTTGGTTTTTGGAATTCAAAGTTTATATGTTTTAATCAAAACCAAATTTAGAGCTTAAATGTCAAAAACATAGATATTTCACCATGTATGTGTAGTGGATCATTTCCATACACTCTATGCTTTAAAAGAGTTTAAAATATCTTATTTTTGTATTTGGAGAAGTTTTGGAAAAACCAATTTTGGAAAAATACAGTTTTCATTTTTAGCCAAAATTTTCAAGTTACAAAAATAGTTCAAATTGTTTGTAACATGTCTTGATTTTGCTCAAGCATGTTTGATTTTCAAAGTATAATGTTAAAACTATTTTTGTAGATTTTTGGTAATTTTATGGGGTTTATTTAAGAAATAAAAACCAAGTTTTTCAATCCCAAAACTGGTATGTTCTGGCTTCTGCTGGTTGACCAGACCGGTCGACCGTGCTTGAAGTCGGTCGACCGTGCCGGTCGACCGACGTGCACAGAATGTGCACGTCAGGATTGCTGGAGGGCCGGTCGACCGCAGAGAGCTCTGCTCTCTGGAAAGCCCGGTCGACCGGGCTGGTCGACTGGCAGAGACTCTGCTCTCTGTTCCAGTGCCACGGTTGACCGGCCGGTCGACCGCTGGCTCAACGGTCAGAATTCTGACCGTCAACGGCTAGTTTTTCTAGCCCTATAAAGTGGGGCTTTTGGGGGCTGTTTTCTACAAGATTTTACAAGTGGTTTTGCACCAGTTTTTCCATCTCTTTTAATAAGTTTTCTCCACTTGTATTTGAGCTAAATACTTCCATTCAAAAGGAGAGTTTATCAAGAGTTTTCAAAGTGATTTCTTTGAGTTTTTCACCACACATTCCATCCTTGTTTTCCTCACAAACACTTGAGCTATCTATTGATATATTCATCCTATAAGAGTGTTCTTGTGAGATTGTTTTTAAGTGATCAAAGAGTTGTGATCACCAAAGACTTCTTTCTTTGCTTTGAGGAGGCGGACGTGTGTGTTCGCGTTGTTTCGAGTTCGTGTGTGAACTCGGTGTTTGAGGTGCGGCCTCGGCGAGCTTGTGGGCTTGCGGTGTGTACGGGACTAGAGAGTCCAAGAGTTCTAGTGGGAACTCCTTGTAGGTGTTTGCGACACCGAGTGATCCGGTGGGATCGGTTTATAGCGGAAATTCTTCAAGTGTGAAGGCGGGGACGTAGAGCAAGTGTGCTCGAACCTCGAAACAGATCTCCCGTGTTTGCGATTGCTCACTCTCTATCTCTTACTCTTGTTTATATCTTGCATGCTTTTATTGCTTTCATCTTATATGCTTGATATATATTGTGAGCTTAATTGTTATATGCTTGGGGATTGTTTGCTAACACTTGTATTCAGCCAAGAGAGCCAACGCGGCACCTCAACTCTTATTTAGAGGAATCTTGAGGAGTTAGTTCAGAGACCTTCACGGGGTATGAATGAAAGAATGCAAATATTGATTAGCAAATTTTAAGGATCTCTCTAAGGATGTTAAGCCAAACCTAGAGTCCAAGCTCTGATACCAATTGAAAATCACCTAGAGGGGGGGTGAATAGGTGATTATGCTAATCAATGCACACTTTAAAAAAAATATGATGCAACAAGTGAATATAACTATGAAAATGAAGAGCAAGTACAATGTTGCAAAGAAAATGTGAAGCAAGTAGATAAAGTAATGAATATAAAGTTAGCAAGAATTAATAGCAAGTAAGAACAAGTAAACCAAACGCAAACACGAAGAATTTTTCCGAAGTTCGAGCACCCAGCTCTACATCCCCGCCTTCACCCAGAAGGATTTCTAACAACTATAACTTCACAAAGAGGTTACAAATACACCGGAGTACCCAACTCCACAATCTCAAGTACAAATTCTCTCTTAGTGATCAAAAGACCACAAACTATCTTTTGCAAACGTCTCTTTCCCTTACAAGAGCCCTGTAGAGTAATGGTTAGAATTGAAGCTCAAAATAGTGTAAGTGAAAAAGGAAATGAACTAGAGAGAGTTTAGAAAATGAAACTTTAGCGATGAGAGAATCTTCAGCACAAAAACTAAGAACCAAACTCTCTTGAAAACTTTTGAAGACTTTGAAACTTTTGTATATAGCTTGATTGTTTTTCTTGTTGTTAAAAAACATAGCCCTAATTACCACTATTTATAGGATAGGGTTAGGGATCAAAGGTAAACACATATAATATCAATAAGGAAGATTTTGACTCATAAAATATCCCCTAAATACGTTTAAAAATGAAAAACACGAATTTAAAACGTGTTTAAAAAACTATCTGTTAAGGCTGAAACGGCTACCTCGGTCGGCCGACTGGTCGACCGTGATTCAAATAAAAAGAGCCGTTGCAGGCTATCGGTCAACCGCCCGGTCGGCCGAAACAAACAGAGAGTAGCACCACTTCAGTCGGCCAGCCGCCCGGTCGACCGAAGGGCTCCGGTCGACAGTCCGGTCGACCGGTAAACATGCACATTGATACATCAAAACAGACAGAATACCAGTCGACTGGGTCGGTCGACCGGTTTGACCTGACATAGTGACGGTCGACCGGTCGGTCGACCGGCTCAGGCCAAAAGCTGAAACTTAAACACAATTTTAAGAAGATTTTGATATGTAATAAAATATTTTTGATATGAAACATGTATAATGCCTAAAATTGAGTTTATAAACAAAAGTCTTTGTATTAAAATATTTTGTATATCTTTATAGGGAATATTTCTAGGAAATGCATGTGCGCAAAAACGTGTGTGTTGGAATATAGAGCTTCAATCCTAATCACTATTCTTTAACAAAACTAATGAATTATCTTGAGGAATCTTGAAGTCTTGAGCCATGAAAAAGTCTTGCTAGAGCCTTCTCTTCTATGATCCTTCCTTGATATGCCATAAGACTTCTTTAGTCCATGAATCCTAGAAGATCTTGCAATAGCTAAGCAATGGCTTCCAAACATGGTACAAAACCTGAAACTTATCTTGAACAAACTTATTAGTACCAACTAGCTCTTATTTGTTTTGTTATCATCAAAATTCTAAACAAATGGAGAGTGTAACCTTTTGGGCCAACAATCTCCCCCTTTTTGATGATGACAAAACAAATAGGCTATTTTTAAAAATAAAGGAGAGATCTAAGCTCGCTATTTTAAAAATAAAGGAGAGATCTAAGCTCGCTATTTTTAAAAATAAAGGAGAGATCTAAGCTCCCCTTAAATTATGCTATATTTAAACAATGCAATATGCAAGCAAAAACCATGAAACTAAAAATCATGAGGTATAAAACACTTGCAAAACACACAAACTTTAAATACAAGAAAATCATAAACCCTTTGTAAAAACAAAAACAATACAAACTCAAACCCTATTCTCCCCCTTTTGTCATACATCAAAAAGGATAAAAAAATTTATTCAATAACACAAATATTTAGTTCACCACAAATAAAGGAGAATCTAGCAAAATCAAGTGGTTAGTAAAAATATCGGCAAGTTGCAAATCCGTTGAAACATAATCAATATCTATATCACCTTTCTCAAAATGATCTCTAAGAAAGTGATACCTAACCTCAATGTGCTTGGTCTTACTATGTTGATTTGCATTTTTGGTCATATGAATAGTACTAGTATTGTCACAAAAATTTTTATATGATCATAATGCAAATCATAATCAAGGAGAGTATGTTTCATCCAAAGGACTTGTGCACAACAAGCCCCCGCTGCAACATACTCCGCCTCGGCGGTTGATAGAGCTACGAAATTTTGTTTCTTAGAGGACCATGAAACACGACAATTACCAAGAAATTGACATGTCCCACTAGTACTCTTTCTATCTACTCTACAACCCGCATAGTCAGCATCCGAATAACTTGTCATAGAAAAATCTCCGATTTTCGGATACCATAGACCCATTCCAATTGTGCCCTTAATATAACGAATAATGCGTTTTACCGCAATAAGATGAGACTCTTTAGGATACGATTGGAATCTAGCACGAAGACACACACTAAACATTATGCCCGGCCTACTTGCCGTCAAATACAAAAGACTACCTATCATGCTTCTATACAATTTAATATCAACATTTTTATCTTGGTCATCCTTATCAAGCTTGGTTGTAGTTGCCATGGGAGTGTTGCAAACTTTTGAGCTTTCAAGTCCAAACTTCTTTACGAGTTCCTTTGCATACTTGGCTTGACATATGAAATTCCCATCTTGCAATTGCTTGATTTGGAATCCAAGGAAGAAATTCAATTCACCCATGGAAGACATTTCAAACTCACTTTGCATAACCTTTTCAAACTCCTTGCATAAAAACTCATTAGTAGAACCAAAGATTATATCATCAACATAAATTTGCACAATTAAAATGTTATTATCAACATGCTTAGTAAAAAGAGTTGTGTCTACTTTGCCTTTAACAAAATCATTTGAAATGAGAAAACTAGAAACCCTTTCATACCAAGCTCTTGGAGCTTGTTTCAATCCATACAAAGTTTTATCAAGTTTAAAAACAAAATTTGGATAAACATGATCAACAAAACCGGGAGGTTGTTCAACATAAACTTCTTCATTTATAAAACCATTTAAAAATGCACTTTTCACATCCATTTGAAAAAATTTAAAATTTTTAAAAGATGCAAAAGCTAGTGTTATCCGTATGGCTTCAAGCCGTGCTACGGGTGCAAAGGTCTCCTCAAAGTCAATTCCTTCAACTTGAGTGTAACCTTGGGCCACTAACCTAGCTTTATTCCTAATGACATTTCCGAACTCATCCATCTTATTTCTAAAGATCCACTTAGTACCAATTATTGGTCTATCGTGGGGCCTAGGAATAAGATGCCAAACTTGGTTGCGCTCAAATTGATTGAGTTCCTCTTGCATGGCTAGCAACCAATATGAGTCCGTCTCGGCTTCGAGAATGCTTTTGGGTTCAAAATGAGAAATGAATACAAAGTTACCACATAAGTCATGGAGCTTGGAGCGAGTTGTTACCCCTTAGATACATCACCTATGATGAGTTCCTTGGGGTGATTTGTAGCGTATCTCCAATCTTTAGGAAGTGGTTGAGAATCTTTCACTTCATCCTTATGAACATCACCAATGGGTTCTTGCTTTTCTTCTTGAGCGGGTGAATCCTTCAAGGATAGTCTCTCCATGTCTTCACCTAATGGGTCAATTTCTACAACATTCTCAACAACCACATTAGATTCTTCAAATTTAACATGCATGGATTCTTCAATGGTAAGGGAAGATCTATTGAATACTCTATAAGCTTTACTAGAAGAAGAATATCCAACAAAAATAGCTTCATAAGCCTTAGCATCAAATTTACTCAAGTTATCTCTAGTATTCAAAATAAAACACTTGCATCCAAAAACTTTGAAATATGAAACATTAGGTTTTCTAGAATGATACATTTCAAAAGATGTTTTGGAAGAATTTTTACACAAATAAATACGATTTGATATGTAGCATGCGGTGTTTACGACCTCGGCCCATAGATATTGAGGGAGGTCATATTCACTTATCATTGTCCTAGCCATTTCTTGAAGTGTTCTATTTTTCCTTTCTACAACTCCATTTTATTGTGGAGTTCTAGGACATGACATTTCATACTTAATTCCCTTTTCATCACAATAAGTCATGAAGAGTTGGTTAACAAACTCACCACCTCTATCACTCCTTATCTTCAAAATCGAAAAATCTTTTTCTTTTCAACCCTTTTTCGAAAAATCTTGAAATGAGAAAAAGTTTGATCTTTATTTTCCAAAAAGAAAACCCAAGTAAATCGGGAAAAATCATCAACTAAAACAAATGCATATCTACTACCATTTAAGCTTTTAGTTTTAGTTGGTCCAAAAAAATCCATATGAATTAATTCTAATGGCCTTGTTGACATGGTATCCTTGATTGGTTTGAAGGAAGACTTGGTTTATTTCCCACGTTGGTACGCACTACAAATGCGGTCTTTTTTAAATTTCAAGTAAGGAATACCCTTCACCAATTCCTTAGAATTAATCCTAGAAAGATGTTCAAAAGATGCATGTCCTAATCTTCTATGCCAAAGCCAAGAATTTTCATCAAAAACATTTAAGCATTTAGTAGAACAATCCAAATTAAGCATGTCAATAATATAAACATTATCATCACGAAATCCGGTGAGAATACAATCATTGGTTTTGCAATCAAAAATCTTGCAGGAAGAGTCATCAAAAACAACTTTAAGTCCACGATCACAAAGTTGACTTATACTAAGCAAGTTATGTTTTAAACCATCAACAAGAACAACATTTTCTATAATAGGAGATGCACCAATTTGAATGTTACTTATACCGATGATAGTATCCTTGGAGTCATCCCCGAAGGTGACGGTGCCACCTTCCATGTACCTTGATAGGGTTGTAAAGTTGTTGATATCCCATGTCATGTGTCTCGAACAACCACTATCAAGGTACCACCGCTCCTTATGTCTTGGAGCCTTGGTGTGTACCTACATCAAATAGCTTAGGACTTGATTTTGGTACCCACATTTTCTTGGGTCCTAAAGGGTTAGTGCCATGAACCCAAACAAGATTATTTGATCTATTTACTTGGTCATAACAAAACTTAGCCAAATGTCCATTCTTACCACAATAAGTACATTTATACACTCTACCATATTTAAAAGCATAGTGTGTGTGAGACTTGTGAGCATGTGTGGATTTAACATGAGTGTTGTGTGAAGTGTGAGCATGAGAAATCTTTACATGAGAATCTTTAACATGAGTAGTGTGCTTTTTAGAAAACTTTTCTTCAAGTTTCTTAGTGTTAAAAGCACAATCTTTCAAAACCTTCTCAAAATCAACCATTTTAGTTTTTAAAGAAGAAATTTCTTTTTCATCAATCTTAGGAAATTTTGCTTTGCAAGCAACTTTATAATCACTAAATTCTTTTTGAATAGAAATGAGATTAGAAGAAATTTTATCTTTTTCTTTAGAAACCATAGCAAGTTGATTTTTAAGAAAAGCAACTTCCTTTTCTAATTTTGAACACTCAATCTTTTTATTATCATATGTTTCGGAGAATTCAACAAAAGCATGTACAATAACTTCTTTAGGTAACTCATCATCTTCATCAAGAGGTTGTTGGGTTACCTTTGGTGTGTTTGCCATGAAACACATGTTCGCCGTGTCTACCTCGTCTTCGGATTCGCTTTCCGAATCCCATGTGGCTTTGTAGGCTTTCTTTTCGACCGGCTTCTTTGACTTGAGGGAGGAAGTCATCTTCTTCTTGAACTCCGGGCAATCAGCCATGATATGTCCGGGCTTTTGGCAATTGTAGCAAATAATTCTTCTCTCCTCTTTACCTTCAAATTTTCTTCGGAAGTTGAGCTTGTTCTTCCGGTACATCCTTTTGACGTTTCGCACAAGAAGGGAGAGCTCCTCATCTTCTTCTTCATCTTCTTCATCGTCCTCAAGAGTGGATGAAGATTTGAATGCTATGGACTTCTTCTTTAGCGGAGCGACCTCTTCTCTTGCCTTCTTTTCCATCTCATGAGTCTTTAAGTTCCCGATGAGACTCATGAGGTCCATTTCATCCTTGTCGTTCAATTCTTTCAAGGTAGTGGCTTTTATCTCCCATGATAAAGGAAGAGCCCGAACCACTTTACGCACCTTTTGATCATTGGAGATATCATCACCTAAAGAGGAAAGAGTATTGGTAATTTTAGTAAATCTTGTAATCATGCAATCAATGGTTTCATCATCAATCATTTTAAAAGATTCATATTGGGACCTTAAGAGATCTATCTTAGCTCTCTTAACTTGTGAAGTCTCCTCGTGTGTGACCAACAAATGTTGCCAAATCTCATAGGCGGATTGGCAATGTATAACCCGTGTAAGGTCATCCTCATTCAAGGCGGTTAGGAGGGAGTTTTGGCTTTTGAATTAGCCTCATATTCTCTAAAGGTAAAGTCGGACCAAGTGCTTTCATCACTATCGGGTCTAACATAAGGTTTGGTCAAGGCTTTTGCAACTAAGCTACCTAAAGATTGTAAAAAGATAGTCATCCTAACCTTCCAAATAGGGAAATTAAGTCCATCAAATTTAGGAGGGGTTTTGATGTTATCGGCCATGTTTACTAGTGTATGAATGAAAGAATGCAAATATTGATTAGCAAATTTTAAGGATCTCTCTAAGGATGTTAAGCCAAACCTAGAGTCCAAGCTCTGATACCAATTGAAAATCACCTAGAGGGGGGTGAATAGGTGATTATGCTAATCAATGCACACTTTAAAAAAAATATGATGCAACAAGTGAATATAACTATGAAAATGAAGAGCAAGTACAATGTTGCAAAGAAAATATGAAGCAAGTAGATAAAGCAATGAATATAAAGTTAGTAAGAATTAAGAGCAAGTAAGAATAAGTAAACCAAACGCAAACACGAAGAATTTTTCCGAGGTTCGAGCACCCAGCTCTACATCCCCGCCTTCACCCAGAAGGATTTCTAACAACTATAACTTCACAAAGAGGTTACAAATACACCGGAGTACCAACTCCACAATCTCAAGTACAAATTCTCTCTTAGTGATCAAAAGACCACAAACTATCTTTTGCAAACGTCTCTTTCCCTTACAAGAGCCCTGTAGAGTAATGGTTAGAATTGAAGCTCAAAATAGTGTAAGTGAAAAAGGAAATGAACTAGAGAGAGTTTAGAAAATGAAACTTTCGCGATGAGAGAATCTTCAGCACAAAAACCAAGAACCAAACTCTCTTGAAAACTTTTGAAGACTTTGAAACTTTTGTATATAGCTTGATTGTTTTTCTTGTTGTTAAAAAACATAGCTCTAATTACCACTATTTATAGGATAGGGTTAGGGATCAAAAGGTAAACACATATAATATCAATAAGGAAGATTTTGACTCATAAAATATCCCCTAAATACGTTTAAAAATGAAAAACACGAATTTAGAACGTGTTTAAAAAACTAGCTGTTAAGGCTGAAACGGCTACCTCGGTCGGCCGGCCGGTCGACCGTGATTCAAATAAAAAGAGCCGTTGCAGGCTATCGGTCAACTGCCCGGTCGGCCGAAACAAACAGAAAGTAGCAACACTTCAGTCGGCCAGCCGCCTGGTCGACCGAAGGGCTCCGGTCGACCGGTAAACATGCACACTGATACATCAAAACAGACAGAATACCAGTCGACTGGGTCGGTCGACCGGTTTGACCTGACATAGTGACGGTCGACCGGTCGGTCGACCGGCTCAGGCCAAAAGCTGAAACTCAAACACAATTTTAAGAAGATTTTGATATGTAATAAAATATTTTTGATATGAAACATGTATAATGCCTAAAATTGAGTTTATAAACAAAAGTCTTTGTATTAAAATATTTTGTATATCTTTATAGGGAATATTTCTAGGAAATGCATGTGCGCAAAAACGTGTGTGTTGGAATATAGAGCTTCAATCCTAATCACTATTCTTTAACAAAACTAATGAATTATCTTGAGCAATCTTGAAGTCTTGAGCCCTGAAAAAGTCTTGTTAGAGCCTTCTCTTCTATGATCCTTCGTTGATATGCCATAAGACTTCTTTACTCCATGAATCCTAGAAGATCTTGCAATAGCTAAGCAATGGCTTCCAAACATGGTACAAAACCTGAAACTTATCTTGAACAAACTTATTAGTATCAACTAGCTCTTATTTGTTTTATTATCATCAAAATTCTAAACAAATGGAGAGTGTAACCTTTTGGGCCAACAGTATGCATATTGTTAGTTTTGGATAAATCATACATATACCTAGAAGTTATGTTTAAATAAAAAAATAAAATAAACTTTCATGAGTTGTTTGATAAAATAATATTCATGTTTGTTTTGAGCATTATTGATTATTTTCATGAAAATGCTATTTACATGATTTTTGAACACTCACACTTCATTTGTTTTGTCATGACCTTATTTCATGAACATCTTTATGAGCTTTATCGATTTTGAGTGTCAACTCTTGTGTATTTGGTATGATTCATGAACATATGATTTGGTTTCATGTTTTGAAGGATCTTTAACTAGTTTCTCAAAAATTATTTTTAACTAGTTATTATTCTTCATTTGGTAGTGTTTTTCAATAAAAATATTTTCAAAACCTATTTGAAAACCCCTACCTATCCCCTAATGGGAGGATGGATGGGCGAGTATGCCTTGTAAGCTTAATTGAAAAATCTTTTATCTTGAGCATATAATGGGTGGAAGGTTATGAGCTATATACTTGATCTCAATTGGTATTTTCATTTTGTATATACTCATGTTTTGTTTTCTATATATGTATGCTTCATAATTTTCATAATATCAATTCTTATTGGTATTTTCATTTTCATACATATATATGTTTTATTTGTGCAATAATTTTCAATTGGTATCAATGATTGCAATTGGTATCAAAATAATTTACAATAATTTTCAATTGGTATCAATATGATTCTATTTTGATTTCAAAATTTGTAATGTTTATTTACAATTGGTATCTTAAAATTTGATTGATTTACAAGTGGTACCTTTAAAAATTTTTGTTTATATGATATCTTAAAATTTGATTACAAGATATCTCAAAATTTGTTTTATTGAGAAATTCAAAATTTTGTTTTAATATGAAATTTTGAAAATTAAAAATGTTTTGTTTTGTATTGCCTATATGCAAGGGGAGCTTAACATCTCTTCTACATATAGATTCATGTTGAGTGTATCTTATATTGAGGAGCTTGACAACTCTTTTTTATGTGGTACACGTGTGTAGGGGAGCTTCACATCTCCTCTTATGTATTGCATATTATGTGTTATGTGAATTAGGGCTTGTCATCCCTCTTTCATGTAATGCAGATATGTAGGGAAGCTAACTTAGCGTCTTCCTCTTCATGAATGTATATCGCATATATCCTTTAATGATTTGTTTAATGTCACCCCTTTTATTGATTTTTGCTTTTGACAAAAAGGGGGAGAACATTTTGTTTTTACTTTAACCCCTTTGTTGATGATTGACAAAAAGGGGGAGAAGTATTTGAGAAGTATTTTAGTATATATGAAAATCACCTAGAAGGGGGGTGAATAGGTGATGATGCTAATCAAAGAGCAATTTAAAAATTATGATGCAAATGTATTGCAACAATTTCCCAAAACAAGACTAAGAGCCGAATTCCCTATTAAGGGCTCTGAACTCCTTCCTCCGGCTTCCTCGTAAAATGAGTTAGAGGTGCGCAATGCAACCTTGTTGTATGGGATAATGATTGACAATATGAATGAAAAAGAATATGGCAATGACAATCTCAAGCAATAAGTAATGACAAGGAAAGTAAACCAATCGCAAACACAAAGATATGTTATTGAGGTTCGAGCACCCAGCTCTACTCCCCGCCTTCCCCAGAAGGATTCTAGCTACTTCCACTATCACAAAGATCACAAATACAATGGAGTACCCAACTCCACAATCTCAAGTACAAGGAATTTCTGAGTAGTCAAAAGACCACAAACTCTCTCTTTCAATTGTCTCTTCCCTTACAAAAGGTCCTTAGAGAACAATGAGTAGGAATGAAGCTCTTGTGTGCAAGGAGAAAAGAAAATGAAATCAGAGAGTTCTTTTGAAAAACACTTCAGAAAATGAGAGAGAATTTCAGCACAAAAACCAAAAACCAAGCTCTTTTGAATGCCTTAAACTTTTGAATTTTCTAGCAAATAATTGTTGTAACCAATCTCTCCCCAAACACCCCTATTTATAGGAGAGGGCTAGGGTTAGAAGATAAAACATTTTTAAGGCTAATCAGAATGTATTAAATCCAAAGCAAGTCATTTAAACTCACTTAAGTGAGAAAAAGACAAAAATAAACAGCTCAGAAAAAATGCCCGTTACTGTTCAAACGGCTTTGTCGGTCGACCGGTCGGTCGACCGCAAGTTCAAAAATGTGACCGTTGCAGGCCAGCGGTCGACCGCCCGGTCGACCCATTTAACCGAGAGCAGAGTGACTTGCAGTCGGTCGACTGCACGGTCGACCGGCAGACATGCACACGGATACGTGCACCTGCTAGTTCCTCGGTCGACTGCACGGTCGACCGGTCAAACCTGACACAGAATCAGTCGACCGGTCGGTCGACCGGAACAGGTTAAAAATCAGGTTTTTGAAAGAATATAAAGGAGATTTTGTTTTTGACAAAAATACTTTTGAACATAGATTTGTATAAAACACAAATATATATCTGTAGGCCAAATCTTGTAAACAAAATGTTTTTGTATAAATTATAAGAAAACATTTTGGAATAAACATGTGCGCAAAAAAAACGTGTGTGATAGAGCTTCAAACCTATCCACTATTCTTTAACAAGCTATAAAACTAAAAATACAATGATTAAATACTTTTTGAGCAATCTTCAAGTCTTTGAGCCATCCAATGCCTTAGCTAGTGCCTTCTCTTCTATGATTCTTCCTTGACTGTGCAATTTGCCTTCCTTGCTATGCGAAACTTAGAAGTTCTTGCAAAAGCTAAGCCAATGGTCTCCAAACATGGTACAAAACCTGAAACTTATCTTGAACAAATTCATTAGTACTAAATAGCTCTTATTTGGTTTGTCATCATCAAAACACAAAACAATTGGAGAGTGTAACCTCTTGGGCCAACAGTCTCCCCCTTTTTGATGATGACAAAACAAATAGGCTATAGACAAAAATATGGGGGAGGAGAAGACTCCCCCTCAAATTATGCTATATTTATGCTATATGAAAAACACAAGAATTTATTAAAAACACAAGAACATACTCTTGATGCCAATTGAAACCAAATTTAAACAATACCAATAAAACACAAAATACAAGAGTTCTCAAATTCATAAAACACAAGACTCATAACAAAAACTCATAAAACCAAAACATATAAATTCATATGGAACCAAGACCAAATGAACTTATTTTTGTCCCATGTAAACTTATTCTCCCCCTTTTTGTCATACATCAAAAAGGGTTATGAAAAACATGTCTATTCAATAACACAAACATTAAGTTCTCCACAAATAAACGAGAATCTAGCAAAATCAAGTGGTTTAGTGAAAATATCGGCTAGTTGTAAATCCGTGGAAACATAATCAATATCTATATCTCCTTTCTCAAAATGATCTCTAAGAAAGTGATATCTAATCTCAATGTGCTTGGTCTTACTATGTTGATTTGCATTCTTAGTCATGTGTATAGTACTAGTATTATCACAAAATATTTTTATATGATCAAAATGCAAATCAAAATCAAGGAGAGTATGTTTCATCCAAAGGACTTGTGCACAACAAGCCCCTGCGGCAACATACTCCGCCTCGGCGGTTGAGAGTGCTACGGAATTTTGTTTCCTAGAGGACCATGAAACAAGACAATTACCAAGAAATTGACATGTCCCACTAGTACTCTTTCTATCTACTCTACAACCCGCATAGTCGGCATCCGAATAACTCGTCATTGAGAAATCTCCGGTTTTCGGATACCATAGACCCATCCCAATAGTGCCCTTAATATAACGAATAATGCGTTTTACCGCAATAAGATGGGACTCTTTAGGACACGATTGAAATCTAGCACAAAGACACACGCTAAACATGATATCCGGCCTACTTGCCGTTAAATATAAAAGACTTTCTATCATGCTTCTATATAATTTAATATCAACATTTTTACCTTGGTCATCTTTATCAAGCTTGGTTGTAGTTGCCATGGGAGTGTTGCAAGTCTTTGAGCCTTCAAGTCCAAACTTCTTTACAAGTTCCTTTGCGTACTTGGCTTGACTTATGAACGTCCCATTTTGCAATTGCTTGATTTGGAGTCTAAGGAAGAAATTGAGCTCACCCATTGAAGACATTTCAAACTCAAGTTGCATTACCTTTTCAAAATCCTTGCACAAAAGCTCATTAGTAGAACCAAAAATTATATCATCAACATAAATTTGCACAATTAATATATCATTATCAACATGCTTAGTGAATAGAGTGGTGTCTACTTTGCCTTTAATAAAATCATTTAAAATAAGAAAACTAGAAAGCCTTTCATACCAAGCTCTAGGAGCTTGTTTCAATCCATATAAAGTTTTATCAAGTTTAAAAACAAAATCGGGATGAACATGATCAACAAAACCGGGAGGTTGAGAAACATAAACTTCTTCATTAATAAAACCATTCAAAAATGCACTTTTCACATCCATTTGAAAAAGTTTAAAATTTTTGAAAGATGCAAAAGCTAGTGTCATCCGTATGGCTTCAAGCCGTGCTACAGGTGCAAAGGTCTCCTCAAAGTTAATTCCTTCAACTTGAGTGTAACCTTGGGCCACTAGCCTAGCTTTATTCCTAATGACATTTCCGGACTCATCCATCTTGTTTCTAAAGATCCACTTAGTACCAATTATTGGTCTATCGTGGGGTTTAGGAACAAGGTGCCAAACTTGGTTGCGCTCAAATTGATTGAGTTCCTCTTGCATGGCAAGCAACCAATATGGGTCCGTCTCGGCTTCGAGAATGCCTTTGGGTTCAAAATGAGAAATGAAAGCAAAGTTACCACATAGGTTATGGAGTTTGGAGCGCGTTGTGACTCCTTTAGATGCATCACCCAAGATGAGCTCCTTAGGATGATTTGTAGCGTATCTCCAAGTTTTAGGAAGCGGTTGAGAGCTTTCCTCTTTATCCTCTTGAACATCACCAATAGATTCTTGCTTTTCTTCTTGAGCGGGTGAGTCCTTCAGGGATAGTCTCTCCATGTCTTCACCTAATGGTTCAATCTCTACAACATTCTCAACAACCACATTAGATTCTTCAAATTTAACATGCATGGATTCTTCAATGGTACGAGAAGATCTAATGAATACTCTATAAGCTTTACTAGTTGTAGAATATCCAACAAAAATTGCTTCATAAGCCTTAGCATCAAATTTACCCAAATTCTCTTTAGTATTTAAAACAAAACACTTGCATCCAAAAACTTTGAAATAAGCAACATTAGGTTTTCTAGAGTGATACATTTCAAAAGATGTTTTGGAAGAATTTTTACACAAATAAATACGGTTAGATATATAGCATGCGGTGTTTACGGCCTCGGCCCATAAATATTGAGGGAGGTCGTATTCACTTATCATTGTCCTAGCCATCTCTTGAAGTGTTCTATTTTTTCTTTCTACAACTCCATTTTGTTGTGGAGTTCTAGGACAAGACATTTCATGCTTAATTCCCTTTTCATCACAATAAGTCATGAAGAGTTGGTTTACAAACTCACCACCTCTATCACTCCTTATTTTCAAAATCGGAAAACCTTTTTCTTTTTCAACCCTTTTTCGAAAAATCTTAAAATGAGAAAAGGTTTGATCTTTGTGTTCCAAAAAGAAAACCCAAGTGAAATGGGAAAAATCATCAAGCAAAACATATGCATATCTACTACCATTTAAACTCTTAGTTTTAGTAGGTCCAAAAAGATCCATATGAATTAATTCTAAAGGCCTAGTTGACATGATATCCTTGATTGGTTTGAAGGAAGACTTGGTTTGTTTCCCAAGTTGGCACGCACCACAAATGCGGTCTTTCTCAAACTTCAAGAAAGGAATACCCTTCACCAATTCCTTTGAATTAATCCTAGAAAGATGTTCAAAAGAAGCATGTCCTAATCTTCTATGCCAAAGCCAAGAATTTTCATCAAAAGCATTCAAGCATTTAGTAGAACACTCAATATTAAGCATGTCAATGATATAAACATTATCATCACGAAAACCGGTGAGAATACAATCATTTGTTTTAATATCAAAAATCTTGCAAGAACAATCATCAAAAACAACTTTAAGTCCACGATCACAGAATTGACTAATGCTAAGCAAATTATGTTTCAAACCTTCAACTAAAACAACATTCTCAATAATAGGAGATGCACCAATTTGAATGTTACCTATACCGATGATAGTCCCTTTGGAGTCATCCCCGAAGGTGACGGAGCCACCTTCCATGTACCTTGATAGGGTTGTAAAGTTGTTGATATCCCACGTCATGTGTCTTGAACAACCACTATCAAGGTACCACCGCTCCCTACGTCTTGGAGCCTTGGTGTGTACCTACATCAAACAATTTAGGACTTGATTTTGGTACCCACATTTTCTTGGGTCCTTGAGGGTTAGAGCCATGAACCCAAACAAGATTATTGGATCTATTTAATTGATCATAACAAAACTTAGCTAAATGTCCATTTTTACCACAATATGTGCATCTATATACTCTACCATATTTAAAAGCATAGTGAGTGTGTGATTTGTGAGCATGGGAGTTGTGAGCATGAAAAGATTTAGCATGAGAAGTGTTATGTGTAGTGTGAGCATGAGGGGTGTGCTTTTTAGAAAATTTTTCTTCAAGTTTCTTAGTGTTAAAAGCACAATCTTTCAAAACTTTTTCAAAATCAACCATTTTAGTTTTTAAAGAGGAAATTTCTTTTTCATCAACAATAGGAGATTTTCCCTTACAAGAAACCTTGTAGGCATTAAACTCATTTTGAATAGAAATGAGATTAGAAGAAATGTCATCCTTTTCTTTAGAAACCATAGCAAGTTGATTTTTGAGAAAAGCAACTTCTTTTTGCAATTTAAAACATTCAATTTTCTTGTTATCATAAGTTTCGGAAAGTTCAACAAAAGCGTGTACAAGAACTTCCTTACTTAATTCATCATCTTCATCATCAAGGGGTTGAGGGGTTACCTTAGGTGTGTTTGCCATGAAACACATATTTGCTACATCCGCCTCTTCCTCGGACTCGCTTTCCGAATCCCAAGTTGCCTTATACGCTTTCTTTTCTTCCGATTTCTTTGGCTTGAAGGAGGAGGTCATCTTCTTCTTGAACTCCGGGCAATCCGCCATGATGTGTCCGGGCTTTCGGCAATTGTAGCATATAATTTTCCTCTCCTCTTTGCCTTCAAATTTTCTCCGGAAGTTGAGCTTGTTCCTCCGGTACATCCTTTTGACATTTCGCACAAGGAGGGAGAGCTCCTCATCTTCTTCTTCATCTTCTTCATCGTCTTCAAGAGTAGATGAAGACTTGAAAGCTATGGACTTCTTCTTTGTTGGAGCGGCCTCTTCTCTTGCTTTCTTCTCCATCTCATGGGTCTTTAGGTTCCCAATGAGACTAATGATGTCCATCTCATCTTTGTCGTTCAATTCCTTCAAGGTGGTGGCCTTTATCTCCCAAGATGGAGGAAGAGCCCGAATCACTTTGCGCACCTTTTGATCGTTGGAGATGACGTCACCTAAGGAAGAAAGATCATTGGTGATTTTAGTGAATCTAGTAATCATACAATCAATAGATTCATCATCAAGCATTTTAAATGATTCATATTGAGACCTCAAGAGATCTATCTTAGCTCTCTTGACTTGTGAAGTCCCTTCATGTGTGACCAATAAGTGTTGCCAAATCTCATAGGCGGATTGGCAATGAATTACCCGTGTAAGGTCATCCTCATTCAAGGCGGTTAAAAGGGAGTTTTGGGCCTTAGAGTTAGCCTCATATTCTCTAAAGTTGAAGTCGGTCCATGTGCTCTCATCACTATCGGGTGCTACATAGGGTTTGGTCAAGGACTTAGCCACTAAACTACCTAATGATTGCAAAAAGATAGTCATCCTAACCTTCCAAATAGGGAAGTTGAGTCCATCAAATTTAGGTGGGGATTTAATGTTATCGGCCATGTTTACTAGTGATGAATGAATGAAATGAGAAATGTTGATTAGCAAATTTTAAGGATCTCTCTATGGATGTTAAGCCAAAACCTAGAGTCCAAACTCTGATACCAATTGAAAATCACCTAGAGGGGGGTTGAATAGGTGATGATGCTAATCAAAGAGCAATTTAAAAATTATGATGCAAATGTATTGCAACAATCTCCCAAAACAAGACTAAGAGCCGAATTCCCTATTAAGGGCTCTGAACTCCTTCCTCCGGCTTCCTCGTAAAATGAGTTAGAGGTGCGCAATGCAACCTTGTTGTATGGGATAATGATTGACAATATGAATGAAAAAGAATATGGCAATGACAATCTCAAGCAATAAGTAATGACAAGGAAAAGTAAACCAATCGCAAACACAAAGATATGTTATCGAGGTTCGAGCACCCAGCTCTACTCCCCGCCTTCCCCAGAAGGATTCTAGCTACTTCCACTATCACAAAGATCACAAATACAATGGAGTACCCAACTCCACAATCTCAAGTACAAGGAATTTCTGAGTAGTCAAAAGACCACAAACTCTCTCTTTCAATTGTCTCTTCCCTTACAAAAGGTCCTTAGAGAACAATGAGTAGGAATGAAGCTCTTGTGTGCAAGGAGAAAAGAAAATGAAATCAGAGAGTTCTTTTAAAAACACTTCAGAAAATGAGAGAGAATTTCAGCACAAAAACCAAAAACTAAGCTCTTTTGAATGCCTTAAACTTTTGAATTTTCTAGCAAATAATTGTTGTAACCAATCTCTCCCCAAACACCCCTATTTATAGGAGAGGGCTAGGGTTAGAAGATAAAACATTTTTAAGGCTAATCAGAATGTATTAAACCCAAAGCAAGTCATTTAAACTCACTTAAGTGAGAAAAAGACAAAAATAAACAGTTCAGAAAAAATGCCCGTTACTGTTCAAACGGCTCTGTCGGTCGACCGCAAGTTCAAAAATGTGACCGTTGCAGGCCAGCGGTCGACCGCCCGGTCGACCCATTTTAGCCGAGAGCAGAGTGACTTGCAGTCGGTCGACTGCACGGTCGACCAGCAGACATGCACACGGATACGTGCACCTGCCAGTTCCTCGGTCGACTGCACGGTCGACCGGTCAAACCTGACATAGAATCAGTCGACCGGTCGGTCGACCGGAACAGGTTAAAAATCAGGTTTTTGAAAGAATATAAAGGAGATTTTGTTTTTGACAAAAAATACTTTTGAACATAGATTTGTATAAAACACAAATATATATCTGTAGGCCAAATCTTGTAAACAAAATGTTTTTGTATAAATTATAAGAAAACATTTTGGAATAAACATGTGCGCAAAAAAACGTGTGTGTGATAGAGCTTCAAACCTATCCACTATTCTTTAACAAGCTATAAAACTAAAAATACAATGATTAAATACTTTTTGAGCAATCTTCAAGTCTTTGAGCCATCCAATGCCTTAGCTAGTGCCTTCTCTTCTATGATCCTTCCTTGATTGTGCAATTTGCCTTCCTTGCTATGCGAAACTTAGAAGTTCTTGCAAAAGCTAAGCCAATGGTCTCCAAACATGGTACAAAACCTGAAACTTATCTTGAACAAATTCATTAGTACTAAATAGCTCTTATTTGGTTTGTCATCATCAAAACACAAAACAATTGGAGAGTGTAACCTCTTGGGCCAACAATATATGCATGTTTTTCTTACTTTATTCATAAAGGGGAGAAGGATTTATGTTTATGCATATATGTTTTATTTTGTAAATAGGAGAAAAAGAATTTGATGTGTTTCATGCTTGTTTATGCATGTTTATCTCCTTATATTTGCATACATGTTTATGTGCTTTCATTGCATATTTATTATTTATTGTTATGCATGAGTTAAGGGGGAGCTTCTTTGAAGCTTTACTTTAATCCATGCATATATAACTTCATGAGTTTTGTCATCATCAAAAAGGGGGAGATTGTTGGCCCAAAGGCCTATCACTCTAGTTTTGATGATGATCAACTCATGTAGTTATAGTACTAATGATCTTGTGTCTATTTAGTTTCAGATTTTTGATCAAGATCTTAGTAGGTGTGTAGCTTCAACAAAGGATTTAAAGTCAAGTTTTGGAGCTAACACGGTTTGATTCAAGAGCTTGTGCATCAAGACCACATCAAGTACTCAAGAGGAGTCTAGATCTATGGATCGTGTTTGGACCAAGTCAAGAAGATGTGAAGACTTCAAGTGAAGACCTTCAAGATCAAGACTTGTATCTAGGTTTGTTTTTATAAGATTTTGTTTTTAGATAAAATGTAAAGGATAGAATAGTTGGTGGATTGCTCAAGTATACCATATACACACACACTCTTGATTTAGATGAGTTTTCATAAAATAATTTTATTTTGAAAAAATACAAAAGAGTTTTCTTTTAAAAAAATACCGGTTTGGTTTTTGGAATTCAAAGTTTATATGTTTTAACCAAAACCAAATTTAGAGCTTAAATGTCAAAAACATAGATATTTCACCATGTATGTGTAGTGGATCATTTCCATACACTCTATGCTTTAAAAGAGTTTAAAATATCTTGTTTTTGTATTTGGAGAAGTTTTGAAAAAACCAATTTTGGAAAAATACAGTTTTCGTTTTTAGCCAAAATTTTCAAGTTACAAAAATAGTTCAAATTGTTTGTAACATGTCTTGATTTTACTCAAGCATGTTTGATTTTTAAAGTATAATGTTAAAACTATTTTTGTAGATTTTTGGTAAGGGATTTATTTAAGAAATAAAAACCAAGTTTTTCAATCCCAAAACTGGTCTGTTCTGGCTTCTGCCGGTCGACCGGACCGGTCGACCGTGCTTGAAGTCGGTCGACCGGGCCGGTCGACCGACGTGCACAGAATGTGAACGCCAGGATTGCTAGAGGGCCGGTCGACCGACCCGGTCGACCGCAGAGAGCTTCTGCTCTCTGAAAAGCCCCAGTCGACCGGGCTGGTCGACCGGCAGAGAGTTCTGCTCTCTGTTCCAGTGCCACGGTCGACCGGCCGGTCGACCGCTGGCTCAACGGTCAGAATTCTGACCGTTGGCCGGTCGACCGGGCGGTCGACCGACAGGCCAATCTGGCTCCCAACGGCTAGTTTTTCCAGCCCTATAAACTGGGGCTTTTGGGGGCTGTTTTCATAAGATTTTACAAGTGTTTTTGCACCAGTTTTTCCAACTCTTTTAATAGGTTTTCTCCACTTGTATTTGAGCTAAATACTTCCATTCAAAAGGAGAGTTTATCAAGAGTTTTCAAAGTGATTTCTTTGAGTTTTTCACCACACATTCCATCCTTGTTTTTCTCACAAACACTTGAACTATCCATTGATATATTCATCCTATAAGAGTGTTCTTGTGTGATTATTTTTAGGTGATCAAAGAGTTGTGATCACCAAATACTTCTTTCTTTTCTTTGAGGAGGCGGACGTGTGTGTTCGCGTTGTTTCGAGTTCGTGTGTGAACTCGGTGTTTGAGGTGCGACCTCGGCGAGCTTGTGGGCTTGCGGTGTGTACGGGACTAAAGAGTCCAAGAGTTCTAGTGGGAACTCCTTGTAGGTGTTGCGGCACCGAGTGATCCGGTGGGATCGGTTTATAGTGGAAATCCTTCAAGTGTGAAGGCGGGGACGTAGAGCAAGTGTGCTCGAACCTCGAAACAAATCTCCCGTGTTTGCGATTGCTCACTCTCTATCTCTTACTCTTGTTTATATCTTGCATGCTTTTATTGCTTTCATCTTATATGCTTGATATATATTGTGAGCTTAATTGTTTTATGCTTGGGGATTGTTTGCTAACACTTGTATTCAACCAAGAGAGCCAACGCGGCACCTCAATTCCTATTTAGAGGAATCTTGAGGAGTTAGTCCAGAGCCCTTCACGGGGAATTTGGCTACACTCTTGTGTTATACGTGGTATTTAGTGTAATAAGTTTTTAATTCCGCATTTTGTGACCATTAGATTAGCCATCACCTATTCACCCCCCCTCTAGGTGACTTACAGATGTATACGTGAAAGCCTGGATACATACAGAGACACACGGGTCAGATGAGAGACATAATAATAATAAGTATCAATTAATAATTCATTGTGTTATTTTGCAGATCGGGTGTATACATTCAGATCACGGTAACATGGGGTAAAGGTATATAGATGAGGGTTTCCGTGTTTGGATTATTCCATTGATGTATTAATTATATGAAGCTATAAATCTGGTTTGTACTGCTGGTTTTTCTTCTATTTGGTATTATCAGTTTTATCGATGTTCTATCAGCTTTATGATGTTTTCTTAGTTTAGAAGACAATTCAGTTATATGAAACCAGGATACAGTGATGTTGTAGGCTGTCTAAAATTATTAAAGACAAGTCATCAGACGCGAACCTCCCAACGCGAAGGTCGCATTTTAATTAAAACGCGGACCTTGCATCCAAACAGGGGTCTGAGCAATTTCGTGTCCTATTTCAAGCGCAGATCTGAGCAACTTTGCGCTCCACTTCAAATGTGGGTCTGAAAAGCCCTGCGCCTCTACTTAAAACGCGGGTCTGAGAAGCCCTGTGCCTTCTGACTTAGATGTTCGCGTCTACAGCAAGCAACGTGAGGTCCGCATCCAGCACGAGACCCGCGTTGCTGTTGTAACTGATCCCCATTACTGGGTCAATTAGCTCCCCACGTAATGTGGGAGTTAATCACCATTATGGAAGGATTTTAAGAGACAATAATACCCCTATGACTCCCTATAAATAGCCTGAGTAGCTATGAAGAAAAAAAGATGAGGACTCTTTTTTTGAGCAAAGAGGATTTTTGGAGAGAAAGCCCGAGAAGAGAAATAGAAGGTTTTGCTTGAGAGCTGAGAATTCTCAACCTAAAAGTATCTTGCTTTCCTCTTGCTTTTAAAGAAAGGAGAAATCAGTGGACTTTAAACACTTAATGTGTTAAAAATAGAGCTCCCTTCTGATTGATCTTTGAGAGCATCCTGAAGTGAAGCTTGACATTCGGCCAGTCAATGGAGAACAAGAATTACTCTACATTGCCACACGAAGAATCCAGCCTTAAACAAAGGAGAGAACTAATTATTCTCCCCTCTTTTCTAATCGGAATCATTCCGTTGTAAGTTTTTACCCACTCAAAGAAACTTTACATCGAGTATATTTTTCTAACCAAACAAAAGATGGTGACTTCGCTGGGGACTTATTTCTCTACTGACGAGAACGTCTGGCACAAGCTGATGTCCAGATCCTTGGCAAGACAGTGGAATCTATTGTCATTGAATTCGACCAAGGAAAGTTCGAGAAATTCCTTTCCTCAGGCTCCGCCAGCCCCAAGGCAATGCAGCACTACTGCAAAGTTTCTTTTGAGACTCGCTCTCGAATCTCTTCGGAGATTTCTCCCAAAGTGGCCCGCATCACTGCTCACAGTGCAAGTGATACCACTTCTAATGAGGTTCTGAAAACCTCTCGTTCAGCCCGTGCAGCCCGCGTCAACACCCCTCAAGGGACCCGCAGGGCTAATGCACCAGATACGATCAAAGTGATGGAGAAGATCAATCCCGCCATCACTCTCCTCTTTGAACTCTGCAATTTCAGGTTGCCGAGGGTTCTCAACAACTCTTATGGCTTAATCGGATGCTGAACGTCGATGAAGGTGTCGTGCTCATCGACAACAAATCGAAGATTTTGCAGAGATAATCAGTTCTGCAGATTTAGAACGCAAGGTTTATACCCGCATTCCTCTCAGGCAACGCAAGGTCCGCATCCAACGCGAGACCCGCGTTCTACCTATGCCAAGACGTGAGACCTGCATTTTGTTAGTTTCAGAACATGATTCCCGCATTTCTGATCATAAATGCGAGACTCGCGTTCTGAGGCAAACTCAGCCAACGGCGAATGTTAACGTTTCTACTTCAAAACGGGAGACCCACATTCTGCATGTTTCAGAGTATGATTCTCGCATTTTTAATTCTAAACACGATGATCGCGTTTCAACACAACGTGAGGTCCGCATTTCAACACCTTGCGAGGTCCGCATTTCAACAAAGAAACGCGAGACCCGCGTTCAGAATGTCATGTCTTCAGGATATATGAAGCTAATAAGCCCTCACCCCCAGGGGTTCGAGGCTAATTCCTCAGACATCCTTTTAACGAACCTAAGGAACTAGCTGACAAGGAAGAAGAGTGTCCATCAAATCGCTCCTCAATGTCACTGCGAGTGGCTCATGTGAGCAGTACTTTCTGATTGCCATTCGGCTTTCAGATAACCAAACCCTCAGTTTTTAACCGGTTGTCAGCGGCTTCAAACTCAGCCAAGAGGATCCCGGAAGAAGAAGTCATTATCCGATATCGAGTACCCAGAAGTGACTACAAACATGGTGGGGCCAAGTTTCACACCAAGCAAGTCTAAAGGGAAGCAGCTGTCTGTCAGTTCAGAGGAGTCAGATGTTGATAGATTTCTAGGTTTGAAGGATATTCTGGCCAAACTTGAAGGGGTCTACCGACACACTCGGACCCGCACGGGAACAATTGCCCCAGTCGACTATAGTCTGTTGGCCCGACTATCATCATTGAATCCCAATCTTTGAATTTGAGTTCAGAGACAACCGCCTTTGCTTACATGGCAGAAACTCCCGCGGAAGTGGTCAGGCAATTTGAAGAGCAGGCCCGAGTCCACAGGGAACAACTCAAGATGATTCAAGCTCAGCAACGATCTATCGATGCCCTTAAACAGATGCTGTCACAACTGCTTAAGGAGAAAAAGAAACCAAATGGTAGAACTCCTTTCAAGAAGTCCAAGTGCAAACGGAAGGAATGGGAGAGCTCATCTTCTGCAAATGTTGAGAATGAAGAGCATTCCAACTCTGAGCCTCCCATATCTTCATCTGAAAAGGAGGATAATTCAAAAAATAAGAGCAGCCATTCTAAGAGGATAAGTAAATTGGAGCAACGTCTTGAAGCCCTCGCGAATCGAGATGGTCTCCAAGATGTGGGGATAGTCGGGCCCTACTTAGCAGAGGGACACGGCTCCCTACCCTCCCAAGTTCAAGACTCCAACCCTTCATACTTTCGACGGTAAAGGGTCACCAAACCAACATATATATTACTTTAAATCTCAAACTGAAAATGTAGTATCGAACAATGCTATCATGTCTCATTTATTCATTGGCACTCTTAAAAGGGTTGCCTTTAAATGGTTCATGAAACTTCCTACCGGCTCGATCAAGACATGGGCCGACCTCAAGAAGTTATTTTGGCTTGTTTCTTTGAAGACGATACAGAAATTTTAGTGCCAACTGTCCCTGCCTCGCTCAAATGGGGGTGAAAGAATGTCGCACTTGGAAGCAATTGGTGCTATAAGGCGAACAGGCGGAAGAAATTGTCGCCCGGGTCAGAGCTGAAGAAAACAGCAAGCCAAGACCTGACAAACCAATGCGGCGAGCCCCAGAGTCATCTTCTCAACCCAGAAGAAGGGATACTTAGGTAATGGAGGTCAAATCCCCTTCAAAGACCCAGTCAGTCAAAGGGGATATAGCTTCTGGCCAACCACGTGCTTATAAACTATACTCCTTCAAGGATGAGCATGTGGTCTCTTTGTTTAAGTTACTCCAAAAGAGTAACAAAATCAAGTTGTCAGAGATTAGACGTCCTGAGGAGGTAGGAAAGTCTGATGATCCCAACTACTGTTTACATCACAGGATACCAGGACACCCTACCAAGAATTGCTACATCTTCAAAGATGTTCTTCAGGCACTGATTGATTTGGAGGTACTTAAGCTCCGTGCAGAGCAGAAAAAGGTGACCGCTAACATGACAGCTACATCACCTATCCAATTCAGCGGATCTTCCGCTAGTGCCAACCGAAGTGGTTCCCATCTCGAAAAGGGAACTAAAAGTATTCAATACAGATCCTCATAACCAGAAGGAGAAAGGTCTTATCTCTGTTCCTACTCTTCGAGGAGAGACAATGTGGGTTCATTCTGACATTATCAAAAGCCAACAGTGACGACTGTCACAAGCAAGAAGTCCAATAGCAAGGCCAAGCATCCTCCAGCAATGTAGTGGGTATCTCTACAAGAGAGACCGAAGAAGATGTCGCCTCCCTCACTAGTTCAGGAGAATAGGAGTCAGCCTTTGCTACTGACAGAAGCGCACCTCCCACGTCGAAAACTCGATCCGACAAGCAGTACTTGAAATAGTACAGCGAGCAAATTGTAGACCCCCCAGCTGACTGAGAAGACAATCGACCAATCTACAAGGCCATCCATGGAAAAATAGAAAGAGCTTTGGTATGTCAAAGCTCTTCGGAAAGGCTGTGTGGGACCATCAACCCCCTTCTGTTTTGATATCATAGTTCAACTAGCCAACATCCCTACTCGAATCACTCTTTATGAGCTCTTAAGGCTTTACAAGTCTACAAGGGATGCCTTAAGAGAAGCTTTAGCAGATGCAGAGGTTTTCATGACCCAGATTCCTGCTATATGTGAAGAGGAAGACGACAACTATTGCCACCACACCTCGAAGCAGTTTTCCTGCATCACTTTCACCCCAGAAGACATGCAAGTCAAAGAGAAATATGATAGACTCTTGTATTATATAGGGTATATTGAATCATCTGAAGTGAGTCGTATTCAGGCTGATCCGGGATCCGCATTGAGCATTATGTATGGCTTCAATACCAACGATACGCGCCAATGGAAAAAATCAAGCTCATATGTCAAATTGAGTACCTAAAATCTGAGGTGACATGTTACGTCATTGATGCTGACACCTCGTACAGCTTGCTGCTGGGATGACCTTAGATTCACTGCAACTCCATCGTTCCATCCACTCTCCATCAAGTAATGAAATACGTTAGTGAAGATGGAAAAGTAAGAACGTTGATTGCCGAAAGGCATTCCTTCAAAGGAGTCGAGAATTATTTTACTGATTCTCTCTTTTATCAGGATTCTCTTAAGACTGATGAGAGTCCACACCCAGAAGAACACGACTCTGGCAACGAAGCTGATACAAAGCTAGAAGAAGAAGAGTTTCTTTGGGAAATAAATCCCCTTGTAACGAGAATTGATAAGCTCGATTTTGATACCACCGCCAATGTTGAAGGCGAGTGGTTTATCAATAAAAATTTAGATTTGGCTTACTTTTCTGGATTTTCTTCTGACTCTGTACCATTAGATACCAGTACTTATGTAGATAGTGACCCTTAGTCGACAATGAATGTTCTGACATCATTGTGTGCACCAATGAAGTCATCCCTTATGGTATGCGAAATGATCAGAGATGCACACAATGCTCTCCTTGAAGTACCAACCAAGTAGAAAAGTCAAAAGCCAATCCTATTTGGAAGAATCGAGTCTGAGCATATAGCTTATGAAAGCTCAGGGGGTGGGTCTGAGTCTCCAAAATTTTTTTCATTATGGACAAAAGTCATATCACATGATGAAAAGAATGGGGTATGATCTTACAAAAAGATCGGGCCTTAATTTCGGCAAAGGAAAGTGATCACTACTTCATTCATTTATACCAAAAAGCAAAGACCCTGATTATTATCACAAGACCCGAAGAGGACTCAGTTATGTATCTATGCCAGTCTCATCAGATCCCGAGTCTGAAGAAGAGGACTATCATGATAACTCATCAGCAACATCGTCATAGGACTCAGATGTCAGCATCGGCGATATCTTTAAAAGTCTCTCAGTGAATATGGTATCAACCAGCCATTTGGAAGATGACGAAGAAGATACCTTTAAATCTGAAGAATTAGTCCAGTCAGACTCGGATCCATGGATTAGACACTTAAAAAACTCTTTGGGATATACGATTTGAACAAAACAAACCACCCACTGAGGATAAAGTGACTCAGATAAATCTTGGAGATGAGGCTAACCCCAAGCCCATTTTCATAAATGAGAGCTTGCACCTTCCGAGAAAAAAGACGTAATACATCTCATACGACAGTATAAAGATGTCTTCACTTGGAATTATGAGGACATGCCTGGGTTCGATCCCCAGATTGCTATGCATCATCTTAACATTAATCCAGACGCCAAACTAGTCAAACAACAGCAACGATGGTTACTTCCCGAGATCATGGAAGCAATCGAATCAAAGGTGAAGAAGTTGATAGACTCTGGGTTCATTAGGGAAGAGCATCATCCTAATTAGATGGTTAATATAGTGCCCGTTCCCAAGAAAAATGAAAGATTCGGATTTACATCGACTACCGCGATTTAAATGCCGCTTATACAAAAGATAAATTTTCTCTCCAATCACGGATATTATGATTGACAATACGTGCGATTTTGAGAGGATGTCTTTTATGGATGGCTTCTCAGGGCATAATCAAATAAAGATGTATCCTGAAGATGAAAAGCATACATCTTTTGGGACGCCCTTGGAAGTATACTTCTACATAGTAATGCCCTTTAACTTGAAAAATGCTGATACGACATATCAATGTGCTATGAATCCATTCTTCCATAAGCATATACGCTAGACCGTAGAATGCTATGTCGATGATATCGCCGTGAAAAACCATGACAAAGGCGAAAATCTCGCAGACCTAAAGAGAGTGTTTGACATCATGTGGGCTCACCAGTTGAAGACAACCCAACCAAGTCCTTCCTAGGGGTATTCAGTGAAAAATTCCTTGAGTTTGTTATTACATCCAAAGGAATCCACCTGGATCCATAGAAAATTCGTGTCGTCCAAGAGATGCAACCTCCTAGAAATTTTAAAGAACTCAGAGGCTTACAGGGACGATTGACATATACCTAAAGATTTATATCAAATTTTTTAGGACGTTGCCAACCCTTCACCAAATTAATGAAGAAGAGAGTCTCATTGTTTGATATAATGCTTGCCAAAAAGCATTCAAAGAGATCAAGGAGTATCTCACACCCACCCATTCTGGTAGCTCCAGTATCAGGATAAATGTTCAAGCGATGGATCATACCTTGGAAGCTCTACTAGCTTAAAATAATAATCAAAATCACGAACATGCAATCTACTATTTAAGTGGAACAATGATTGGGGTGGAGCACCGTTACAACCCAATCGAGAAAGAATGCTTAGCGCTAGTTTTTGCCATTCAGAAGATGTGACACTACTTTATGGGACAACACATTCATGTCATTTTCAAAGTTAATCCCTTGTGATTGCTCATGACAAGACCGTCTTCACTGAATTACAGATTAGTAAAGTGGGCCATATTGCTCTCACAATAGGAGATGCAATTTATGCCACAAAAAGACGATCAAGGGTCAAGCTGTGGCAGATTTCTGGCCAATCATCTAGTTTCAGGAACTTTAAAACTTTATGAGGATCTCCCAGATGAGATTGTAGAAGTTAACTTGATCAACGTCTCCTCAGAAGAATAAGTGTAGCAACTATTCTTTGACGGAGCATCAAGGACAAGTCCCGAGAAAAATATCATTGCATATGTGGGGGTAAAACTCATTTTTCCATATAATTATATGATCCCTCATGCTTCTCATTAACTGAGCTGTATTCCAACAACATCTTTGAATACAATGCCTTCTTGATCGGGATGCAACTTGCTAAAGAGATTGGAGTCAAAAATCTCAAAGCGTATGGTGATTCAAAGTTTATCGTCAACCAAGTTCGCGGGGAGTATGAAGTTTGACATGAAGATTTTGTTCCCTATCACAGCGTGACCATTGACATGGCAGAGAAGTTTAAAAACTTCTACATTGACCATGTATCGCGTCAGCAAAATGCACATGCAGATGCACTAGCGTCACTCACGGCAGCATTGGCTCTTCTAGCTGGAGCCACAAAGAGATTACTCGTCTACAGTCGTGACTTGTGCTATTTTAAATTGGCCCTTGAAGATAGTAAAACCCCAAAAGGAGATCTTCAAGTTAAAGAGGTTCTTGACACTTCGATAAGTCTCGAATTTAAGGATTGGCAATTCCCTTACATTGACTTCGTCTTGTACGGCATATTGCCCGACGACCCCAAAGAGGCAGTTGCCATTAGAAGGAAAGCTCCTCGTTTCTACTACAATGCGATCATGCGAATATTGCATCATCGGTCGTACGATGGAATCCTACTCTGATGCCTTTCACACAAAGAGGCACAGGAGGCGCTCAAGAAAACTCACAACAGTACATGTGGAGCTTGCCAACCCGGAACTAAGCTCGAAGATCAGCTTAGGAGACTTGGCTATTATTGGCCGAAGATGATCCCTGACACTATCGCCTATGTTAAGTGATTCCATGCCTGTCAGATTCACAGTAACTTCGTCCATCAAGCACCAGGGTATCTTCATCCAACATTCACTTCATGGCCATTTGCGATGTGGGGAATGGACAATATCAGAACCATCAACCCTCCAACATCCAAAGGATATCGCTTCATCTTGGCCGCAACAGATTACTTCTCTAAATGGGCAGAAGTCGTTCCCCTAAATGAAGTAAAGGCATCAAATCTGATCAAGTTCATCAAGTATCACATACTCTACCGCTTCGATGTAACCCGATGAATCATCCATGATAATGGACCCCAATTCGTCAACAAAGCATTCCAGAGGTTCTGTAATAAATTCAGAATCCAAAGTGTGTCATCAACCACATACTATCCAGCTACCAACGGCCTTGCAGAAGCCTTCAATAAGACTATTGAAAAGCTTCTCAAGAAATTTGTCTTAAAAAGTCAACATAACTGTGATGACAAATTTGGCGAATGCTTGTGGGCTTACCGCACAACGGTGAGAACTCTGACAATAGCCACACCATTTTTCTTAGTGTACAGATATGAAGCTGTACTTCTACTGGAGATCCGAGTTCCATCCCTCTGAGTTTCCTTGACAACCAGGATGATGGAGGAAGAGAAGTATCAATTGTTCCTTCAGAAGTTGAAAGTTTTAGACGACAAACTTCTGCAAGCCCAACAGAAAATCGAGCTCTATCAAGCTCGAATTTTTAGAGCTTCCAATAAGAAAGTCAGATAATGGATTTTCAAGAAAGGCGACCTTGTCTTAACTGTCAAAAGACTCATGGTTATGACACATAAGACGAAAGGAACATTTTAACCCAAATGGGAAGGACCATTTGTGGTAGAGTCAGTCTACTAAAATGGAGCATACTGTCTTATAACTCTGGATGGTGATACGCTCATGATGCTGATCAACGACAGATTCTTGAAGAAGTACTATCCTTAGAGGGACTCTTCTCATGATTAGGTTAACACTACACCTCTGATCAAAGCTTTGAGATCCAAGATGTTTGAAAGAGTGCCAAAGAAAAGCTTCTTCCTTTAACGGATCACATTATGGTCAATCGACGCTGAGCCGACCGAACATTATTGACATCACGGCGCATGATGTTAATATTAAAGAGACAAAGTTAGAAACTTTGATTTTAGCCTTGTCACTCTTCTCGTGATCAGTTTAACACTACACCTCTGATCAAAGCTTTGAAATCTAAGATATTTGGAAGAGCACCAAAGAAGAGCTTCTTCCTTCAACGGATCACATCACGTTGATCGATGTCGAGCCGACCGAACATTATTGATATCACGGTGCATGATGTTAATATTGAAGAGACAAAGTTGAAAACTTCAGTTTTAGCCATGTTATTCTTCTTATGATCAGGTTAACACTACACCTCTGATCAAAGCTTTGAGATCCAGAATGTTTGGAAGAGCGCCAAAGAAGAGCTTCTTCTTTCAATGGATCACATCACAGTCGATCAACACTGAGCCGATCGAACATTATTGACATCACGGCGCATAATGTTAATATTAAAGAGACAAAGTTGGAAACTTCAGGTTTAGCCTTGTCACTCTTCTCATGATCAGGTTAACACTACACCTCTGATCAAAACTTTGAGATCCAAGATGTTTGGAAGAGCGCCAAAGAAGAGGTTCTTCCTTCAACAGATCACATCACGGTCAATCGACACCGAATCGATTGAACATTGTTGACATTACGTTGCATGATGTTAATATTGAAGAGATAAAGTTAGAAACTTTGATTTTAGCTTTGTCACTCTTCTCATGATCAAGTTAACATTACACATCTGATCAAGGGTTCGAGATCCAAAATATTTGAAAGAGCGCCAAAGAAGAGTTTCTTTCTTCAACGAATCACATCATAGTTGATCGACGCCGAGCGGACCGAACATTGTTGACATCACGATGCATGATGTTAATATTGAAGAGATAAAGTTAGAAACTTTAGTTTTAGCTTTGTCACTCTTTTCATAATCATGTTAATACTACACCTCTGATCGAAGCTTTACCCTGATCAATCAGATGCATTAAGGTTTGGAATCCAAGATGTTTGGGTGAGCGCTAAAGAAAAGTTTCCTCCTTCAACCAATCACCTCACGGTCGATCGACATTGGATCGACCAAAAATTGGTGACATTATAATGCGTGATGTAAACATTGAAGAAATGAAAAAGGCAAAATGTTAGTCTTTATCCTTATCACTCTTCTCTAGTATATAAACATGCACCTATCTTCAACTTAGAAGAATAGGTCATATTTTAAGTCAAGCATGCCTAAACATCCAGAAGGATGGCTTATCTAGCCTGACTTTTCCATATATAATGGTGGCACACCTCCCTGCTCTTGTTTGATCAATCGAAGCTCGATGACAAAGGGTCCGAGCAATCATATGGAGGATCAAATGAGTTTATCTGATAGCTTATCTCGCCAAACTCATTGAAGAAGGTTCTTGATGCATCTTTGTAGAATCGTTCCACTATTTTCACATTCATATCAAGAGGTGGTAACCGATTGAATGGAGGACCAAATGAGTTTATCTGATGGCTTTTCAAGCCAAACTCATTGAAGAAGATTCGTGACGCATCTTTGCAGAACCTTTCCATGGTTTTCACATTCATATCAAAATGGGAAACCAAATGAAGATCAAAAAGGTCTTCACGAGGAGTCTAATATTCGGACAAACCCTCACAGAATTCATGTCTACCTCTATGGCCCCCAGCTTACCTGTAGGAGGCATACACTACATCCAACGCCTCTGACGGCTAAAGGATAGAGGAAGCAGTTGACATTTAAGTCCAATAGAAAATTCTCAACAACTCATCATGCTAAGAGAAATAGCATGGCTAGCCTAACTAAAACGGTAGTTGGTAAAAGCATACCAAATGTGTTGATATATGAGGATTTCTAAAAATCTTGAGGGACCTAATCTCGTTTTTCCCTCCAAAATTCCTTACCAATTCTCGTCCATGGAATGGTAAGACCTCAAAAAGGCTGTAATTGTTTCCTCAGCGAAATAATCACAGAGAAAACTTGTCTGTTAATATTATATCTCTTGTATACCCCACTGTTAAGTTAACATTATACCTCTAACGGTGATTTTCTTTAATATCCCCAGTGGATAAAATTCCAACTTGTCAATTCTCTTCAATAGAATGACGAATCCACTAAAATTGCTCAAATCACAAATTTTTCAGTCAAGTTAAATACTACACCTCTGACCAAGATTGCTCATATCGCAATTGATGAAATCGCTGCTAGGTTAATATTTTACCTCTAATAGCGATTTTTCTCAATTTTTCTAGCGGATAAAACTTTAACTTGTTAATTCTCCTCAATAGAATGATGGGTCCACTAAATTGCTCAAATCACAAAATCTCTTGGTTAAGTTAAACACTATACCTCTAATCAAAATTGCTCATATCGCTATACAAATCCCTATTAAGTTGATATTATACCTATGACAGTGATTTTCTCATTTTTCCCAATAGAAATGAGACATTTGATAATAAGTCAAAAATCACACCTCTAGCATCCATTTCATTATTAAGTTAAATAATACACCTATGATAATGATCTTCCCTCGAGCGTTCTTATCGAAATCAAGACGTCAAATGCTAAGTTAATATCACACCTCTAGCATTCATCTCGCTGTTAAGTTAATACTAAACCTGTGATAGTGATTTTCTCAATTTTCTCAATAAAAATAAAATCTCCTTGATGCTAAGTTAATATCATACCTCTAGCATATATATCCTGTCAAGTTAAATATCACACCTCTGATAGTAACCTTTTCAAATTTCTTAATGGAATTACCAAACTTTGAGTTTCTATGTTAATCATCACCTCTGGCAATCAAACTCGATTATTTTCACTAAATTTCAAACACAAAAAGAAAATAAAGACAAAATGAAGATAAAATCATCACTTTTATTATTCATGTCAAAATTGTAAAAGTGATTCAAACACTCTCTTATTCGATAAGACAGTTAAAAAAGGTTACAAAAGTTAACCTCGCTCAGTGAGAGACTTCATTTGGTCCCTAAGGTGCTGGATATCCTTTTGGCATGCCTTTTCGACCTCAGCCAGAGCCTGGGCCGTCAACTCCTCATCTGACAAAAATGTCCTTGAAACCAGTTGGTGCCCGGAGAGCTTCCAATTTAGAAGAATGGTCTGTGAGCTCCTTCTGCACCTGATGCCTGACGGTCTCAAGCTCTTCCACCTTTTTCTTCTCATCTACAAGTTTCAACTCGTGATCTTGAATTAAGGATTGCGCCTTAGCAATCGCCATGCGAGCGCTTGCAATGACATTCTCCACAGTTTTGGAAACAACTTCAGATTGATGGATATCTTCAATTATGCTCTGATAGCTGACCCTGGAACTATCAATGTAATGGGTGCACTCAGCTATCTGCTTTTCAATCTCCTTTAGCTCCCGCTCCTGCTTGATGCGGAGGTCCTCTGACACCCGTTGAACATCAGAACCAGACTGAGTCTCTCTAAGCCCCTAAAATCATTCAAATATGTACCTAGTTGCTCAACTAGTGCCTGGTATGCGATCACATGATCAGAACCTCTAGTCTATTTGATATTTTCAATCTGATTCTCAAGAAATGATCGCACAAATTCGAAAGGACTTCACCCAGAGAGTACCAGCTTGATGCAATATTTCATCGTCACAAAGAATTGCCCCACTATTTGGAGGGTGATTTCTTCCATGATATCCGTGACTGGTGTCAGCACCTGCAGAGCACTCCCTGATCTAGTCTCCATAGTGGTGGTAGTGGTACTCTAATAAGGAGGAGGCGGTGCATTCACCTCTCCTAGGAGTATAGGCGCAAGCTGGACCATCAGTTCTCTCATTTCTGTGGTCACCAGAAGAGTTTCAGAAGTTCGAATTCTAATGGCTTCTTGGATAGCAACCTCTAGGGTAGACATCTCTACCTGAACATGTATAATATCTCCTGCAGTCATTTTAACTGAACAATGTTAATAATGGCGCTAAAAAGACAGGAATATCAAGACATGTTGAGATATTACCAATTCGAGGGATAGGAGATGGCAAATCTTCAAAATGAGAGGACCTTCCTGTCGCACTAGATGTACTCGCTGGAGTCTCCTCAATGCTGATCTTCACTTTCGCCAAATGAGAGTATTTGCTGGTATCAGGAGAAGTGTATACATTGTCCCAGTCAACATCATCATCTCCTGAGTACTCCAACCTCTCGCTCGAAGATGAGGAGGGCACAGGAGTAGGTAGAACTCCTGTAGTAGGAAGTTTAACCTCAACAAGCCCAGTAGTGGGACTTTGGTCGTAATCTCCACGGAGGAACCCGATTGAATATTCGGTAGAACAACGATCATTTCCTAACACTGAAAGGAGCTTGAAGAAATAGATTTAATAGATACCGGGGCTAACAAGGAGTCACCACCAGTGATTTGCCTTTCTATGACTTCCCCCGGCGATACCTCAGTCATGACCATTGAAGGACCTTTTGTTCGATAGCTTCACGAAAGTAGAGGAACCTCAGGGCCTTTATCCTTTTTAGAGCCTGCATGAACAAGCTCAGAGTTTATGACCAATGAAGAAGTTTTCTGGGAAGGAACTTCAGTCATGGGTTCTCGCTGAGCCTTCTTCTTACTCGAACCAGCCTTGGTAGACTGAGGTCGAGCACGCTTCACAACTCCTTGCGAGCCTTGTTGTTGAGACTCTTTAGCCGGCCTTGCTCTATGTCCAGTAGCCCCTATCGGATCGACTTCAAGCTCAGCCTGAAGAAGTTCGCCCGTCCCTCTCAAATGTGTAGTTTTAGAGCCTTTTCTTAGCTTAGAACATGGCCTTGATCCGCTTGATGCAGGTACTGTTTATATTATAGCCAGGGAATGAATCCGCTATTACATACCATGCACAAAACCTGAAGCTAGCGTATGAATTCGGTACCTTATGTGGAAGGTTGAATCTTTTCCCATTCCTCCAGCCACGTTGAAATACCATACCCTTGCCCCTTCGTACAGATTACCACTGAAATGAAGGCTTAAATTTGGATTACCTACGTATAGTTGGTCATATCCAAATTGGTGAGCAAATCGGCTAGGCAGGGATCGCACATATGTTTTGTATTCTTTTTATTACACTCGTCTATTTATCGTGTAATAAATCTGCTAATTTTCTTATTTTAAATGTTTATTTTACAGAAGATAATCATGGAGAGAAAGAGGATTCATCCAAATAAATACCAGTTAAAATCAGATTTAACTGGATCTATTTGGTTAGCTGAGGATGATACCAGATTCAGTCAGTTAAAATCAGTTTTTAGTGAATCAATTTGATTAAACTTAAAGATCAATGAAGATATCATCAAATCCAGAGATCAAACGGAGAATCAACTGAGGATAACTGAGGATCAGAGAATCAGAGAGCCATGCTCCTTGGATGTGGCCACCTGGCCACAGCCAAGCCGCGCAAACTCGGCCAAACCCGTATTTGCACGACTTTGTTGCAACTGATGGGGAAGCGTTTGCTCCCCTATCTTCTTACTCCTTTACCCTTTGTATTTCTCCTATAAATACCTGCAATCTCGAAGAAAAAGGGGAACGATTCAGCAAAGAAGAATAGGCTAAAATTTTAATTTAGTTTTAACTTAGATTTTTCTTTTTCTTATTAATGTAATTTTTTTTTTGATGTAACTGAGATCAGAGAGAAGTTTCATGTTTGAAAGAGAAGAAGGTTGTATTAAGAAGTGACACCGGTGTCAGTATTCTTCCTTTCTTTCATTGTTATTCAATTAAATCGAAGTTGCATTTTATTCTCTATTCTTGTTTTCTTTCACTCTCTTTTTGTGTATGATTGAGTATCTAAGTGAGTCTAATAGCATCGGTATAGTCGTGTTTGTGTGAGTGTTACCGATATTTCATGATGATGATCTCCTCCTCAAGAGTCTGTATTATTTCATTCTTGATCATCTTGATGATGTAATGTGGACAGGGATTGAGCTCGATCTTATGGGTTATGCATTGCTAGCCTCCGAAGCAAGATAAGCTTTTGCCAACAATCAAGGGTACGTAATCAACACAAGAGGTAAGTAGGAATTTTTAGTTTCTTTCTGATCGAGGAAAAATCGCACACGAAAAGTGTCATTTTGAAATTAAAAATAAAGTGTGTGGTTTGACTTCCTTGATACTTTTGTTATCCAATAGAGGCTAAAACATGCCGAATCTACAAGGACGGGAGGCGATAGAAACTTTCACGGTGTGTTCACATGTGTGTTAAAGTTTCTTCAAAGTTTTAAAGAGTCAAAAGAAAAGAAAACAAAGAATGGAAAGAGAAAAATACGGTGGAAATAAAGATAGAAACATTGAAGAGATGGTATTTGTGATTTTTGATATATTTCTAAAATAAAGTAGAAAGGAAAGAAAACTCATGGCTACTAACTATTAACGGCTCCACTAACCATGCTCACTTCTTAGTGATAGTTGCCTCACTTGTATCCTTGACCATCACTAGTCCTTGGTTCAAGAGCATTTTAATACATGACCCATAAGATCATTTTCACATCCAACTTAACAATAAGTGCAAGCTACACTTAAACCATCAAAACTAAACTAGAGTAAGCATGGAATAAAGTAATATTAGCTTGTTAAAGAGTTAGATGTTAGACTGTTAGAATCCATCATCATGAGCCATCAATGGCTCTTGTAAGAGCAAGGCTAAGTAGAGACTATTAGATTCATGTGGATAAAGAGTTAGCAAGTTAGTGGTTAGTAGTTAGTTGCCATGAAAGAAAATTAGCTAAGCATGTAAAACGAGTTAGAGAGAAGAAAACAAGTAGAGATAAAGAGAAAACCTTTCACAGAGTGTCACCCTCCATTACAAGCACTCTTACTTCATCCTATGTACTACTCTCTTTTCTATAACATGATCTATAAGAAATGAAAATAACAAAAAAGAAAGAAGAAGAACAACTAACCTATACTAAAGAAAGAAAACTACCCTAAAAACTCTTCTTTTTTGAAAATCTACTCAACAATGGGTATTTATAGGTAAAAGAGGGCACCAGGGAGGCTGTACGGAGTCGTGCGTCGAAGCTCGACATATGACTCCACAGTGCACGCAGCGCCAGGGCGTTGGTCATGTACTGGGGGTATGGGCAGTGTTTTGACTTTTGGTTTCTTCTTTTCTGCTCCCAAAATTAGCAGATTGGGCTTCTTCCAGGCTTTAAAAATTCTCAAATAAATTAGAGTTTTGGGCTTCTTCTTCACCTCATGTCATGAACCTAGAAACACACAAGAAAGTCATTATTTAGCAAAATTTTATATGGAATAAACGTGAAAATGTGGTATGAAATATGCAAATATAGAAACCAATCACACCCCACACTTATCTTTTGCTCATCCCGAGCAAAACAAAAAAATTAAAGAAATTATTACACCACTTTCGCAGGTGATGCGATTGCATTGAGCATGTGCAAAAAGCTATTAAACCTCTAGATTTCCCCTAGAGAAGGAGTTTTGTCTTCTGAGGATTTTCAGTGGATTACACCCACATAATCTATAAAGAAAGAAATCAAAAGTTAGTATTTTAAAAATGCATTTTGAAATAGAGAAAAGTATTGAAATATTTCGGTGAAAATTTAAGTGATCTAAGGTCATAGGTTAACCAGAAATTATTTTTCTTTAAACTAAGTCAAAATGCAAAAACTTGTTATAAATTAAATGCAAGAAATTAAAATTTAATTAATTCTTTGATTTTTTTCATAAAAACTATTAGAAAATATGCACTTTGTGAACTGTGAAGATTTTTAGGATACCGACTCTAATTTTCATGCCATTTATTTATATTAAATATATATTATTTTTTTCCTTAGTTTTTTTAGGCTTTCTAGCTTATCCGGATAATGAGCCTTTAGCCAGTTACTCCCAAACTAAATGGTTTTAGGGAACCAGATGAGAAACCATCCCTCGGGTTTAAGGACTCGAGTAAACAAGGCCACAAAACTAAAGGAGATTTATATTTTTTTTATCCGCCATTTTAGGCCTGAGCAATCATGCTTCCTGAGGCATAACTACCCAGCTTCAATGGTTTTTTATCATCATGTTTTATATATATATTTTATGGCATTTTCAATCTTTGTTGCAATCCCCAAAAATTTGTGTAAGTGTGAAATGCATATATCTAAGGCAAAAAAAATTCAGGATCAAACTATCTTTCCAATCTTACTTTCTTAGCCTAAAATTTAAACAAGATCTATTATTTTGACTCAGTTTAAGAATTCATAATTTTAGATCTTTTTAATTCCTAAGATCCTCTTAACTTTCTTAAAAATAAATCAAAACTATTTCTCCTATTTCAAAAAGTTTTATAAAAAGAAAAGAGTTTCTATACAAAAGAAAAAAATCTAAAAATTTTCAAAAAAAGTGTAAAAGAAAGAAATTTAGAACAACCTACATTAGTAAACCCTCCCCACACTTATCTCATGCATTATCCTTAATGCATCGTGAATGTGTATATACATGAAACAAATGGAAAGAGAAAAAAATTAACTCATGGTGGTGGTTCCGATGGTGGTCTGATTGGTCCACGAAATGTGGCCTAATCCAAATTGTGTGGAGTTCGCAGAAACCCAACAGTGACCTCTCTAATACGACCCAGTAAAAGAATGTCGAAGTGTATGATTTTATTTAAAAAATTATCCCCATTCAATTTTCAATTTTCAAAAATATTTCCTGAGTCATTTTATTCAACACCTTTATCTAATAATGAGTGTGGTTGTGGAAGATGATTGATTTGAGCTCAAACGGAATAGGAACAAATACCGACTCGAGAATTTAACTTAGATCAAGTCAAGATTCAAAAGTGGGAGTCGAAATATGTTCAAAAATTGGGTCTAAATCAAAGAATTGATGTTCACACACTTTTCCCATCAATGAGTGTGATCATAAGACATTGGTGATTCGATTTCAAAATGTACTGGTACAGAATTTAATGTTGACTCTGGAATATAAAAAAAATCTGATAAAGATACCGAGTCATTATTGAATCAAAAAGTGAAATGGACTTACCAACTTGTGGATCATGATCACATTCTTTCATTAGTTCAATTTCTGGAAAAGGATATCTTGCCAAAATGTTAAGATGATTTTCAAAATTTTGGGCAAGTTCAAATGGATGTAATGAAATTAAATCTTGATTTTTGTCCACGGAAGGAATGTGAATGGGTGGATTCAAGCTCAGAAATTATGGGAATCAAAACTGGCTCAAGAATGTTACTTAGCTCAGTAACACTAGAGGAGTCAATATTGATTCAAGAATTGGACTCGAATCACTAAATTGAAGTGTAGGTTCACATTCATCTTTAAGTTCAATTTTAGGAAATGAATAACATGCCAAAATGTCAAGGATTTGATTTTGGTCAAGTTCAGATTGGTATGATGAAATAATCTTGATTTCCAAAATAACATGATTCTTAGGTCATATGAAAATTTGGTGGACAGTGGAAGTCACACATGTTTTGAATTTGTCGCTCAGACTCCTGCACGAATTCCATAGTTTTTTCCAACAATAATTTTTCTTTTAGTGGTTCTGAAAAAGAACTATATGAATTATGTGGATATGACAAGGCACCATGTTTTCAAATTATTTTTGGGCCTCTATCATTTCTTCCAAACTCCTTTGTAACTCTGATTTTTCTGCAATTGGTGGTTCTGAAAAAAGAGTATGTGAAGTAAAATATGGGAAAGAAGATTGTGAATAAGGTGATTGATAATCTAACTCAAGGGTGGTGAATCCCCATTTACTCTGTGAAGTGTGGAAATTATTTTGAAATTTTGGATCATAGAATTTGGGATATGGGTCATATTGAGTCGGACAAACCCAATCTGACCTATATGGTTGGTTCATATTGTACATTGCCGTGTTGGAGTTATCCAAGTCAAATAAGGTTGGGATGAAATATGAATTTATATTAGGATTGAAAAATTATTATTGTTGAAATCCATTTCACAATTTACAAAAAAGAAAAGCAAACAGACAAACAAACAAATAAAGAAAAAAAAGAAAACAAGCCTATGCTAGGGTTGACTTAGACCTAGACGACTCCTAACTGGTTAGACTGTCTACGGGGCATCTTGTAGAA
The DNA here is from genome assembly GCA_038442645.1 of Agave tequilana. Lineage (NCBI taxonomy): Eukaryota > Viridiplantae > Streptophyta > Magnoliopsida > Asparagales > Asparagaceae > Agave > Agave tequilana. Next base: position 181,089 of record JAVJIF010006899.1, read on the forward strand.
TCTGACCACTAGTTAATTAGCCAGGTAGGGGTAAGACTAGTGGGAGGTATCTGTGCTGGAGCAACGGGCCTTAATTATGCCAAACCACTATTCTTCGAGGTTTCGCCTCTTAATTCCCAACCTTGGACACCGATTTGACAAGGGTCAAATTCTAACAACTTTTTCCTTAGGTAAATCTCTTAAATGAGTCTGAGATGTTCCTAGAGGCCAACGTCTATCAATTTTTAAATTAGGCTTGGGATTGTGAGTGCTTGGAAAATTATTTTGGGGTTAAGAAAGGGTGATGAAATTCTCACCTTATCTTGTTTATTTGGGTTTTGCCCTTAAAATTAATTGTGCAAGGGTACAGAATATATCAAACAAGATTTAGGATAAATCTGCAAAAGAGTTGGTCCTATTCTATATGCAATGCTTACGTACCTTGCTCCAGCACTCTTCAACAGTAATTTAAATGAATCATAAAGACACGTGCCTAAAATACAAGAGTCTAAATTGATTTTTAGATTTGCAATAAGCTTTTTATTGTTGGTTTATTAGCAGAATTTTGGTGATGGCATACAAGAAAAACAATATTTGCAGAAAGCTTTTTCTAAAGCAAGCAACCCTGAAAAAAAACTGTTAGTAGTTCACTCAATCTTGCCGCAGAAACACGGCAAGTTTGAGAGTACTTGGTCTCTACTTTCTAGAGCAGAGCCTCAAGACCACTTATATGTTTTTACAGTTCTTGTTTTCTTGATTCCAAAACCTATACCCTGAAACAAAGAAGAAAAATTAACAAAAACGTGAAATCAAACCGTTCTCATCCCCGGCAATGGCGCCAAAATTTGATCGAGGGAAAATCGCGCAAGAAAAGTGTCATTTTGAAATTAGAAATTAAAGTATGTGATTTAACTTTTTGACTTCCTCGATACTTCCGTTATACCATAGAGGCTAAAACGGGTTGAATCTACAAGGACAGAAGGCGATAGAAGCTTTCACAGTAAGTTCACGTGGGTATTAAAGTTTCTTAAATGTTTTAAAGAATCAAAAGAAAAGAAAACAAAGAATGAAAAGGAAATAGTTCGATGGAAACAAAGATAGAAACATTGAAGAGATGGTATTTGTGATTTTTGGTATATTTCTAAGATAAAGTAAAAAGAAAGAAAACTCATGACTACTAACTACTAATGGCTCTACTAACCATGATCACCTCTTAGTGATAGTTGCCTCACATGTATCCTTGGCCATCACTAGTCCTTGGTTCAGGAGCGTTTCAAAGTATGACCCATAAGATCACTTTCACATCTAACTTAACAACAAGTGCAAGCTACACTTAAACCATCAAAACTAAAATAGAGTAAGCATGGAATAAAGTAATGTTAGCTTGTTAGGGAGTTAGATGTTAGAGTGTTAGAATCCATCATCATGAACCATCAATGGCTCTTGCAAGAGAAAGGCCAAAGTAGAGGCTATTAGATTCATGTAAAAGAGAGTTAGACAGAAGATTACCTAAGCATGTAAAAGATGTTAGAAAGAAGAAAACAAGTAGAGATAAAGAGAGAAGCTTTCATAGAGTGTCACCCTCTATTACAAGCACTCTTACTTTCATCCTATGTACTACTCTCTTCCCTATTACATGATCTACAAGAAATGAAAAATACAAAAGAGGAGAAAAAGAAGAACTAACCTAAACTAAAGAAAAAAATTACCCTAAAAACTACCATAAAAACTCTTTTTTTTTTTGAAAATCTGCTCAACAATGGGTATTTATAGGCAAAAATGGGCATGAGGGAGGCTGTACGGAGTTGTGCGTTGAAGCTCGACGCAAGACTTCACAGCATGGTCGTGCGCGCAGCGCCAGGGCGTGGGCCATGTACTTATGGTATGGGCAGTGTATTGACTTCTGATTTCTTCTTTTCTGCTCCCAAAATTAGCATATTGGGCTTCAAAGGCTTGGGCTTCTTCTAGGCTTTAAAATTCTCAGATAAATTAGAGTTTTGAGCTTTTTTTTTACCTCATGCCATGGACTTAGAAACACACAAGAAAGCTATTATTTAGCAGAATTTTATATGGAATAAACGTGAAGATGTGGTATGAAATATGCAAATATAGAGGCCAATCACTTTTTTTAATTGTTAGTTTAGAATTTCACTCCAAAACCACTCTTCTTTTATCACTTTAATTCTTTTCTTTTTAACTTAGTTCTTAAAACAACACCTCTATATTCATCTTCCATCTTCACATCTTCTAACTTAACCTTTTCATTTTTTTTTCTTTTCCTTTTCTAAAACTGGGAAGAAATTCCTAACATGTTTTTGTAAACTCAAAAGGAAAAAGAATTTATTTAAAAGGTTCTATCGCTAGTCCCTCCTTGTGGATCACGACCTGTATAGCCACTCGCCATAACGGTAGTATTGAGAACTTGTACATTTTATTCTTGAAATCTAAACTATCATTTTTCTTGTACAGGTTTAAACTCAATAAAAATTTTGGCGCCGTTGCCAGGTAGGGGCGGTAAGTTTTCATTTTCCTTTTGATTTACTTTAAACGGTTTAATCTTTTCTTCCTTGTTCTTGTGTGCAGAGACTGATTTCAGGAATCTTAGAGCTGCAGTTGATATATTGCTATTTTGTGCCTCTGCCCTAAAAGGCAGAGCATTAGAACCCACAATTGTGCCGCGCAAACGCGGCAAAAGTCATGTTTCCGCGGCATTTGTGGCGGACTACAAATTGATCTTTTTGCAGGTGCTTTCACACTGCAAAATATAGCTTCTGCATGTATTAGATTTCCTTATTAATTTAATCTGCATACTATATTTAATTCAAAAGTAAAGTGGTTGTTTGTGAATGTTAAAAATGGTTTAGACTTGCATTTAGGCACGTATCTAGTTCGTTTATCTTTTACATTACTGTTGAAGAGTGCTGGAGCAAAGGTATGTGTGCATAGAATGTAGTATAGGAACACTTTTGAATTGTTTACATTGTTTAAGTGTTGCTTTTCATATACTTGTACACGTTGCACTAAATTGATTTAAAGGCTTGTCCTATAAACAAAATAAGGTGGGAAAGTCATTACCCTCCTTTAGCCCACTGATTGGTAGTGAAAAGTGCATTTTTATCATCATATTTACCATCACATTTTCATATTTATTCATTTAATTCTACACATTTATTAATAATTTGTAATTTATTGTGTGCAGGCCTCGAATTATTATTTTAATAAGAAATAAAGCTTAAAGAGCCCAAAAGCCCAGATCCAAGCCCATGTTTGAAGCCCAGGTGTAAAAGCGCAATTACAAGAAGTCAAAATGCAAATACACAAAGGGCTAAAGTTGCAAATATCAAAGATGAGGAAGGATAGACTTCTACCCAACCCTAAACTCTTGCAGATGAGAATGAAAAGAGTGCAGAGATAAGGAAATTCGTTTAAAAGAGATTTGGGATATTTGAGATCAAGATAACTTGATTACTAAGTTATCTCGAAATCCCAAGATGGAGAGCCAGGATCACACTTCCAGAAGCAAAAGCCCACATGGACGGACCAGGAGAGGCCACGCGCCAAAGCGCGTGGCCAGACTTCACCAAATTGCCGCAAACGCGCGGCAAATCCCAGGATTCCGCGGCAGTTTGGATGATCCAGACTACCAGATTTCGTCTGTGATCTTATCCGGGACTCTATCACCTACTGCACTATAAATATCCCCTGCAGTGCAACGTACAGGGCATCCAGAGACGTATTAGGGTTTTCTTTTAGTTATTTTCTCTAAATTTCTGCACGATTGTATTTTCCATTCATGTACGTTGTGGAGAAGGAGACGATTGTGTAACCAGAGGTTCATCTGAAATAAAGGTCACTCTTTTGTTCTCATTTATTTTCTGTAATTCCATTTTATTTTGTGATCTTTCTGATTGGAGTTTTAATCTGCGATCTCTTCTTGTTTTCTTTTCCTTTTCTTTGCAATCATTTTCATTAAATAAAAATAAAAAAAATAAATAATTTGAAAAGAAAAAAAAATAATGAAGAACTAAATCTCTCTAGTGGTTTGCTGAGACTCTTGAAGCAACCCTAGAGCAGTTAAGCCTAGATCTGATTAAGGAACATCTATCGAAACCCTATGTATTAAAAACAATTTTTCTAGAAGATTAAACAAATACCTAGAAATCCTAATCTAGGTTGCATATTAAAAAGACTTTTCATGACTTCAACTTAAGAACTAGGACAGCATAAGTTTGAGATTCGTCTTTTATTAGGCTGCACCTAGATGTTAGGATGAACCATAGTTTAGTTTTTAGATAATGTAACTTAGCAAGAATCTAGCATTGATTTTTCTTGCTTGAATTATTTGTAATGACCTAGGGTGAATCATATCAATCTTAAAATGAAGATCAAGCTCCTTAACTTGCAATAGGGTTGTGGTAGAAGATCAGCAAAACCACGTCTTTAATCTCATATTTTCATCACCAATCTAATCTCTCTTTTCTTACTTGAAGCATACAGAGGAATCGAGTCGAAAAGCTTTCATCGCATCCTTCCCTGAGGATCACGACCTGCTTGAGCCCTTGCTACAGCGGATTCGCATTGAGACTAAGAATTCTGAACTCTATTTCAATTATCAAAATCTCAATCAAATTTTGGCGCCGTTGCCGGGGAAGGAACGGCACGATTTTCTCGTTCTAATCATTCTTTCTTTTCTGTTGCAGGTACAGAGAACAGGAAACAAAAACAGAGCAGCAGAAAGCACATATAGCTATCCAGTGCCTCTGCCCTCGAAGGCAGAGCACCTGGACCTACAACTTTGCCGCAGAAACGCGGCAAAAGCCGCGAATCCGCGGCAATTGTAGTGGACTACTGATATATTTTTCTGCAGGTTGCTCTGCAGTGCAAAATTCTATTTTCTGCTGTGATATTATTTCTCTGTGATCACTCTGCAACTGCTAATTAATAACATTAACCCATTTGTTGAAAATAAAAAAAAAAATTTTTAGACTCTTGCATTTAGGGCACGTGTCTATTTACATTTTTTTAATTTTGTTGAAGAGTGCTGGCGACAAGGTACGTTTGCATAGCATATAGATTAGGAAACACTCTTGGTTGTTTACTGCTTTCTTGAGTGATTACTTTTCTACCGCTTTACACGTACACTAATTCATCTTAAGGGCATAACCCATAAGCAAGATAAGGTGGGGATTTCATCACCCTTCCTTGGCCCACAAATCATATCCGTCACACTCACAACCCTAACCTTAAGTAAAATTTGACTAGACGTTGGCCCTAGGTTAACTCGGACTCAATAGGAGATTGACCGAAGGAGGAAAATTGTTCGAAATTAACTCTTGTCAAATCGGTGTCTAGGCAGGGGATTGAGGGCCGAAAGCCCGAAGAACGGTGGTTATTTAATTAAGGAACGTCTCTGACGGAAAACCTCCCACCGGTCTTGCCACCTACCTGGCCGATTAGCTTGTGGTTAACGTCGACAGTAGACCTCCTAAGGACAGTCTAAAGTTAGGAGTCGTCTAGGTCAAGGCTTACCTTAGATTAGGACTTTTGATTGTTTTTCTTTTTTTGATTGATTGGGTGAACTTGTTTGCTGATTGTGCATGACCGCTTGGTCGAGAGACCCACTTACATCCAGGCTAACTAGAACTAGTTCACCACCCGAGCTCAAGCCCGACTCACACATGGCACAACCACAGTCACTCCAAGATAGGTTCTATCCTATTAGAACCTCTCTTCCTTCTTGCATCCAGCTCACTATTGAAAGTGTTGACCCATTTGAACTCAAGCCACAATACATCAACACTCTTCCCAAATTTCATGGACTTGAATCTGAGGATGCATACTTCTTCATAAGGGAATTTGAAGAAGTATGTCTCATGATGAATATACCTAAGTTAGGAGACGATGCTATCAAACTTAGGTTTATCCCCTTTGCTTTGAAGGATTTAGCAAAGAAATGGCTCTACAGTCTAGAGGCCGGTTCAATATCTTCTTGGGATAATTTCATTAAGGCCTTCTTAAAGAAATTCTATCCCGTTCACAAGAATGCACTGATTAGGAAGAATATCCTCCAGTATAAGCAAACAGCCAATGAACCTTTTTGGAAATACTTCGAGCGTTTTAAGGATCTCCTTGCCCAATGTCCTCACCATGGGATAGAGAAATGGCGACTTTGCCAAGTTCTCTATAATGGATTAGATTATTCTACTAAAACACTGTTAGAATCCATGTGTCAAGGAGGATTTCTGCAAAAGAATGAAGATGAAGGATGGACATTGTTTGAGGAATTAGCTGAAAAATCCATCCAATGGGACCCTACTCCTGAAAATCTAGGACTAATGACCCTACTTCTTCTAAAGGATGTATCCATTCCATTGAGGCCAACGTAGCAACCGATGCTAAGTTAGCTGCTGTTATACGCAGACTAGAGGCTCTTGAAACTAAAGAGCCAGTCTCTGTGAACCAAGTCAGCCCAACATCTTCGGCGGGCTGTACTTATTGTCAAGATATGAACCATGTGTTCGAGGAATGTCCTGTCTTCATCGCGCATCAAAGCTTGCCCGAACATATGAGTGCGGCCTTCACAAGGCCTGCCAACAATCCTTATTCACCCACCTACAATCCCGGTTGGAGAAATCATCCCAATTTTTCGTAGGGCCCAAGCAACAATGATCAAACTAGGCCCAAATTCTCCAACAATTTCCAAAATCCGCCCTATCAACAAAATTTCCCTAGTCAAAATCCTCCACCATCTTTCCAAAATTCACAAATGGAGACAAGACTTTCAAATTTGGAAAGAAAGATGGACACTCTAGTTAAAAGCCACGACACGCTGGCTCAAGTTTTAACTAGGATAGAGATCCAATTGAACCAACAAGAGAGACAGAGGGGTACCCTACCGAGTCAACCATTGCCAAACCCTAGGAATCCTAGGCCAGCCAATGAGGTTCAAGACCCAAATCAGTGTCATATGGTTCATACACTCAGATCGGGGAAACAAGTTGATAATCAAGTATCCATGCCATCGGATCCATCTCAGCCATCCATTCCACCTAGCTCCACTTCCATTCCATCTAGCTCCACTCCTGCTCCATCCAGCCCCAATGAAACTGAAGCTGAAAAGTCAGCAGGTCAGATGCACCAGCCTATAGCTCCATTTCCAAATAGGCTTAGAAGCAACAACAATGCACACATGGAGAAATTATTAGAGGTGTTCAATTAAGTTAGGCTCAACATTCCACTTCTTGATGCAATCCAACAGGTCCCTAGTTATGCCAAATTCATTAAGGACATGTGCACCAAGAAAAGAAAGACTAATGTGCCTAAGAAGGTTTTTCTAGCCACTAACATTAGTGAGCTACTGTCCAACCAGATCCCTATCAAGTATAAGGACCCAGGTTGCCCCACCATTTCTTACACCATAGGTCGAGCCGAAATCAATCGAGCACTCCTCGATTTAGGAGCCAGCATCAATTTGCTCCCTTTCTCCGTGTATCAACAACTTGGATTAGGTGAACTCAACCCGACCCAAGTTACTATTTAGTTGGCTGACCGCTCTATCAAAGTTCCAAAGGGAGAGATCAATGACGTTCTCATACGGGTTGGAGAATTCATTTACCCGGTCGATTTCATTGTCTTAGAGACACAACCTGTGTCTAATCCTAGGTCCCAAACTCCCGTTATCTTAGGAAGACCGTTCCTAGCAACCGCTAATGCAATTATAAATTGTAGAAACGGTTCCATGAGACTGACTTTTGGGGATATGACCAAGGAAGTCAATGTTTTCAACCTAGGTAAGCATCCCTACGATGTGACCGACCAACCCTTTGAGGTTAACTCCATTGAGAACATGACGAGTGAGCATAATGATGAGATCATATTTGAGTCAGAGGAAGAGGAAGAGTTAGAAACAAGTGATATCAGTCTTGATGAGATCGAATGGGAATCAAATCTGAGTTCTATAGAGATGGGAGATTCTAGCTTAACTCCTCCACCCATCGAGCCAACTCCTTCTTTGGAGTCAAAAGCCTTGCCCAAACATCTTAAGTACGCCTACCTAGGTGAACAAGAGACGTTACCGGTCATAGTTGCATCTAATTTGACCAATAGGCAAGAGGAGGACCTGCTGGCAACCCTGAGGAGACATAGGGAAGCCATTGGTTGGACTATGGCAGATATCAAGGGACTGAGCCCTACGATAGTCCAGCATCGTATCCATCTAGAGGAAGGGGTTAGACCGAAGAGGGATCCACAGCGTAGGCTAAACCCACTCATGCAGGAGGCTGTACACGCCGAAATAGTAAAATTGTTAGATAATGGGATAATTTATCCCATTTTCGATAGCGAATGGGTTAGACCAATGCATGTGGTCCCTAAGAAGTCTAGCTTTACTGTGATAGAGAACGACAAGCATGAGTTAGTGCAAACACGATTGCCTACCAAGGTGAGAGTATGCATAGACTACCGCAAGTTGAACGCAGCCACTAGGAAAGATCATTTTCCCCTCCCTTTCATTGACCAAATGTTGGAAAGATTAGCAGGTCATGAGTATTACTGCTTTTTTGGACGGTTATTCAGGGTATAACCAAATTCCTATAGCCCCGGAGGATCAAGAGAAGACAACGTTCACGTGTCCATTTGGGACATTTGCCTACCGACGAATGCCTTTCGGCCTATGCAATGCCCCCGCCACATTCCAACGTTGTATGTTAAGCTTGTTTTCTGATATGGTCGAGCGTTTCCTAGAAATTTTCATGGACGACTTCTCCGTCTATGGAAATTCATTTGACCAGTGTCTCCATCACTTGGAGCTAGTGCTGAGTAGGTGCACCGAAAAGAACTTGACCCTCAATTGGGAAAAGTGTCACTTCATGGTGCAACATGGGATTGTCCTAGGTCACGAGATATCTAGGGAAGGGATTAAGGTAGACAAGGCCAAGGTGGAGATCATAGCGAAACTTCCACTTCCGCGATGCGTGAAGGATATTCGGTCTTTCTTAGGACACGCCGGATTTTATCGTAGGTTCATTAAGGACTTTAGCAAAATTGCTAGACCCCTTACAAACCTTCTAGCTAAAGACGTGTCCTTCATCTTTGATGATAGGTGCCATACTGCATGGAAGAAATTGAAAATGGAACTTATCTCTGCTCCTATCATCTCACCTCCGGACTGGTCCAAGCCTTTTGAGATCATGTGCGATGCCTCAGATTTTGCGATAGGTGCTGTCTTAGGACAGCGTAAGGACAACAAGCAGCACGTGATCTATTATTCGAGTAGGACGCTCAATGACGCCCAAATGAACTATACTACAACCGAGAAGGAATTCTTGGCAGTAGTGTTCGCTTTGGAGAAATTCCGCCCATACCTACTTGGGACCAAGACCACGATTTTCACTGGACCATTCTGCTCTTCAATACCTTATGCTTAAAAAAGATGCGAAGGCCCGAATCATTCGTTGGATCCTTCTCCTTCAAGAATTCGATCTCGAAATTCGAGATAAAAAAGGTGTCGAAAAAGCTGACCATCTCTCTCGTGTGCCAAACGCACCTTCTGACGAGCTGCCCATCAATGACAATTTTCCCGATGAGCAACTTCTAGCCATCTCTAAGGAGCCATGGTTTGCTGACATAGTAAATTACTTAGTCACAAACCAAACACCACCTAGTTGGTCTAAAAAACAGGATAGATACCGATTCTTGTCTCAAGTTCGGTATTACATGTGGGAAGATCCTTATCTTTTCAAATATTGTAGCGACCAAATCATTAGGAGATGTGTCCCCGACGTGGAAACTAGAAGTGTGCTAGCTTTTTGTCATGAGTTCGCTTGCGGTGGACATTTTGGTCCCCGCAAAACTGCCGAGAAAATTCTGCAAAGTGGCTTTTATGGCCAACTGTGTTTAGAGACGCATTTGAGTATTGCAAAACTTGCACAAGATGTCAAATGATAGGAAGAATTTCCAAACGAAATATGATGCCCCTAAATCCCATTCTAGAAGTAGAACTTTTCGACGTATGGGGCATTGATTTTATGGGACCCTTCCCTAATTCGTTTGGGCACCAGTACATCTTGTTGGCCGTAGACTACGTGTCAAGTGGGTAGAAGCTGTCCCTTGCAAGACAAATGACAACAAAGTTGTTGTCAAATTCTTGAAAGATAATATCATCTCACGCTTTGGAATCCCTCGAGCCATCATTAGCGACAATGGCACACATTTTTGCAATAGAACTTTTGAAGCTCTTATGCGAAATATGCCATTACCCACAAGTTGTCTACGCCCTACCATCCTCAAACTAGCGGGCAGGTAGAAGTTTCTAATAGGCAAGTCAAGCTCATTTTGGAGAAGACTGTGAATCAGAATAGGAAGGACTGGTCCACCAAACTGGTGGATGCCCTATGGGCATATAGGACTGTCTTTAAGACGATTCTAGGAATGTCTCCCTACAGACTGGTCTTTGGAAAGGCTTGCCACCTTCCTGTCGAGCTAGAGCACCGGGCCTTTTGGCAATTAAGCAGCTAAATTTCGATTTAGATAAGGCCGGTGAGTTTCGAAAATTACAAATTTCTGAACTAGAGGAGTTGAGGAATGATGCATACGAGAATGCGAAGATTGCGAAGGATAGAGTTAAGGTTTTTCACGATAAATTCATCACGAGAAAACTTTTGTCCAAGGACAAAAAGTTTTACTTTACAACTCTAGACTTCATCTCTTTCCCGGTAAATTGAAGTCAAGATGGACAGGACCATTCATTGTTAAGACGGTGTTTCCACACGGAGCCATAGAGATCTACGACCCCAAAATGGCAATGCATTCAAGGTAAATGGTCAACGTCTTAAAATCTTTTTGGAGTCTGTGCCGGAAGCTAATGCGGCGATGGGTCTTTTTGACCCACTGTATCGGTGATTATATCTTTCTGCCAGTTCATACATCCATACATTTCATTCATACATTAGGGACAATGCATGAAACAAGTGTGGGGGAAGGGTATGTAATATATAAAAAAAAACTTTAAAAAAAAAATTATAAAAAGGATAATACTTTGACTTATTTTTTGAAAGAAATCTAAGTTAGTTTTAAGAATTAGGAAAATCATGATTAGGATTTCTAAAAACTTGGTCAAAATAAATAAATTGTTTAAATTTTAGGTATAGGAGGAGAAATTGAATAATTAGTTAGTCTTGATTTTTACCTTAATGAAATGTGCATACCAAATGCATATCTAGGATTCTAAGACAAAGACCTTGTGCCTCATAAAAAAAAAAAATCACCAATTAAGCTGATACATGTGCCTCAAGAAGCATAAGTATTCATGCCTAAAGGTGAGTAAATAAAATAAAGTCCTTAGTTTGGGGCCTAGTTCACTCGAATTTGAGTCCGCGGGGTTTTTCTCACCTGGTGCCCTAAAGCCAACCGGTTTGGGAGTCATTGACTTTAAGTTCGTTACATGGGTGGATTAGAAAGCCTAAAAAGACTAAGAAATATAATATGTATTAACACATCTAATAATCAATTAGTTAGGTATGAGGGCCTCAAGAAGCCTTGATACTTATATGAAAGAAAATTAGATGAGTTATACATGCCAAAAAAAAAAATTTTATTAACACATCTAATAGTCAATTAGTTAGGTATGAGGGCCTCAAGAAGCCTTGATACTTACAACGAACGAAAAAAAATTAGATGATGTTATAAAAATAATAAAGAGGCATGAGAGTCCAAGTTAAGGAATTCCTAGATTCACAAGGGTGCGTATGACTTTTGGTAACGAAAAAGACTATATTAGAAATTCAATTTTAATCCTTACCTAAAATGAATAACAATTGACTTTATAAAGACCAGGTTTGAAGAATGAATAAAAATGAGGATCCTAAAACTTATAGACTACTTAGTATCTTCAATAATAATTCAAATATTTTCCTTTTTATGGATTTTGTGGGTGTAATCCGCTGAAAACCCTCACGAGACAACACTCGTCCTCTAGGGTAACCTAGAGGTTTAACGGCTTGTTGCACATGCTAGTGCAACCGCAACCGTGATTCCTACGAAAGTGAGTTAGTTTAGATTAACTTTTCATTTCTTTTTCTTTGTTTTTACTCGAGGACGAGCAAAAAGATAAGTGTGGGGGTGTGATTGGTAGTGAAAAGTGCATTTTTATCATCATATTTACCATCACATTTTCATATTTATTCATTTAATTCTGCACATTTATTAATAATTTGTAATTTATTGTGTGCAGGCCTCGAATTATTATTTTAATAAGAAATAAAGCTTAAAGAGCCCAAAAGCCCAGATCCAAGCCCATGTTTTGAAGCCCAGGTGTAAAAGCGCAATTACAAGAAGTCAAAATGCAAATACACAAAGGGCTAAAGTTGCAAATATCAAAGATGAGGGAAGGATAGACTTCTACCCAACCCTAAACTCTTGCAGATGAGAATGAAAAGAGTGCAGAGATAAGGAAATTCGTTTAAAAGAGATTTGGGATATTTGAGATCAAGATAACTTGATTACTAAGTTATCTCGAAATCCCAAGATGGAGAGCCAGGATCACACTTCCAGAAGCAAAAGCCTACATGGACGGACCAGGAGAGGCCACGCGCCAAAGCGCGTGGCCAGACTTCACCAAATTGCCGCAAACGCGCGGCAAATCCCAGGATTCCGCGGCAGTTTGGATGATCCAGACTACCAGATTTCGTCTGTGATCTTATCCGGGACTCTATCACCTACTGCACTATAAATATCCCCTGCAGTGCAACGTACAGGGCATCCAGAGACGTATTAGGGTTGTCTTTTAGTTATTTTCTCTAAATTTCTGCACGATTGTATTTTCCATTCATGTACGTTGTGGAGAAGGAGACGATTGTGTAACCAGAGGTTCATCTGAAATAAAGGTCACTCTTTTGTTCTCATTTATTTTCTGCAATTCCATTTTATTTTGTGATCTTTCTGATTGGAGTTTTAATCTGCGATCTCTTCTTGTTTTCTTTTCCTTTTCTTTGCAATCTTTTTCATTAAATAAAAAAAAAAAAATAAATAAATAATTTGAAAAGAAAAAAAAATAATGAAGAACTAAATCTCTCTAGTGTTTTGCTGAGACTCTTGAAGCAACCCTAGAGCAGTTAAGCCTAGATCTGATTAAGGAACATCTATCGAAACCGAAACCCTAGTATTAAAACAATTTTTCTAGAAGATTAAACAAATACCTAGAAATCCTAATCTAGGTTGCATATTAAAAAGACTTTTCATGACTTCAACTTAAGAACTAGGACAGCATATAAGTTTGAGATTCGTCTTTTATTAGGCTGCACCTAGATGTTAGGATGAACCATAGTTTAGTTTTTAGATAATGTAACTTAGCAAGAATCTAGCATTGATTTTTCTTGCTTGAATTATTTGTAATGACCTAGGGTGAATCATATCAATCTTAAAATGAAGATCAAGCTCCTTAACTTGCAATAGGGTTGTGGTAGAAGATCAGCAAAACCACGTCTTTAATCTCATATTTTCATCACCAATCTAATCTCTCTTTTCTTACTTGAAGCATACAGAGGAATCGAGTCGAAAAGCTTTCATCGCATCCTTCCCTGAGGATCACGACCCGCTTGAGCCCTTGCTACAGCGGATTCGCATTGAGACTAAGAATTCTGAACTCTATTTCAATTATCAAAATCTCAATCACCCACAAATAATATCCTCACTCGCTAACCCAAGCCTAACTAAAACTGAGTAGATGTTGGCCCTAGGGACATCTCAGACTCAATAGGAGTTGACCTAAGGGGAAAGTTGATTAGAATTTGACTCTTGCCAAATTGGTGTCAAAGGTTGGGGATTGAGAGGCAAAATCTCGAAGGCTGATGGCTTGACTAATTAGGCTCGTCGCTTTTAAGCGTGAATACCTCCCACCAATCTTCCCCTACCTGGCCGATTAACTTGTGGTCAGATTCTCCAATATCCCCCCCGTGGACAGTCTAACCAATTCGGAGTTATCTATGTCTAAGGTCTACCCCAACTTAAGCTAGATTTTTCTCTTCTTGTTTGTTTGTTTGATTGCATATTTTTTATTTTTGTTTTAAATCTTTGTGATATAGATTACAATTATAATTATTCCAATACATATAATGATCCATACTTCACATCGACCTCTTTTGACTCGGATATTACGAACCCGGCATGTCATAACTTTAACCAACATGACAGATTGGTCTTATCTGAATCAATATATTTCCCAGTCCTAATATTATGAACAAGACTAGAACAATCATCACCACTCTTTTTCCCAGTCCTAAAATTATGAACAAGACTAGAACAATCATCACCACTCTTTACAGAGTCAGTGGAGATACAACTCTCCCGAGTCATATGGTCAAAAATCTTACCAACATCCACCTTCATATACTCTTTTTTAAATCAACCTATAGAAGAAAAATCAGATTAGAAAAGAGTTATGAAGCCTTCCTTGAGTCCATATATTCTAAGAACTCACAAGCCATGAAGATTTTCAAATCCAAGATTCTTACCCTATTTTTCAAGTCCCACCATAAGTGAGAAAACCTAGGGATTTAGATAGGAGTATGAAAAACCTGATTCAGTTCGAAAATTATTTTTTCCAATCTTTTAATAGGCTAGAACCACAAATGAGTCATTTGATCATATAATGAAAGATAAGATGAGGAAACTCTACCTAACACATGTTCGACCATTCTCGATTGCCCTAACCATATTGATAAGAATGAAGAATCTTGCTGTCTTGGAGACTTTGATCAAGATTCAATTTCATCACACAAATTGAATTTGACCAATTCTAAATCTTGAACAAGTTGCAAGTTTTCCATTCATTGAGATTGAACTTGAATGTGAATGTGACCCTGATCCCCAAACTTGTGATTCAGTTTCATTTTCGAATCTATGTTGACTTCTGTATCCTTACCCAACTTGGACCAATTTCTCGAGCTAACATTTATTCTCATACTCATAGATCTAAAAATTGAATCAATAATTTTAGATAGTCACATTCCATTCATGGAAAAAGAATGTGAATTTCATTTTTTTGATTTGGACTCAATTCTTGAATCGAAACCGACTCTTGAATCTAAACTTGATTTGAGTCTTATTCTCGAATCAGTATTTGTTCCCGTTCCTTCATTTCAGAGCTCAAATTAAATTCATCATATCACACTCCTCTGTTGGACATAGGTATAAACCATAATAACTCCGTGATGATTTTTCAAAACTAGTCATATGAAGGGGATAATTTTCAGGATA